>NW_020869561.1:184007-196380 GCF_003789085.1 Penaeus vannamei | reverse complement strand
TCAAGCCAGGAAAAATCACAATAAAAAAAAAAGTAAGAAAAATCGAGAGCAAGAATGAAAGAAAAAAAAAGTATGTTCGCGGAACAGTGTTTGTTCATGTCGTCTTGCCCGTTGTCAACCTTCCGCCACGCCCACTGAATCAGCCACGCCCGCCCTTACGATGCGAGCAGACATCTTTCTGATTCATCAACGTCACTAGCCTAGCGCTCCCTCCCCCCCCTACCCGCTCTGCCTCCCTCCGCCGCCCCCCTCTCCAACCTCCGTCCCCCTCTCCACCAACCCCTATCCCACCGCCCTCCCCGCCCAACCCCGCGCACTCCGAACACCCTATGTCTTCAACCTGACCCCATCTCCACGCCCCCTACTCTATAACTGACCCCAACGTAACCCCACTGCCCTCCCTCCCCCACTTCATCTGACACCCAACCTTCCCCCCATTCCTTCCCTCTCCCACCCCCTTTTACCCCAAACCCACCCACCTAACTCTTTGAACCTCACCCACTCCTTCCCTCCCCCACCCCCTCCGCCCCCACCCACCCACTCCTTCCCTCCCCACCCCACCCCACTCCCTCCCTCCCCCTCTCGCCCACGCTGACCTACCGGCGCCACGACATCGTGACCTTTGACCCCCTTAAATTATTTGTCCTCTCGCCTTGTTCGATTCTCCGTGATAGCTCTGTCCCTGTCTCTGGTTCTGTCCTTTTTTATCTCTTTCTTTTGCTTGTTCTCGCGAATTCTCTTTGCCTCTCATTCGTACCCTAGGGGTTTCTCTTTCTTTCCCTTTCACATCCGCTTTTCTTTCTTTTTTTTTTCCCTATTCTTAGGTATTTTTATCCTTTCTTATGTCTCTCCTTTCCTATTCTTAGGTATTTTTATCCTTTCCTATGTCTCCCTCTATCTGGCCTTTGCCTTTTACCTCTATCCTTCTTTCCCTGGCTTTTCCATCTCCCTTATCCTCACCATCTCCTCAATTCCCTCACCTTTTCTCTTCCTCGCCCATTTCCCTTTCCTACTACACCCTTCCCTTTCCTTCACCTATTCTTTCCCCTCTCCATCTCCTTCGCCCTTTTTCTCATCCTCTCCATTTCCCTCCCTTCCTCCCCCCTTATCCTCTCTATCTCGACTTCCCTCGGTCTTTCCCTCGCCACTTTCTTCAACTCTCCTTCCCCCCTCCTCCTCTCTTCTCCCTTCGTTTCTCCTCTTCACCTCTCCTTCACCCCCTCCTCCTCTCTTCTTCCTCCGCCTTAACCCTCCTCACCCCCTCCTCCTCTCCTCCTCTCTTCTCCCTCCGCCTCCCCCTCTTCACCTCTCCTTCCCCCTCCTTCCTCCCTTCCCTCCACTTTCCTCCCCTTCAACCCCCCTCTCCTCCCCCTCCCTCCGCTTCTCCCCCTTCCTCTTTCCCCCTCTCCTCCTCCGCTCTCCCCTCTTCCCTCCCCTCCTCCTCCCCCATTCCCTCCGCTTCCCTCTCTTCCCCTCTTTACCTCCCACTCCTCTCTCCTTCCCTCCACTTCCCCCTCCTCACCTCTCTTCACCCCCCTCCTCCCTCCCCCTTCCCTCCATTCCCCTCCTTCACCCCCCTCTCCCCCTCCTCCCCCCCCCCCCCCCCCCTCCCTCCTTCCCTCTTCCATTCACTACTCGGGAACCATTCCCAGTCGCGCGAAAACATGCAACCATCCCGCTTGCGCGCTGACGTCACTCTCTGGGACCTCCAACAAAACCGCGTGACGTCACTCCTCTGACTCCAACAACCGCGTATTCGGACGTCACTCCTCTGACCTCCCAACAACGCGTGTAAACGTTCACTCCTCCTAACCTCCGAGCGAGAAGGAAATCCTTCCCTGTCACCCGCGATCAGATGAAAATTTAAACGCTATCGACCACGTACCCGACATTATCGCCCCCCCACACCCCCCCTTTCCTCCTCTTTTATCATTCCTACACCTTTCTCATATGCCCCCTTTTTTTAATGAGAAAAATGGAGCAATAAACGCGAGAAAAAATTCATTAAACTGAACATATAAACAAATAAACAAACAACCCCCTCCTCTGCTCCTTCTTTCTCTTCCTTATTTTTTTACGAAAAGAGAATAAATGGGAGAAATTCATAACTGAACATATAAAACAAATAAACAACAAAGAACCCTTCTCTTCCTCCTTTCTTTCCTTTTTTTTAAGAAAGAGAATAAAAGGAGAAATAATTCATAACTGAACATATAAACAAATAACACTAAAACAACCCCTCCTCTCTTCCTCCTCTTTCCTTTCCTTTTAAGAAAGAGAATAAATGAGAAATTCCTAAACTGAACATTGTGAAACAATATATACAAAACAAACAACCCCTCCTCTCTTCCTCCTTTCTTTCCTTTTTTAGAGAGAAATAAATCTGGAGAAATTCCTAACTGAACATATAAACAAATAAACAAGAACCCGTCCTCTTCTCCTCCTTTTCTTCCCTTTGTTAAGAAAAGAAAGAGAATAAAATGAAAAAAATTCCCCCTAACTGGAAACTTGTAAATAAATCAAACAAACAACCCCATCCTCATCTTCCTCCTTTCTTTTCCCCCCTTTTTAAGATCAAGGAATAAAAGATGGTGAGCAGAATTCCTAACTGAACATTATAATAAATAAAATAAAACGAAGAAGAAACCCTCTCTTCTCTCTTCTCCTTTCTTTCCTTTTTTTAGATAGAAAAGAGAATAAAATAGAGGAAATTCCTACTGAACATATAAATAAATAAGCAATTCGCTTCGCAAGCAAAGAAACAAATCAACAAAGAAAATAAACCAATATGAATAAAAAACGCCCGAAAAATAAGCCAATACACCCAAGGGTCGTAATTATCATTCACCCAGACGCGGGCGGAGGGAGAGGAAGAAGGAGAGGAGCAGAGAGGGAAAGATCCGAGAGAGAGAGAAAGAGCATGAGAAGAGAGAGATCTGATGAGAGAAGAGCATTATAAACGTAGAGAGACGAGAGAGAAGAGACATCTGTGAAGAGATCAGACGAGAATCGAGAGAGAGAGCAGAGATTATAGAGAGAAGGAGGAGGAAGGAGGGAGGCAAGCGAGAAAGGAGCAGAGAGAATGAATTGAGAGAGAGAGAGATGAGAGGAGAGTACTGAAGAGAAGAGAGAGGAGGAAGAGGAACGGGGCGGAGAAGACGGAAGGAGAGGTGAATAGGGAGAAGAGGAGATGAGAGAGGAACCCGAGAGAGAAGAGAGAAAGAATTACACGGAGACGGAGAAACGAGGGAGAGAGCGGAGGATTCAATCTAAGGAATGAGAGGAAGGAGCAGGGGTGCGAGAGGGCAAACAACTAAGGGCACAACAAGAGGTAAAGAGCCGAAAAAGGACCTAATCTGAAGTAGAAATACATCGGAGAACGAGGGAGGAGCCGGAGGAGAGAGGAGAGAGAGTAGAGACGAAACGAGACGACAGAGAGAGAGAGGGAGAGAGAGAGGGAAGAGGGAGAGGCAGAGATGGCCGGGACAGAGAAGAGACAGATGAATGAGAGAGAGAGAGAGAAGTAGAGAGAGCATGAGAGAGCGGAGGGAGGAGAGAGAGAAGGAGGCGGAGAGAGAGAGAGAGAGAGAGGAGAGAGAAGGAGAAGAGAGGAGAAGAGAAGAGAGTGAGAGAGAGAGAGAGATAGAGAGAAGAGAGAGAGGGGGGGAGAGAGAGAGAGAGAGGTGAGAGAGAGAGAGAAAGAGACGTGAGGAGAGGAGAGAGAGAGAGGAGGAAGAGAGGAGGAGAGAAGAGAGAAGCAGAGAAGAGGAAGAGATGATGAGAGAGAGAGGAGGAGGAGAGAGGGAGAGAGAGACGGAGAGTGAGAGGAGAGAGAGAGAGAGAGGAGAGTGACATCGACGGAGCAGAGAGAGAGAGATGACGAGAGAGAGAGATAAAGGAGAAAGAGAGAGACCGAGAGAGGGAGAGGGAGAGGGCAAGAGGGAGAGGAGGGGAGGGGGAGAGGACAGACAGAAAGACAGAGAAAGAGAAAGAGAATAGAGAGAGAGACAGAGACAGATCCAGACAGACAGAGACAGATCAAAAAGGACAGAAACAGAAGAGAATGAAAATGAAAAAAATTAAGAAAGAGACAGACAGACAGACAGACATGAAAAAAATCCCCTGAGTCAGCATTATCAGCACAATCAGGCAGCGTCAAGTATTATTCGTACAAACAAAAGCGTGAAGTTTCAGCCGCCGCTCGCTTCGGCGCCGCTCCTCCTCTTTATTCTTTTCCCTCTGACAGCAGAGGCGCGAGAGAAAACAAGAAAGGGAGAGCAGGAAGAAACAGAGAGAGCGCAGAAAAACACAGAGAGGGGAAGAGGGAAGCAGAAAGACGAGCAGATAGAAACAGAGAGGACAGAAGAAGAAGCAGAAAGATGGGAGCCGCCCGCCCTCACTCGGGGCCGCTCCTCCTCTTCATTCTTTGCCCTCGTGACACAGAGGGAGAGGAGAAACACGAAAGAAGAGAGGAGGAGAAAACAAGAGAGGAGAAAAACACAGATGGCGGAAGAAGCAGAAAGAGAGGAGATAGAAACAAGAGACAGAAGAGAAAGAGAAAGATGGGAGCCGCCGCTCACTCGGGCCGCTCCTCCTCTTCATTCTTTTCCCTCGTGACACAGAGGGGAGAGAAAACAGAAAGAGAGAGGAGCGAGAAACAGACAGAGACGCTGGAGAGAGAAAACAGAGAAGGAGATAGAAACAGGAGAGAGAAGACACACAGAGAGAGGAGATAGAAACAGAGAGAGAGAGAGAACAGAGAGGGGAGAGAAAACAGAGAGAGAGAGGAGAGAGAAACAGAGAGAGAGAGAGAAGGATGGGAGCCGCTTCTCTTCTTTATTCCTTCGCTTTAATTTTACCCATTTGAATGGTCGCTTATTTTTCTTTGAGGGAGAGGGGAGGGAGAGCGTGAGGATGGTGAGGAGAGGAAGAGAAAGGGAGGGAGGCAAGGAAGAAAGAAGGGAAAGAGGAGAGAGGGAGGGAGACGAGGGAGAGCAAGAGAGACGAGAATGAAGCAGACAGACAAAGAGAGAAACAAGACTCAACAGAAAGACGAACAAACTCACAGTCTAACCAAGCGAAGCAGAGACAGAAAGAGAGAGAAGACGGTAGACGAATGGACAGATAAAAAAGAATAGAAAAAAAATCAATAAAAAATAAATATACATATAATAAATCAAAATTTACGATGGACAGATAAAGAATACAAGAAAAAAAAGAAAAAAACAATATATATATCAATAATAAATCAACATTTACGATGGACAGATAAAGATACAAGAAAAAGAGAAAATAAATATATATCAATAATAAATCAGAATTTACATGGACAGATAAAGAATAAAATACAAGAAGAAAAATAAATAATATATATCAATAACAAATCAGAATTTACGCTTTACAGGTGCGACACGCGACCGGAAGACGAAAAAAGAGATCCCATAAGACACGAGGAAGGGATGGCCAAGATGACGTAAAGATAAAAAAAGGAAGAGGCGTGGGGGACGAGAAAGCGAACGCACGAGGGAAGGTGGGAAGGAATGGAATGAAGGAAGAGCAAAAAAAGGGAGGAGGAGGAAGAGGAAGGGAGGAGAGGGAGGAGGAGGAAGAGGAAGGGAAGGAGAGGGAGGAGGAGGAAAAGAGAGGAGGAGGAGAGGAGGAGGAGGAGGAAGAGTAGGTGTGGTGTAGAGAAGGAGAGGGGGAGAGGGGGAGAGGGGAGGAGGAGAAGAATGAGAATGAGGAGAAGGAGGAGAGGGAGAAGAGAAGGGCGAAAAATAGAAGGAGGAGGAGAAACTGATAATTGATGATGATGAAGAAAACAAGAGCAAAAAAAAAACGGAGAAGAGAAGAGACGACGACAAGAGAAAAAGAGAAGAGAGAGAGATATCACACGAGAAAGAGAAGGAATTGGGAGAAAGGGAAGAAAAAAAAGGAGTGAAGATGGGAAAATCCACCAGCCCGCCCCCCCTCCCCACCTCCCCACCCGGCGCGACGCCCATAATAAACCCTCACAAAGAACACAGTCACAACTACGACCAATAAGACATGCCTCAAAGAAGGAAGGAAGGGGGAGGAGGAGAGAGGAGAGGGGAGAGGCGAGAGGGAGAGGGAGGAGGGGGAGAGGAGAGGAGAGGAGAGGGAGAGGAGAGGAGAGAGAGAGAGAGAGAGAGAGAAGAGAGAGAGAGAAGGGAGAGAGAGAGAGAGAGAGAGAGAGAGAGAGAGAGAGGGAGAGAGAGAGAGAGAGAAGAGAGAGAGAAAAGAGAGCAGGGACAGAGAGGAGAAAGAAAAAATAAACAGAAAAAGAAAAGGAGAGAGAAACAGGAGAGAGCAGAGAGAGAAACAGAGAGCAGCGAGAGAGAATCAAAAAGATAGCAGAGAGAAACAGAGCGAAGAGAGAGAGGGAGAGGAAAAAAAAGTAGAGAGATGAGCAAGCGCAGCCCCCGACCCCGCGAGTCTCCGGGTCGTGTCGAGTCGTCGCCTACACAAACCTGTCGGGAGAGCGATGCACGGACCCCTCTCCCGGTCGCCTACTGTGAGGCGTGTGTCTTTATCTCGCTTTGTTCGCCTCTTTCTTGATTCGTGTGCCTGTGTGTGCGCGTGTGCATGCCTCTCTGCCTGCTCTCTCTCTCTCTCTCTCTCCTCTTCTCTTTCTCTTTCTCTTTCTCTTTCTCTTTCTCTTTCTCTCTCTTTCTTTTCTTCTTCTCTCTTCTATCTCCTTCTCTCTCTCCTCTCTCTCTCTCTCTCTCTCTCTCTCTCTCTCTCTCTCTCTCTCTCTCTCTCTCTCTCTCTCTCTCTCTCTCTCTCTCTCTCTCTCTCTCTTCCATACACACAAACGCGCGCGCGCACACACACACACACACACACACACACACACACACACACACACACACACACACACACACACACACACACACACACACACACAACACACACACACAATCCCCCCTTGCATACACACAACCCCCCCCCCCCCCGCCACCCTACACACACACAAAACGCGAGCAATCATCTGATTTCTGGAATATGTAAACAATCAACCCCACTTGGACAAAGTAAAGGGACTGACAGCAATGGTGCGTGGTGAGAGGTAGGAGAGAGGAGGGGGAGAGGAGAGAGAGGAGAGAGAGAGGAGGCGTGAGGAGGAGAGAGGAGGGGGTGAGGAGGAGAGAGGAGGAGAGAGGAGGAGGAGAGGGAGGGGGGAGGAGGAGAGAGGAGGGAGAGAGGAGGGGGAGGGGAGAGAGGAGGGGTGAGGGGAGAGGGAGGAGAGGAGAGGGGGTGAGGGGAGGGGAGGAGAGAGAGGGGTGAGGAGGGAGAGGAGGGGTGAGGAGGAGGGAAGGGGTGAGGAGGAGAGGAGGGAGGGGAGAGAGGAGAGAGGAGGGAGAGAGGAGGAGAGGGGGGGGGGGAGGACGACAGGCATGGGGGGAAGGGGAGGGATGAGAATAGAGATGGGAAGGGGGGAAAGGGGAGGAGAGAAAGAAGGAAGGAGAACAGAGCTGGAAGGGGGAAGGAGGGAGGAATAGGGTGGGAAGAGGGGGGGGACCGAGAATAAAGAACAGAGGTGGGAAGGGGGAAAGGAGGGAATGGGAAAAGAAGAACAGCGGTGACAAGGGCTGGGGAAGTGGGGGAAGGGGGGAAAGAGAGAAACGGAGGGAGAGAGTGAAGAAAGGAAAGCGAGGGAGGAGGGAAGGGGAAATGAGGAAACAGAGGTGGAAAGGTCTGGAAGTGGGGAAGTGGGGGGAAGAGGAACGGAGGAGGGAGAGAGTGAAGAAAGGTAAAAGGGAAGCGAGAAGAGGATAGGGGGAATGAGAAACATAGGTGGAAAGGTCTGGAAGTGGGGGAAGGGGGGGGGGAGGAACGGAGGAGGGAGAGTGAAGAAAGGTAAAAAGGGAAAGCGAGGAGCGGGGAGAAGAGAGGCATTTAGAGGGGTGGTTGATGACGTGTAAAGGGCTTGCAGGGGAGATTAAGCTCCTAAAGGGGTTGAGGGAGAAGGGGAAGAAAGGGGGGGGGAGGGGTTAGACGGCGTAGAGAGGAAATTAACTCCGCTGCATTACGGACGGGGCGGGGAAGAGGGACGGATGAAAGAGGAGAAAGATGGAAGGAAAAAAAAAAGAGGGTTGGGGATAGAAATAGAGAAGATACAACGAATGAGACTGAAACTAAACGAAAGAAATAAGTGTAGTAGAAGGAAAACAGGAGTTGGGAGAGAAGAAAGGGGCGTCTGAAGTCAACGTGTGAAGGGCGGGCTGACTGCGAACCGAGGAGGAGGACAGGATGTCGATCATAATAAGAAAGAAGTCGAAAAGAAACAGCAATTTTGCCGTCGCCGCGGAAGCAGCAGACGACGGCTGTGACTGTGACGGTCTGTGAGTGTGACTGTGCGCACAGCCGGAACTCCGGAGAGCCACTGTGACCCAATGCTGTGAATGATCCCCTAACGAGAATAATTTTTCAGCACCTGCAGGCATAAAAAATACATCTTTCAAACGTTACCCAAATATCAAAAAAGAGAAAGAAAAAGAACAATAACAACTCGCTAACGCCATTCCCAACCGATACCCCCCCCCCCCCTCGACGTCCGCCGCGCAGGCCACCCCAAACAACGACCGCCCGCAAATCCCCCCCCCCCCCAAGACGCCCAAATGGCACCATCAACAAACGCGAACTTCCAGAACACGCCACCTACAGCCCCCTACAGACGCCCACAACAATCGCTACAAGAAGCAAAAGCTGAACACGGAAAGAACGGCGTGTTTACAAGTCCGAGCCGCCAAGGTCAAACGTGAGAGCCGGATAGACACGGGCCCAAGAAAAGGTACAAAAGGTCGGGGGACTTAAGACGTCAGACGCAGAAGGAGAATGGAGGGGAGAGGAGGGGGAGGGACGGGAGAGGAGGGAGGGGAGGGGGAGGGGGAAAGGAGATACTGCATGGGAGGGGGAGGGGAAAGGGGAAAGGAGAGGAGAAGAGACACTGAATAGGGAGGGAAGGAGGAAGGAGGGAGAAACACTGCACAGGGGGGAAGGGAAGGAAAAAGAAAGGAAGGGAAGGAGAAAGTAGAAGGAGAAGGAGAACCAGCATGGGAACGATGTAGCAGCAGGAAAATCAGGAACAAGATGGAGAGGAACAAGATGGAGAGACGAAGTCAAAACGACGATGAAAAGGAGGGAAGCAGAAACGAGAAAAAAACTGTGATAAAAAAACAACAGAATCAGCAAACAGAAACAAAACACCCGATCAGCAAGAAGCAGGCGCGCGAGTTAGTCGCGACCACGTCGTCTAAGCCAGCGAGAGCCACGATCCAGGTGTGGGAAGGAGAAAGGGGGGGGAGGGGGGAAGGGGAGAGAGAGGGGAAAGGGGGAAGTTGTAGTAGTGAGAGACGCGTTACACACTCTTCCTCTCCCCCCTACTCCCCTCTCCCATCCCTTCTCCCCCCTACTCCCCTACTTCCCTTCTACTCCCCTCTCCCCCTCCCCCCCTTCACCCCCTGGCGACTCCCCTGAATGCATTTTAGAGGATGAATAATGCATCTCGAGCGAGTGAGAGGAGAGAGAGACATTAATCATACAGTCACGTTACAAATGTAACATATTTTCTTCCGGATCTCCCAAACGCCGGTGGAGGGTGGGGGGGGTGGGCGAGCTGAGGGGTAGGGGCACGGGCCTTGGGGTGGGAGGGCGTGAGCAGGGGAGGGGGAGGGGGCAGGGGGAGAGGGGGCGCCGGAGAGGGGGTAGGGGCACGGAGTGGGGTGGGAGGGGGATCAGGGGCAGGGGGAGGGGGGGCGCAGGAAGGGGGGTTGGGGCCGGGGTGGGGTGGGAGGTGTGCAGGGGCAGGGGAGGTCCGAAACAACACCCGGTTCGCTGACTGCCCTCGCAAGTGTGAGAAAATGTTATTCATATTCACCAGCAGCCTTGTGACCTGTAATGGGCCTTCCTCCTTTCTCTCCTTTCTCTCCTCTCTCCTCTCTCCTCTCCTCTTTCTTCTTTCCCCTCTCCTTCCATCAATCGACACTGACATACGGCCGGCGTCCTGACTTCCTCATCCCCATCCTCATCGCCAACATAATGCTTTTATCCATTGACCCCGTTACACAACGTCGATCCCCTCTGACAACATCCCCTGCCAACAATACGCGATCCCTGCCGCCGCCGCCGCCGCCGCCTTCCCAGGACGGCAGGTGCGTCCATTCATCATCAAAAGCACATTATGACGCACGATAACATTAACAATTCCCGCGATTCGGAAAATGCAAACCCGAACAATAAGGAGCTTAATAAATACGGGATTAATTTCGTTTGACGTCACGCCGGCATGAATATTTACGATGACGCAACGAAGGGGAAATTCTGACTTAATTTGTCATGGGCTGAGTGTAAACACGTTGAACTTTAAAGAACAAACACACGGAAAGAAAAAAAAAGGAAGAGAAAAAACGAGAGATAAAAGCAGTATACAAACTAGATCATTGCTATAAAAGAAAAACACAGTCATAAAAAAAAAAAAAAAAAAAGATGATAAAGATACATACAAAACCAAGAAAAACAAGAATTAGAAAAAAACAACAAAAAAAAACAAAAGACAAAAAAATCCATCCATGTATCCAAAATTAAATCAAACTAATACACCCAAAAACAATAACTACATCACCGAAACATCACTATAACAAAATAACATATACACCACAAAAAAAACCTAAAAACCAACAAAAAAGAAACAAGCACCTACCCTATCCCAAATAAAAAAAAAAAAAAAAAAAAAAGAACTACACCCTCTCCACCTCCTAATACCCTCCCCACTCTCCCCTTCCTACCCATCTCCTCCTTACCTCCCCATCCCCTAACACACATAAAATATGACTTATCTACACCCCCAACACAGAAAAAACAACTCCCCTCTCCCCTCCTCACCCTACCCTGCTCCCACCCCCCTCCATTCACACTCCCACGCCACGGCCCACACAATGCTNGTTAACGGGATAATATATAACAACAAGACTGGGACAACATATCGAATACAACAATAATATTCAATCAGCAAAAATAACAATAACAATAATTAACAACTGGAATAATGTATATTAGGTAATAATAGGATTAATGGATAACTAATAATAATCATCATGCATGCCATCATCATCATGCATTCACTCATCATACATAATAATAATCAATAATAATAAATAAATAATAGTAATAATACATAACAACATAGACAATAACAATAACATCAACAATTAATAATAATAAATGATAATAATAATAATAACAATAATAATAACAACAAAAACAACAATAATAATAAGAGTAATAATAATCATCATGAACAAGAACAAAAATAACTAATACTCGGATGATGAAAAGCCGCCGCATTCCTATGCCCTTCAAAAAGTAGTCTGCAACCGCTCCCCCCATTCATCATGTCAGGCAGTCATATTCGCGCATTATTCAGTTGTGCATAAGCAGACGCGAAATACAAGTCACCTAAAACGATTAATCAGTGCCTCTTACGTCTTCTTCTCTCTTCTCTCTCTCTCTCTCTCTGCTCCTTTTTTTTTTTTTTTTTTTTTTTCAAATCAACCGGTAATATATTCAGATCGTTCACAATATCTATTCCATTGCTCTCTGGACTTCTCTGACAGTTATTTTTTCTGTCTTTTTTTATTTATCTTGACTGTGGGCGTGCGGGGGCGTTTTTCAAAGGTCAATCTTATATGGTGTCGGAGGGTAGCGCTAGGCCCGGCTGGGTAACTGGTGACAAATTGATGGATAGATAGATAGATAGATAGTATAGATAGATTAGATAGATAGATAGATCTGATAGATAGTATTAGAGTAGATAGATAGATAGTAATTAGATAGATAGATAGTATAGACAGAGCAGAACAGACGTTGAACTTACAGATTACATTAGTGGGATATCGATGGATAGATAGATAATGTATTCGCAAAAAGAAAAGCGAGAGAGAGAGAGCGTAGAGAGAGATGAGAGAGAGAGAGAGAGGAGAGAGAGAGAGAGAGAGAGAGAGAGAGAGAGAGAGAGAGAGCAGAGAGGAGAAGAGGAGAGAAAACAGAGAGACAGAGACAGAGAAGGACAGACAAAGGAAAGAGCGCCACAAAGACCTAAGACAGAACAGACTAGACAGAAAGAGCGCTATAGACCACAGACAGACAGGCGCTAGGCAGACAGTATCAGACAGAAAGAGCGCGCAAGACCGCAAACAAAACGAGTCTTAGATAACAAAGCGGAAAGGAATATTTAGGCCGCGAACACAGCGAGGCCAGCGAAACGGGGATCGTCTACATCGGCTGTCTCTACGCAGGCATACAGTTGTAGCGTTGAGAGCGAGAAGATAAAAGGAAAAGGCTAAGTTACTGCTAA
>NW_020869561.1:161507-181507 GCF_003789085.1 Penaeus vannamei | reverse complement strand
GAGAGAGAGAGAGAATTAGCGCATCTCAACGATAAAATCCACCCAAAAAACTAAACAAACGCGGAAAACAGAAAGAGAGAATGAAAGAAAAAGATCAGTCCCACTACCCGAACACAGAAAAAAAGACCAAAAAAAAAAAGACAAAGAATTCTGCATTGTATACACACGGAAGGAGGTTCACAGTGTTAAGGGCGAGGAAGAGTGTTTCATAAGTGTGTTACCGAAGGCTCCCAACACCTCACTCCAGACGCATTACTGTCACAACCCGGTACTTCGCGGTGGTCCAATATCAACACCTTTAAAACTTCTCCCCGTCCCCTTCCTCTCTCTCTCTCTCTCTCTCTCCTCTCTCTCTCTCTCTCTCTCTCTCTCTCTCTCTCTCTCTCTCTCTCTCTCTCTCTCCTCTCTCTCTCTTCTTTCCTTTCTTTCTTTCTTCTTTCTTTCTTTCTTTCTTTCTTTCTTTCTTTCTTTCTTTCTTCTTTCTTTCTTTCTTTCTCTTCTCTCTCTCTCTGCCTCTCTCTCTGCCTCTCCTCTCTCTCTCTCTCTCCTCTCCCTCTGCTCTGCCTTTCCCTCTCCCTCTGCCTCTCCCTCTCCTCTCCTCTCCCTCTCCCTCTCCCCCTCCCCCTCCTTCTCCCTCTCCCCCTCCCTCTCCCCTCCCTCTCCCCTCTCCCTCCCTCTCCCTCTCTGCTCCATAAGGATGTAGCTACTGCAAGGGAGGTTATGAAAGACTAAAATACAGGAAGTGCATCTTAGGACACAGCTGAGTACCCTAAATTGAGGGTAGCGATTCGACGACAATATTTAACACTTAGATACACTTGGATACACTTGGGGCACTTGGGAGAGGGTATGAGTAAATTTAGGAACAGCGTTTATTTTGGGAATCTTCATGATATACTAGGATATCTGAAGGAGGATATGTGAGGGTATTCAACATGTATATAGGACATTATTAGATATAATTTCATATCTAGAACAGGGTAGACAAGAGGAAAGGAAGGAGTGGCGGGAGTGGATACAGGAGAGAAGTTGAGAGGAGAGGTGAGTCCAGAAAAGAGAGGAGAATAGAACAAAGAGAGAAGAGAAGAAAAAGAAAAGACAGGATAGAGAAAAAGATAAACAGAGAGAGAAAAAGAAAGAAGAGAAACGAAAGAAAGGAAAGGAAAGGGGAAGAGAAGAGAAAATCCGCGAGAGAGAAGATCCGATATTCACCGCCAGCAATTCGCCTCCATATAGGTCGTGTTCGCCGCCCCTTCCCGTCCCCTAAGTTCAGCCGGAAGATGTTTTACGACGGTTGTCCACAATAACTACGGCGACGCGGCGACGCTTAAAAACAACGAGGCCCATTAGTCAGGGGGGCGAGTGAGGACGGGTTCGCACGCACGCACGCACGCACACACACGCGCGGGCGAGGAGGGAGCCAAGAGATAGTGAATGAGTAAGTGCAGCGCCGCATTCCCGGTGGGTGTGGCAACCTGACTCATGGCGACTACCTGACTCAGAGTGGCAGCTGCACTTATAAGTTCGTAAGTTTATTTCGGTGCGTCTGGCTCCGCGATTCGAACAAGGGCGGCAGGGAGGGAGGGCAGGGAGGGAAGGGCATTCCTGATCGCTATATTATTTACCTATTTATAGCACTGGAGACTTATAAATGGACATCTCCGACGGGCGTGAAACTGCCATCGCCCATCACGGCCGTGCCTCGACGCGCCTGATTCGCGAGGCACCGCTCTCCCTCCCTCAGATAGCCATGCACCTACGGGCGCACGCACCGACGTCGCCCTCACCCACCACGCACCCGAGCCATGCATGACACGCGCACCCCTTGTCATGGCACACCTCACCTGTCACCCCGAAGTCGTGTGTCACAGGCGACCCGTGTAATTGTTGGGAAGGCTTGACAAATAGACACTAACACGCCCTGATTCCCTGCGCAAACAATGGCCGAAGGAGATACACGGCGTCTGGGATGCGGTCCGGCGCCGGCACGAATCCCACGGCGGACGGAGGACGTGTAAACAAGGGACGGCGGCGGACGGCGTTCAGGATCGACGGCCATGAGCAGCTAGCCCGAAAAAGGAAGCGAAGAAAAGGGAAAAGGAGTGTAGAAGAATATCCTTCAACAAGTAGGCGAAGGATGCGAGAAGACGTCCTCTTTGCATCCTCAGAGAAGCGGCCATGAGCAGAGGGCTTTTTAGCTTCCCTGGACGAGCAGGTCATGGGCAGACTTCCCGAGGCTCAAGCAGGACCCAAAAAAGAAAGGAAGAAAAGAGAGAAAAAGAGAAAGAAAAATTAGACACGGACATCCTTTAACATCCCTGAAGTTGTGGTCATGAACAAACGTCCCGCAGCTCTGACAAGTAAAGAAAAACATAAACAAAACACCTTTTTATTATCCTTGGAGAAGTGGTCATGAGCAAGCTTCCTGGGGCTCTGACAGGGGGCGCGGAAACACAAAAACAAAACAACAGCAAAAATCCTGCAGCATCCCTAAAGGGGCATCATAAGCAGTCTTCTCGAGGCCCTGTCAGGAGGTGGATCACGGGCACTAAAGGCATGCAATTAGAGATGCTGATTTCCTCCCGCTGCGAATCTCATTCCAGGGGCATTTGCAAACCCTGCATACCGTATGCCCTCTGACACCCCCCCCCCCCATTCCCCCCAAAAAATAACAATTAAAAAAATAACCTCCCCTTCTTAACGATAATAACAATAAAGAAAAAAAAAGAAAAGAAAAAAAGGCGTTCCCGAAATGATCGTGTTTTTTACGAGTCAGCATCTGATCGTTCTCCCGGGCCATGGCTACATTACGTACTCTCCCCCGTGGTTAGTCCGCACCGCAACGACCTCACATCAGAAGCGAAAACTTAGAACGTCAGCGAAATTATATTTAAAGAACGGCAAGTTATTTTCGCGTGTAAGGCAGAGGCAGAGGAGGCGCTGGGGTGGTCATCGTGACACCGTAATGTATACAGAAACAGGTATTTTTACTGGTAATGCTATATTCTTTAATGAGGACTGGCATCCGTATACAAACGAGAGAGAGAGGGGGGGGGGTGAAGAGGAAGAGTGGAGGGAGGGAAGGAGGGAGGGAAGGAGAGGGAGAGAGAAGTAGAAGGATAGACAAGATAAATAGAACTATAGACCTAAAAATACATAGATAGAAGGATAAGACATAAAAATACACAGAGAAAGAGCTACAAACAGAGATACAAATAAACAAAAGACATAAAAAAAATACATAGACACCCACACACACAGAAACACCAACGAAGACAAAATACAACACAGAGACCACCACCACCAGCATCCGAATCTCAATTGGTTAATGAACCGATGCAGCAGCATCCCCAGCCGCCGCGTCCTCTTCATCCTCCTCCCCAGCATCCCTCCTTCTCAGCATCCTCCTCCCCAGCATCCCAGCCGCCGCGTCCTCTCAGCTCCTCCTCCCCAGCATCCCCAGCCTCCTCAGCAGCATCCCCAGCCGCCCGTCCTCTCAGCATCCTCCTCCCAGCATCCCCAGCAGCATCCTCCTCCCAGCATCCCCAGCCGCCGCGTCCTTCTCCCATCCTCCTCCCCAGCATCCCCAGCCGCCGCGTCCTCTCAGCATCCTCCTCCCCAGCATCCCCAGCGCCTCGTCCTCTCAGCATCCTCCTCCCCAGCATCCCCAGCCGCCTCGTCCTCTCAGCATCCTCCTCCCCAGCATCCCCAGCCGCCGCGTCCTCTCAGCATCCTCCTCCCAGCATCCCAGCCTCTCCTCTCAGCATCTCCTCCCAGCATCCCCAGCCTCCCTCAGCCTCCTCTCCAGCATCCCCAGCCGCCAGCATCCCAGCGCCACGTCCTCTCAGCCTCCTCCTCCCAGCATCCCCAGCCTCCTCCCCAGCATCCTCCAGCCCTCCCAGCCTCCTCCTCTCCCAGCATCCCTTGCATCACTCTGCCTGCCTCTCCCGAAGCGATTCTCCTCGTAAAGATGATGCAAGGAGACATTCCGCTGAGGAGGCGAGGCGACATCTTTGCTGAAGTGTTTGGGCGAAACGGGGGAGATTTGCTGAAGTGGGGTGGGGGGGGGGGGGATGGGGGGATGAGGGAGAGGAGGAAGGAAGGTTGAGATGGATGGAAAAGATGATGATGGGAAAAGAAGACGTGAGAAGAGGGGAAGAGAGTAGAAAAGATAAAGGAAAAGGACGAGGAGGAGGAGAAGGAAGGGGAGATAGAAAGAGAGCAAGGAGGACGGAGACGCGGTGAAGAAGAAAGAGGAGGAAGAAAGAGGGATACGGAAAAGAAGAGGAAAAAGAAGAAAAGGAAGAGGGAGAAGAAATAGCAAAATGTGAAGAGGAGAAGGAAGAAGCAAAAGAGATAAAAGCAGAAATTGAAAAGAAGAAGCTAGTGTATAAAATTAATGCAAAGGAAAAAGAAAAAGAAAAAAATAAAGGAAAACAAAACAAAAAAAAGAAGAAAAAATACGGAAAACAAATGAAAACCAAGAAAAAAAATCTGAGAAAAAAAGAAAAGAAAGAATATCAAGAACAACAGAATCAACCTCCAAACAAGGCATACAAAACAAATTTAAAAAAAAATAACACCACAAAGAAAAAATACATACACAAAATACAAGAAAAAAACACACCAGCCTCTTGTTAGGGGAAAGCGTTCTTTGTTCTGGCAGCAAATTACACTTAGCGCGGGCGGATAATTAGGCTTAATAAAATGATCATCATAAAGGGGTCTCATGATTAATACCCAGCGGGAGGGAGGCTCGGAGGGAGCATAACGAGCGCTGCTGAGACTCCTCTTCCCTCCCTTCCCCTTCCCCTCCCCTTCCCCATCTCTCCTTCCCCTCCTCCCCTCTCCTTCCCCTCCCCCCCCTTCCTTCCCCGAAGACTCTCCTCTCCCTCCCTTCCCTCCCTTCCCCCCCCCCTTCCTTCCCCTCCTTCCCCTTCCTTTCCCTCCCTTCTCCCCCCTCTCCCTTCCCCGACTTTAATTTCGTTTTACTTCGTTTGCTTTCTTATATAGTTTCTTCACTTCTTTTGCTACTTCTTTTCTCTTTGTTTTTAGTCTTCTTATTTCTTCCTTTCTCCCTTCCTTTCTCTATCTGCAAGTATCCTTTTCTCCTTTCCCCTTTTCTTCTTCCTCCTTCCTCCTCCCTTCCCTCCTTCCCTCCTCCCCCTCCCTTCTTCCCTCTCTCCACCTCTATTCTTTTTCTCCTTCATTCTTCTTTCTTCTATCGCTTCCTCCACTCTCTCTTCTCTCTCTCACTCCTCCTTTCTTTTCTCTCCTCCTCTCTTTTTCCTCTCTCTCCTTCTTTCTCTTCTCCCCCTCTCTCTCCCTTCTCTCACTACTCTCTTCTCTCTCTTCCTCCTATCTCTCACTCCTCCTTCTCTTCTCCCCTTTCTCTCATCTCCTCCTCTCTCCCTCCCCTCTCCCTCTCTCCTCTCTTTCCCTCTCCTCATCTCCTTCTCTCTTCTCCCTCTCTCTCCTCCCCTGTCCCCTCTCTCCTCTCCTCCGGTCGTCGTGAACCCTGCGGTGGCAGTAATTCCCCCGGGGGGGGTGAAAGTGGAAGCAGAAGGAGGATGGAAGGAGGGGGAGAGAGGTGGAAGGAAAAGACGAGAGAGAGGAGAGGAGGAGAGAGGAGGAGGAGGAGGAAGAGGAGGAGGAGGAAGGAGAAGAAAGGAAGAGTGAGGAGGAGGAGTTGGAGTGGGAGGAGAAGGCAGTGGAGGAGGAGGAAAGGAAGAAAAAAGAAGAAAATGAAGAAGGTGATGAGGGAGCTGGAGTAGGAGGAGGAGAAGAAGGCAGAGGAGGAAGAGGAAGAAGAGAAGGAATAGAAAGAAAAAGAAGAGAAGAGGGAGAAGACGAGGAGGAAGAGATAGAGAATAATGATAAGAATAATAATGCCAAAGAGGAGGAGAGAGAGAGAGATCGAGAGAGAGAGAGATAGAGGCGGAGGCATGACTTTGCTGAGACCATGTGGTGGATGCGCCAATGCCCCGGACCCAGACTTGTAACCCATTTATTCTCTGTGGTTTCGTGTGCGTGGAAGAAATACGAAAATAATGGAGAAAATCAAATGAAAAAAATGGAAGTAGAGGTAAATATAAACTCAGAATTTTGTAAGATGGATTGTCTTGGGTTTAGGATGGAAAGTGTGTGTGTGTGTGTGTGTGTGTGTGTGTGTGTGTGTGTGTGTGTGTGTGTGTGTGTGTGTGTGTGTGTGTGTGTGTGTGTGTGAGTGAGTGTGAGTGAGTGAGTGAGTGAGTGTGTGAGTGAGTGAGTGAGTGAGTGTGAGTGAGTGACAGTGAGTGAGTGTGAGTGAGTGATGAGTGATGAGTGAGTGAAGGTGAGTGAATGAGTGACTACTTGCGCGAGTGTGTGCGTTGCATGCGTGTGCGTGCGTATTCTTGAGTGCACACATACACCTTACGTCATATATACTTATACGCCTTACAAAAAATACAACACAATATATCCTTCCCAACATTCTACCCCAAAGAATAATTTCGATTTCCTATCCACACCGCATCCATTCCCCCCCCCCCCCCCCCTTCCGTGAACCACATCTCCGAATAATCGCCCTTATGGCTTAAGCGAATTACGGCCGTCAAACCGACGCTCGCTCGCCGACGTACGAGTCACATCCTCTCGTGACGTCATGGGATTTATCTTTTTTTCTCTCGTATTAAAATTTTTTTTCTTTTTCTTTATTTTTTTTCTTTTCGTCTGTTTTTTTTTCTTTTTCTTCGCTTTATTTTCCTTTTCATATCATGTTTCTTTTTCTTCTGTTCTTGCTTATCTTTTTCTCTTCCCTCCTTTATCATTATATTCTTAATCTTCATTTCATATCTTTTTCCTCCTCCTTCTTCTTCTTAATCTTCATCTCTATCTCCTTCCATTCTCATCATCGTCCTCGTCTTTTCCTCCTTCTTAATCTCCATCTTGCACTCTTTCTCCTTCCCTTCCTCAATCCTCCATCCCCCCACCCTTTTCCACCCTCCCTTCCCCTTACCACACACCCCTTCCCCCTCTCCACCCTCCCTTTTCCCTTAACCACACACCCCTCCCCTCTCCACCACCTCCTCTCCCTTTACCACATCCCCCTCCCCTCTCCACTCCCCTACCCCTAACCACATACCCCTTCCTTCTCCAGCCCCTCCCTTTCCCTTACCACATACCTCTCCTTTCTCCACCCCTCCTCTTCCCCTTACATATCCCCTCCTTTCTCTACCCCCCACTCCCAAGCCCACCCACCCCCTCCCTTCCCCTTACCACATCCCCCTCCATTCCCCCTCACCCCCACCCCTTCCCCAACCCCATCCCCTCCCTTCTCCACCCCCTCCCTTTCCCCTTCCCCATCCCCATCCCCTCTCCCCCCCTCCCCTTCCCTTACCACACAACCCATCTCCCTTCTCACCCCCCACCCCCACCCCACCCCACCCTCCTACCTTCCGTGTCGCCGACGTGTGTTTTCCGTCGGCGTTTCTCGGAAGTCTCGGACCGTCGGGGCCCGTCTCGGGGTTTCGCGATGCCTGAGGTCGCCACGCACGATCTGGGTTCGTGGTCATGCCCTTTTTTTTTTTATTTTTTTTTTTTGTGTTGGTTGTTTTTTTTTTTTTTTTTTTTTTGGGGGGTTGGGTGGAGTGGTTGGAGTTGTGGCCTTTTTTTTTCATTTTTTATTATTATTTTTTTTTTTTTTTTGGGGGGGAAGGGGAGGAGGTGGTTTTTCCTTCTTTTTTTTTTTTTTTCTTTTTTTTTTTTTTTTTGGGGGGGGGGGTGGAGGTGGAGGTGGTTGCCCTTCTTTTTTTTCGTTTTTTTTGGGGGGGTGGAGTGGAGGTGGGGGGTGAAACACGCACGTGTGAAAATATGGAGAGATGGGTAGACAGGTAGGTAAATAGATAGATAGGCAGATATATAGATAGACGGATAGATATACAATCACACATATAAACACAAAAATAACTATAATTACCTACCCGTACACAAACACATACACAACACGTACACACACACAAACGAGCAAACACAAACAGGTACACACGCATACGGACCCACATGCATACAAGCCCCATGTACACACCCCTAAAACACATTCCCAAACGCACACAACAAAAAACACACACAGAAAAACAAATGTGCACATATCACCTACAACTTATTAAAACTCGACAAGGCCATCTGCTCCAATAACTGTTAATAAATAATAAAACAAAATTCTTTGATAAAAAAAATTGAACAAAGCATAGCGTCACCTGAACACCAGGAGTAATCACGGGAATAATTAAAGAATTCTTCACATAATTCTTCGCCCGCGAGACAAAGAATAGTGAAGTGAACATTAAAAAATACATGTACGGCTTCATATTAAAATACAGGAGGAGGGAGAGGGAGGGAGGGAGTGAGGGGGGGTAAAGGGGAACGAAGGGGGAAGAGGTAGAGGCAAAGAGAGAAGAAGAGAGAAATGGAGATAGATAGACAGAGATTGATAGATAGATACGATAGAGAGAGAGAGAGAGAGAGAGAGAGAGAGAGAGAGAGAGAGAGAGAGAGAGAGAGAGAGAGAGAGAGAGAGAGAGAGAGAGAGAGAGAGAGAGAGAGAGAGGAGAGAAAGAGAAGAGAGCAGAGAGAGAGACAGAGAGACAGAGAGACAGAGAGACAGAAACAAACAGACAGAAAAAAGGAAAGGAACGGAGAAAGAGAGAGAAAAAAACCGTGAATGATAAAATTCCTCCCATTTCACAACAAACTTCCTTATCCTTCCGGAGAAATTGGACGACGTCAAGCCACCGTCTCAACCAATTACCATTTATCTCCTCACGGCTGCTAATTGTTTGAACAACAAGGGACTAACGAAAGCGTTTGTCGTCTTCAAAACAATGCAACGGACATTTTATACGGATCTCCCATAACCCTTTTAAAAATCTCTTCGGCTTTGTTGTATGGCGAAGCGGTTTTTTTTGTCGACGAATTCCGCCCTTCAGAAAAAATACGTTGTGTTTATTTATTTCCCTCTCTCTTTCTTTCTCTCTCTCTGTCTTTCTGTCTTTCTCTCTCTCACTCTCTGTCTTTTCTCTCTCACTCTCTCTTTCTGTCTTTCTCTCTCTTTCTCTCTCTCTCTCCCTCTCTTTCCTTTCCTTCTCTTTTCTCTCTCTCTCTCTCTTTCTTTCTCTCCCCCTCTTTCTTTCTCTCCCTCTCTCTCTCTTTCTCTCCCTCTCTCTTTCCTCTCCTTCTCTTTCTTTCTTTTCTTTTCTTTTTCTCCACTCTCTTTTCTCCATCTCTTTCTTTCTCTCCCTCCCTCTCATTCTTTCTCTCCCTTCTCGCACTCTCCCTCTCTCCCTCTCTCCCTCTCTCTCTCCCTCCTCCTCCTCTCCTCTCTCTCCTCTCTCTCTCTCTCTCTCTCTATCTTTGTTTAAAAAATCTCCACAAACAGATATATTCTACATTTTTTTCTAATATTCCTTTTGTTTGAGAATTTTGTATTTTCATTTATGAGACGCGATAAAACAAAATATCCTTCGAAGGAAATAACCGATAGGCGCAGAACCCTGTCAAAGGGAAAAATGATATTGGGATTATATTTTATACTTTATTTTCCCGGCTCTTTCAGTATGGGGGAGATAGAGCGAAAGAGATAGGGAGAAGGAAGGGGAGATAGGAGAGGGAAGGTTGGAGGGATGGGGGAAACAAAAGTGAGCAGAAGAGGTGAGGAAAAGCTTGAATGAAAGAGAGAGAACGAGCGAGAGAGAGGGAGAGAGCGAGAGAGAGGAAGAGAGGAGAGAGAGGAGAGAGGGAGAGAGCAGAGAAGAGAGGAGAGAGAGGAGAGAGAGAGAAGAGGAGAGAGAGAGAGAGAGAGAGAGAGAGGAAGAGAGAGGGAGAGAGAGAGAGAGAGCGAGAAGAGAGAGAGAGAGAGAGAGAGAGAGAGAGGAGCGAGAGAGAGAGAGAGAGAGAGAGAGGAGAGAGAGAAGAGAGAGAAGAGAGAAGAGAGAGAGGAGAGAGGAGAGAGAGAGAGAGAGAGAGGCGGAGAGAGAGAGAGAGAGGAGAGAAGAGAGAGAGAGAGAGGAAGAGAGGAGAGAGAGAGAAGAGAGAGAAGAGAGAGAGAGAGAGAGAGAGAGAGAAGAGAGGAGAAAGAGAAGATAGACAGAAGAGGAAGACAAGAGAAGAGAAGAGAGAGCGAAGAGGACAAGAGAAGAGAGAGAAGAGGAAGAGAAGCGAAGAGAAGAGTGAGAAGAGAAGAGAAGAGAAGAGAAGGAGAGAGGCGAGAAGAGAGAGAGAGAGGAGAGAGAGAGAGAGAGAGAGAGAGAGAGAGAGAGAGAGAGAGAGAGAGAGAGAGAGAGAGAGAGAAGAGAGAAGAGAGAGACTTAGACAGACAGACAAACAGACAACCAAACAAGACACACAAACCCACAAACCCCAGAGACAAACAGCAACGCAAAGACAACAAGAGCCCCAGCACCCCTGACCCCCCCCCCCCCGTCCCTCCAAGCGGCGGCACTCGCACCCCAGCGCCAGCGAGGAGTGCCTGTGAGGGTGGCGTGACCGCGTCCCCCAAAATGCCTCTACAGTGCCACACTTTACCATGACATTTACACGACCTTGGCATCAATGGCGGGGCAATTTGACGTCGCTTTGAAGTCGGATTCTCGCCCTTGTTTGAACCTTGTTTGGAAAGGTCACACGCAAACATGAATAACCGCATACGTGGCTGCACATGCACACACACGCGGGAAAGTCTACTAAATGCACATATTGCGTGCATCTTGCAGCTCAGAACGGCGGGTTTTTACTCTCGCTACCCCCATTATGCCCCAACTTCGCACCTTAATCAATTTGATTCATTACCAAACAATGCTTCATTAACAACTTCCAAGAAAAAGACAGGTATTCGGATCCTGTCGAGTTCACGTCAGAAAAAAGGCGGAGAATTGGACATCATGCAGCGGAGAACAAGGTAATGGTAGAGTTCTTTGTTCTTCGCTTAACCCGCAAAGGCAATAATCTACACTTTTAAGAGTGAATACGCGCGGAGTTTTATATAACGGAGCTTAGACTAACATAAACGCAAACAAACAAACATTCACGCACACCTACACCTACATGCACATACATACATGCGTACATATATGCATAAATAAATACAAACACACACATATACACGCACACATACTCACATATCTATCTATCTATCTATATGTATGTATGTATATATATATAAACACACACACACACATCTATCTATCTATCTATATGTATGTAGATATAAATAAACACACATACACACACACAAACAAACACACACACACACACACACACACACACACACACACACACACACACACACACACACACACACACACACACACACACAGGCATGTGTCAGAGACTAACTAGCCTACGAGAATAAGGCCTCTCACTAGTCCCTATTCCCTAAGGGGGTGCAGTCCTTGGGTTACCCCCTCCCCCTCTCCTTTCCCTCTCCCCTCCCCCTCTCCCTCTCCCTTCTTAAAGCCTGATCTCCTCTTTATTCTGTATACTCTTTATTACCCTTTTTTATCATTTATTTGATATTGGTAATATTCACACTTGCCAAAATTCAACAGACTTAGGATAGGCCTATATCTATTTTATACTCGGCCTATTCGACTCCGATCGAGTGTTCAATGTATTTCGTTTTGGGCGGATTATTTACATACGAATATCGTATATAAAAAATTGCAGATTTATACTTCCGTTGTCCCTCAGGAGCGATTCTCCGGGTACCTTGTTCTTGTTCTTCTTGTTCTTGTTCTATTATTATTATTATTATTATTCCTTTTCTTTTCTTCTTCTTCTTCCTGTTCTTCCCTTTCCTCTTCTCCTTCCCTTTCTCCTTCTGTCTCTTTCTCCTTCTATCTCCCTCTCTCCCTTTCCTCTTCTCCTTCCTTCCTCTCTCTTTCCCTTTCTCCTTCCTCTCGCCCTCTCCCTCTTCCTCCTTCCCCTTCTCTTTCTCCTTCTCCCTCTTCCCCCTTTCCTTAACCTTCTACAAAACGCCGAAACTAAAGGTGCCGTCACACTATGGTTTCTATGGCTTCTCTGCAGCGACCATATCTCCCCAAGATCTACTTAAGGAAGTCTTGGCGAGGTGAGTATTGTTTCTCTGAGGAGTTCTTAATGCGACAAAATCCACCGAAAAAAGGGGATTCGTGAAAAAAAAATAATAATAATAATGTGAGGGTCACACTTCATTCATTTTTCAACAGTAAAATAAGACTTGGGAAGGTATTCATTGATATTATTATTCATCAAAATTGATTTAATCATCCTTTGGGTTATTCAATCTATTTATTTCTCAATCTATCTATCCATCTATTTCACTTTCTGTCTGTCTGTCTATCTATTTATCTATCTATTTGACCGTCTGTCTGCCTGTCTATCTCCCTATCTATCTATCTACCTATCTATCTATCTATCTATTTGACTGTCAGTCAATCTATCCACCTATCTATCTATCTACTCATCTATCTAACTCTCTCTCTCTCTCTCTCTCTCTCTCTCTCTCTCTCTCTCTCTCTCTCTCTCTCTCTCTCTCTCTCTCTCTCTCTCTCTCTCTCTCTCTCTCTCTCTCTCTCTCTAATGCAATGCAACTTCCATTACACGCACGGATGTGTACCCTTTCATATATAAATAATTACTCGTAGAACGCCTTCGCATGACTCGAATACACACCCACGTATAAAAAAAGGATCTGAAACACACCGATGGAGTAATCAGCATCAGTCCGGCTCATTACGATGCCAAAGGAAGGTGTAATCGGTTCCTTTATGAATGTAAATCGCACGTATCTGTGTATACTGGATGCGGTTCCTTCACAGCATCTTGGGGTATCGTGTCTGAGAAGGAGTTGGAGAGGGGGTGGGAAGGAGTGGGGGAGGTAGAGGGAGGGAGGGAGAGGAGGACGCTGGGGAAGAGAGAGAGAAAAGAGAGGAAGAGGCAGAGGCAAAGAGAAAGAGAGAGAGAGAGGGGTGCAGGGAGGAAGGAGAGGAGAGAGAGAGAGTAGAGAGGAGAGGAGAAAGAAAAAGAGAGAGAGAAGAGAAAATAAAGAGAGAAGAGAAGAGAAAAAGAGAAAAGACAAAGAATCAGACAAACACAGACACAGAGAGGAGGAGAAAGGCACATACAGGGAGAAGAGAAAGGACGCACATACAGTAACATCGATATAATATCCGTACAACCGGTTAAATACCCTCCCCTCCCCCCTTCCCCCCCCCCCCCTTTCCCGCTATTACCTACCTTATCCGTTTTCGATAAAGAACCGACGCCGAGAACAGAGAACCGAAAACCGTGGGCGTGGGCGCCGCCAGATTCGTGTCGCGGGTGGGTGGGCGGAGGAGCAGACGGGGTGGGGGGAGGGGGGGTATATGGAGTGGGCGGGAGCAGACGGGGTGGGGAGAGAGAGGGTTAGATGGGTGGGGAGAGGGGCAGCCGGGGTAGGAGGGAGAGGGGGTAGACGGGGTGGGGGGAGAGGGGGTAGATGGGGTGGGGGAGAGGGGGTAGACGGGTGGGGGAGAGGGGGCAGCCGGGGTAGGAGGAGAGGGGGTAGACGGGGTGGGGGGAGAGGGTAGATGGGGTGGGGGAGAGGGGGTAGACGGGTGGGGGAGAGGGGTAGACGGGTGGGTGGAGAGGGGGTAGGATGGGGTGGGGGGGAGAGGGGCAGCCGGGGTAGGAGGAGAGGGTGTAGACGGGTGGGGGAGAGGGGGTAGATGGGGTGGGGGAGAGGGGTTAGACGGGGTGGGGGAGAGGGGGTAGACGGGGTGGGTGGAGAGGGGGTAGATGGGGTGGGGGGAGAGGGGGCAGCCGGGGTAGGAGGAGAGGGGGTAGACGGGGTGGGGGGAGAGGGGGTAGATGGGGGTGGGGGGAGGGGTAGACGGGGTTGGGGGAGAGGGGTAGACGGGGTGGGTTGGAAGGGGTAGATGGGGTGGGGGGGAGAGGGGCAGCCGGGGTAGGAGGAGAGGGTGTAGACGGGGTGGGGGGAGAGGGGTAGATGGGCGTGGGGAGGAGGGGGTAGGGGGGAGAGGGGGCAGACGTGGTGGGGGAGAGGGGGTAGCCGGGGTAGGAGGAGAGGGGTACGGGGTGGGGGAGAGGGGGTAGATGGGGTGGGGGAGAGGGGGTAGGGGGGAGAGGGGGCAGACGTGGTGGGGGAGAGGGGGTAGATGGGGTGGGGGAGAGGGGTAGGGGGAGAGGGGGCAGACGTGGTGGGGGAGAGGGGGCAGCCGGGAGGAGGAGAGGGGTAAACGGAGGTAGGGGGAGAGGGGTAGATGGGGTGGGGGAGAGGGGGTAGGGGGAGAGGGGGCAGACGTGGTGGGGAGAGAGGGGTTAGATGGGGTGGGGAGAGTGGCAGACTGGTGGGGGGGAGAATGGGCAGCCGGTGGGCGGAAGGGGGGTAGACGGGTAGGAGGAGAGGGGTAGACTGGGTGGGGTAGGGGTTGATGGGGTGGGCAGAGGAAGGGTAGACGGGGTGGGGGGAGAGTGGGCAGCCGGTGGGGGGAGAGGGGGTAGACGGTGTGGAAGGAGGGGGCAGACGGGGTGGGGGGGAGAGTGGGCAGGCCGGGTGGCGGGGAGGGGGTAGACGGGGTGAGTGAGTGTGTAGGGGTGGGCGTGGGGGTTTAAGTCGTGTTTTCAGGGCGGGCGGCCGAAAAGAAAAGAGGAAGTGGGAGGAACGGAGTGTGGGAAAGGAGAGAGGGCAAGAAAAAGAGGTGAAGGAGGACAAAGGAGAGAGAGGAGAGAGAGAGAGAAGAAAGAAGAGAGGAGAGGAGAGAGGAGAGAGGAGAAAGAGACAAAAGAGAGAAGAAAAAAGAGGAAGAGAAAAAAAAGAGGAAGAAGGAAAGAGAGTGAAAAGAAAGATAGAATGAACAGAGGAAACAGAGAAAATGAGAGAGAGAGAGAGAGAGAGAGAGAGAGAGAGAGACGAGAGAGAGAGGAGAGAGAGAGGAGAGAGAGAGAGAGAGAAGAGAGAGAGAGAGAGAGAGAGAGAGAGAGAGAGAGAGAGAGAGAGAGAGAAAGAGAAAGAGACAAGACAGACAGACAGAAACCGAAAAACAGAAAACTATAACCAAGAGACAGAGACACAAACCAAGAAATTGAATGATGAAAAAAAAAGAAGAAAAAAAGAAAACTAAAAAAAAACACAGAAACAAATCAAAACAGAGGAAATGCGCTCTCCACGGCCCGCCAAGACGGCAACACCACCACCACCATCAACCCAAACAAATGAAGATCAAGATGCGCATCGGACGCCGCTGCTGACGAAAGGTGGGGCTTTAATAAAGTTAATAATAAAATCAACTGACGCCCGTAGATAAAACCTGAGGGCGCCCCCCGTGTCAGCCGCTGCGCCGCCGTCAGGAATATACACCCTCTTCTCGCGCCCTCTCTCTCATTTTGTCATTATCTCCTTCGTTTTCTGTTTGTTCCCTCTCTCTCTTTTTTTATTTGATGTTGCGTTGCGCTCTTTCTCATTTTGTTATTATCTCTTTCGTTTTCTTTTATTCCCTCTCTCATTTTGTCATTATCTCTTTCGTTTTCTTTTATTCCCTCTCTCTTTTCATTTGATGTTGCGTTATGACTCTCTAATTTTGTTATTTTCTCTCTCGTTTTCTTTATTCCCTCTCTGATTTTGCCATTATCTTTCGTTTTCTTTATTTCCTCTCTCTTTTTATCTGATGTTTGTCATTATATCTCGTTTTCTTTTCATTCCCTCTCTCTCTTTTTTTATCTTTTTTTAATCCGTTATTCCGCTGTTTTTTTTCCCGTCGTTTCATATGGCCCGGCGGATCGTTCGACGCCTACGGATCCCTTCGCTTCGCCGTCGCCTTTAAACGCGGGTCGATGGCACGTGCGGTAGACAAGGAGGGAAGGGAGGGAAAGGGAGGAGAAAGGGTGGAGAAAGGGAGGGGGAGAGGGAGAGGAAGGGGTGGAGGAGAGGGAAGGGGTGGAGAAAGGGAGGAAAGGGAGAGGGAGCGAAGGGAGAGGGAAGGGAGGAAGGGGTTGGGAAGGGAGAAAAAAGGTGGAGAAAGGGTGGGAGAAGGAGGGAAGGGGAGAGGAAGGGAGAGGGGGGAAGGTGAGAAGGGAGGGAAGGGGAGGGAAGGAAGGAAAGGGGTGGAGGGGTGGAGGAAGGGAGGAAGGGGTGGAAAGGGGAAAACAGGTGGAGAAAGGGAGAGTAAGGAGGGGGAAGGGGAGAGGAGGGAGAAAAAGGAGGGGAGGGGGAAGGGAAGAGAAAGGAGGAAGTGGAGAGAGGAGGGAGGGAAGGGGAGGGGAGGGTGGAGAAAGGGAGGGAAGGGGTGGAGAAAGGGAGGGAAAGAAGAGGGAGAAAGGAGGGAAGGGGAGGGAAGGGTGGAGAAAGGAGGGAAAGGGTGGAGAAAGGGAGGGAAAGGAGGGGAGGGAAAGGGTGGAGAAAGGGAGGAAAGGGGAGGGAAGGGAGGAAAAGGGTGGAGAAAGGGAGAGGAGGGAGGGAAAGGGTGGAGAAAGGGAGGGAAAGGGAGAAAAAGGGGAGAGGAGTTGGAGAGGAGGGAGAGGAGGGGAAGGGGAGGGAGGGGAGGGAAGGGAAAGGGAGGGAAGGGGTGGAGAAAGGGAGGAAGGGGTGGAGAAAGGGAGAGGAGGGGAGGGGAAAGAAGGGAGAGGAGGGAGAAAAAGGAGGAGGGGAGGGGAAGGAGGGGAGAGGGGGGGAAGGAGAGAGAGGGAGGGTAAGGGGTGGAGAAAGGGAGGAAGGGGAGAGGAGGGAGAAAAGGGTGGAGAAAGGGAGAGTAAGGAGGGGGAAGGGAAAGAAGGGGGAGAAAGGGAGGGGAAGGGAGAGGAGGAGGAGGAGGGAGAAAGGGAGGGAAAAGGAGGGAAGGGAAAAGAAGGGGAATGGAGGGAGGAAAAGGAGGGAAGGGGAGAGCAGGGAGGAAAGGAGGGAAGGGGGAGAGGAGGGAAAGGGAGGAGGAGAGGGGGAAAAGGGAGGAATGGAAAAAGCGACGAAGAAGAGTAACATCATCGAACACGAAAAGAAAAGGAAAAAGTGGAGACAACGCCCCCCTCCCTTTCCCCTTCCTCTCTCCCTCCCTTTCTCCTGTTCCCTTCCCCTCCCTCTCCTTCCCCCTACTATTTTCCTCTAATCTTTCCTTTCGCCCTACCCCTTTCCTCCCCTCTCCCCTTCCCCTTACCATCTTCCTCTCCCCTCCTTTTATCCCTACTCCTTTCCTGTCCCCTACCCCCTCCCCGTTCCCCCACCATCTCCCTCTTCCCCTCCTTTTTCTCCCTACCCCTTCCTCTTCTTTCTCCCCCCTCCCTTCCCCCTCCCCTTCCCCCTACCATCTTCCTCCCTCCTCCCTCTCCCCAACCCCCTCCCTCTCTCCATCCCCTCCCCTCCCTCTCCCCAACCCCCTTCCCCTTCCTCCCTCCCCTCCCCTTCCTCTTGGCACGCCGACCGCCCGCCAGGGGTACACCGCGGGCGGGCAGACGCCACCCCGGCCGCGACCTCACGATGGGCGCCGCCGACTGTAATGAGCTGCCGGGAACGACGCCGCTTTGAGCCGTCCGCCGGAAAATTGGCAACTCATTAATGTCACGTGCGGGACTGCATCGGCGAGACGGAGGAGGTGGGGGGTTGGGGGGTTGGTGGGTGGGAGGGGGGTGGGAGGAAGGGAGGGGAGGGAGGGAAGGTGGATGGGTGGGTGGGGGAGGAGGGAGGGGGAGGGGAGGGTGGGTGGGTGGGAGGGAGGGAGGGAGGTGGATGGGTGGTGGGAGGGAAGGTGGGTGGAAGGAGGGAGGGTAATTGGAAAGCAAGGTGGAGAGGAGGGAGAAGAAGTGGGAGATAGTTGGGGAAAGTGGATGGAGTGACGGAGGATGGAAGGAACGAATGAATAAAAGGAGGGAAGAGCAGGGTGAAAGAAGGAAAATGTAAAGAACAATTGAAGGGAAGGAAGAAGAGGAAAACATTGAAAAAGAAGGAAGAAGAGAGGGGGTTAGAAAGAAAAGGAAAAGGATTTGAAATGTGCAAAGGAAAGAAGAGAAGAAAACGAAACGAAAGCAAAGAAGAAAGAAGAAAAAAAAGATAAAAGAAAGGAAACGAAAGAATGACAAAAAGAAAACGAGAGATGGAAAAATAAGAGAGGATAGCGAGAGAAAACAGGCGAAAGTAAGACGAAAGGAACATGAAAGAGAGGAGAAAGGGAGGCAAAGAGAGACGAAAGAGAGGAAACAAGGACGACGAGGAAGACGAGAGACGGGAAAAAAATGCAAAAAGGAAGAGGAAAAAATCGAGAGAGAAACAAAAGAGGGACGAAAGAAAAACGAAATGGAGAAAAGAAAGGGAAAGAAAGACGAAAGAGAGACGTAAAAAAAAGAGAGGGAAAACATAAAGTGGGTAGAGGGTAATGGAAGGTAGTCCCCCCCCCCCGCACCCACCCCCCACCCCCACCATGACTTAGTGTGGAGTGTGTCAGCGCCTCCTGACGGGGCTGACGCAGAGTCCAACCCGACCTCCCGCTGGCCACTCATTACCTCCGTCTGGCTCGCTGCCCCCCCCCCCCCGCACATGTCTGTCTGTCTGTCTGTTTACTTGTCGGAATGGTTGTAAAAATGTCGTAAAAATGCATGTTTGTGTCTGCTTGCTTGTTGGAATGGTTGTAAAAATTCATGTGTCTGTCTGTTCTGCTTGTTGGAATGATTGTAAAATGTCTGTCTGTCTGTCTGTTTTGCTTGTCGAAAATTGTTGTGTAGATGTGTGTTTGTCTGTCTGTTTCGCTTCTATGGGCCATCTGTCTGTCTGTTTGTTTGTCACTATGATCGACGACTGACTACCCGTCTCTGTTTGTTTGTCGAAATGGTTATATGAATGCATGTTTGTTTGTTTGTTTTCTGTGTCGCTACGCCTGTTTGCTTTGTTTGTATCCATGGCCAACCCTTTATCCGTCTGTTTGCCTGTTTGTATTTCTATGGCTGTTTCTGTCTGTTTGTCTGTCCTGTGGATGAGGATTGGCTGTCCGTCTGTCTGTTTATCTGTCATTACGACCGTCTGTCTATCTAATGACAGCATAAATGTCTGTTTGTTTGTCTAAATGTGTCGTTATACTTGTAATCATCATCTTCATCATCANCTCTCACCTAACCTCAACCAGCTTGTTAATGATAATCAGCAAAGCCTACAAGTTATAAAAGCCACCCCTGGTTTCCTCAAAAAAGCTGAAAGAAAACGGGATTTGGGTGCGAGGCCTCAAGACGGGATATATATTCATACAGACCCTTTGCTCGGCTACACAACCCGTATCTATGAACCCCGGAACGCCCCCTATTCCAGAACCTGCTCTTAATATACGACGTGAAAGAATACATCCATAGATAATTCCTGTTTTTTTTTTTTATTTAAGAAGGGGGGGGAGGTTTGGGGGTGGGTGGGGAGGTTTGGGGGTGGGGTGGGAGGTTTGGGGGGGTGGGGTGGGGGGGGGGGGTGAGGGTAGCTAAAGGGAGCCTTTTTTGTTTTTTTCTATCTTTTTTTTTCTTTTTTCTCCTTTTTTTTTGGGGGGGGGGGATAAAAGAGTAAGGAAGAGAGGAAGGGGAAATGAGGAAGAGAAGAGAAGGGAGAAAAAAAAATGAGGAAGAGGAAAAGGGAAAAGAGGAGGAGGAATAGAAGAAGCGGGAAGAGGAGAACGAAGAGAAAGAATGGTAATGAAAGAGAAAAGAAGGAATAATAATACAAGTATTCATTACAAGAAGTGGGTAAGAAAAGGAGATAATGAAGCAAGAAGAATGCAAGGAAGAGGAAGAGGAGATGAAGAAGGAAGGAAGGGAAGAGGAGGAGGAGGAGGTGAAGGAAAGAAGGGGGAGGTGAAGGAAGAAGGAAGAGGAGAAGAGGAGGAAGTGAAGAAAGAAAGGAAGGGGGAGAAGAGGAGAAGGAGGTAAGGAAGGATATGGAAAAGAGGAGGAGAAGTGAAGGAAGGAAGATGAAGAAGAGGATGAGATGGGGAAAGAAGAAGAGGAGGAGGTAAAGGAAGGAAGGAAGA
>NW_020869561.1:144007-154007 GCF_003789085.1 Penaeus vannamei | reverse complement strand
ACTGTGTGGTGTGCTGTGTGTGGTAAGATGTGTGTATGATATATATATAGATATATATAATACGATAATAGTACATAGCATATACTATTAATATATACTATATATATATATATATATATATAATATATTATATACAATATATATATATATAACATATACTATATATATATATTATGTATATATATATATACATATATATTATAATATATATACTATATATATATATTATATATATATATATATATATATATATATATATATATATATAGAGAGAGAGATAGATATATAGCATAGATAGAGAGAGATATAGAGAGATATATAATAGATAGATAGATATATATATTTATATATATTATACTATATATATATATATATTATATATATATAGATTATATATAGATATATAGATAGATAGATAGATGGTAGATAGATATATAGATACGATAGATAGATTAGATATACACGTACATGTGTGTTTGCAATAATCAGTGATATCCTATCAACTCCCACACTTGATTTCCATCGCGCTTATCATCAATTCAATCACTATCAGCATCACTTTTACGGCAAATTAATATCATACGTTATCATCGTTATCATTACTAATATATCAATCTCCATTATTATCAATTTGGGGAGCGAGGCTGGGGGAGCTCCGGAGTGACCTGGGAGAAGAAGGCAAGAAGGTAGGGTCTAAGGTAAGGTAAGGCAAGATGACGTGAATAAAGAGGTTAAGATATGGTGCCATGTATCAATTTAATTAAGGCAGGGGTGGGTACTCGGCCCTGTGCGAGAGAGGAGTGATGGAGGAAGTGAAGTCTTGGGGGAGGGAACGAGGAGGAGAGGAAGAGAGGAGGGAGAGGAAGAGGGAGAGAGGAGGGGGGAGGGAGAGGGAGGAGAGGAGAAATGAGAGCAGAAATAGAGAATGAGGAGGAGGGGAGGAAGAAGAGAGAGAATTAGAGAGGAGAAAGTAAGAGGGAGAAACAGATAGGAAAAAGGAAGAGGGAGAAATAGAGAGGGAAGGTGAAAAGGAAGAAATAGAGAGGAAGAAGAAGGAGAATTAGAGAGGCAAGGAGTAAGGAATAGGAAGAAGAGGGGAAGGAGGAAAAAGAAAATGAGAGACGGAGAGGGGGTCAATAAAAGAAAAAGAGGAAAAAAGAGAGAGATAGATAGATAGATAGAGAGAGAGAGAGAGAGAGAGAGAGAGAGAGAGAGAGAGACAGACAGACAGACAGAGACAGAGAGAGAGAGAGAATGAGGGAGACAAGACAGACAGAGAGAGAAAGAGACAAAGACAGAGACAGACACAGACTGACAAAAAATAGCGATGAACGAAAGGAAACCAAGAAAGAGAGAGAGAAAAAAACACGAGAGACTCAAATTGCACTGAAAAACTTTATTTACAAACCAAATTACTTTCTTAAAGAAATCACCTAGAAATACATCCTTCTTATGTTCGAAATCTTCCTGGATGTTTATGCCTTCTGGGAGATCTGTTTGATAAGAATCTTGCATGTTATATTTTCTAAACATAAATATTGACGTCATAGGCAAAACATGCGGATGGAAGCTCCTCATATTAAAGTGACTTGCACAGTTTGCAATAATTAAGGGAATTTGGACTTTCGGCTTACACGTTGCATATTGCGTAGTATCTCACTGATATCTGATCCTCATATTTTTTTATATGATCAGGATATATATTAACATAGTTACTTAGCTAGAGATATGTTTATATATAGCATGTAAGTAAATGTGCTTGTGCGTAATGGTTTCTGTGCGTGTGAGTGAATGAGGGAGTGAATGAGTGTGTGTGAGTGTGTATGTGTGTGTATGTGGTGTGTGTGAATGTGTGTGTGTGTGTGTGTGTGTGTAAATGTGATTGTGTGTGTGTGTGTATGTGTAGTGTGAGTGAATGAGAGTATCTGTATGTTAGCGTGTATGTGAGAGAGAGAGAGAGAGAGAGAGAGAGAGAGAGAGAGAGAGAGAGAGAGAGAGAGAGAGAGAGAGAAGAGAGAGAGAGAGAGAGAGAGAGAGAGAGAGAGAGAGAGAGAAGAGAGAGAGAAGACAATAGTGAATAAATGCTTAAGTGTATGTGCGTGTTTGTGAGCGTATACCTGTGTACATATACAAGCACCAGGTATCAATCACCTCATGATCGTTGTTCACAGCATAGAAAATGAACATTCCGAGAACAGCTCCAAGAACTACAGACCACCGACGCTTATAGAAATTTCCTCCGAATTTCATACTAAAACATACAAGCGGACTTTGTGGTGTAAAGAAATAAAGAAGAGAGAGAGAGAGAGAAAGAGAGAGAGAGAGAGAGAGAGAGAGAGAGAGAGAGAGAGAGAGAGAGAGAGAGAGAGAGAGAGAGAGAGAGAGAGAGAGAGAGAGAGAGAGAGAGAGAGAGGAGAGAGAGAGAGAGAGAGAGAGAGAGAGAGAGAGAGAGAGAGAGAGAGAGAGAGAGAGAGAACGTAATTCTTTTACCTAAATGTCTTTTGATTTATGTAATTATGGCTATCTACATATTTATTCTATCTATCTCGTTCCTTTTTCATTTATCAATTTATTCAATTATACTATCTATCTGATTGTTATTGTATATTACGAACCTATTATCTAATTAGTATGTTTAACGCATATGTATTACCTTATCAAATCTATTAATTTTTACATCTATTTCTTAGTCTTATTTTATTTGCTTGTCCTTTTCTTTTTATTATTCCTCTGATTGTTTATTATTTTTTCTCATATCATCCACCAATGTCTATTTTTATTATCAATATAATTATCATTGTTATTATCGCTATAGTTATTGCTATTATTATTACTATCATTATCATCATCAACATTATTATCATCGTTATTGCTATCATCACCATTATTATCATTGTTATTATTGTTATCGGTATCATTATCATCATTATCATTATCATTATCGTTATCATCATCATCATTGCTGGTATTACTGTCGTTTTATTATCATTATACTATATCATCCTATTACCATTGCTATTATTTTGATATCATTATACCATATCATTACTACCATCAGCAAAATTATATTACCATCTGATTATCAATATAAAACAATATCTTATGATTATCAATATGAATTATCTTATTATAGTTATATATTAAATAAAAATTATCTTATGATTATCAATATAAAACAATATATTATGCTCATTCCAGTCACGACCCAGACCAGGTCAGTGCTCCCTCGTTCGACCTAGGGAGTCTACTACACTCTACCAGCATCTCTGGAGTCTCGGTTGTACTCTAGCGTATTTCTGCTCACTCTGTCTAGCGCATTTCTGCTCACTTTTAGCGCTCTGTGGGATCGTGAAGGCATCTGCTGCTGCTTGAGCTTTGCTGTGTCACGTATTTTCTGCTTCTGTCTGCTTTAATTCAGATCGAGGGAGGGAGGGAGAGGGGGGAGGGAGAGGGGGAGGGAGGGAGAGGAGGGGAGAGACAGATACACACACACACATACCAGAGGAGAGAGAGAGAGAGAGAGAGAGGAGAGAGAGAGAGAGAGAGAGAGAGAGAGTTAGATAGATAGATAGAGAGAGAGAGAGAGAGAGAGAGAGAGAAGAGAGTGAGTAAGGAAGGGAGGGAGAGAGTGTAAGGAAGGGAGGGAGAGAGAGACAGACAGACAGAAGACAGAGAACAGGCAAACAGAGGCAGAAGAGAGAGAGAGAAGAGAGAGAGATGAGAGAGAGAGAGAGAGAGAGAGAGAGAGAGAGAGAGAGAGAGAGAGAGAGAGAGAGAGAAGAGAGAGAGACAACAGACAGAATGAGAGACACTATTCGTTTGCTGTCTGTCCTTAGAAACAATAAAATAACTATAACAGTTTTTTTTCCTTCATCACCCGCTAACAGAACACACACACAATATGGAAGCTTTTTTCTGTCTTTTTTCTTCCCTTTTTGCAAAGACTGACTTCCTTTTATGGACATATATGACGTAATCAGTTTGATTAATGCCACTAAACTTAATCTAATTTAGTTACCCAAGGATATTTAATATGATTATCGCTGATACATGTTTCTCTTCATCTCTATTGCAATTGTTTTTTTTATTACTATCATAATGATATCTGTTATCAAAGAACGAGATTGATTGAAAGAGAAGAAAAAAAAAATGAAAGAGAAATATATTATCTTTCGGTTTTTGATGAAAAAGATGCGGTTAAAAGCAACAATTACTCGGGCGGGCGAGGCGGGGAGGTTGTCATCCAGGATCGTTCTCCTTTCTCTCTCTCTCTCTCTCTATCTATCTATCTATCTATCTATCTTATCTATCTATCTATCTATCTAATCTATCTATCTATCTATATCTCCTCATATATATTATATTATATTTATATATATATTATATATTATATATATTATATATATCTAATCTATCTAATATATATATCTCTTTTCTGTCTCTGTCTGTCTCTCTCTCTCTCTCTCTCTCTCTCTCTCTCTCTCTTCTCCTCTCTATTCTCTTCCTCTTCTTCTTCTCTTCTCTCTCTCTCTCTCTCTCTCTCTCTCTCTTTCTCTCTCTCTCTCTCTCTCTCTCTTCTCTCTCTGCTCGTTGTCTGTCTGTCTCCTCTCTCTCTCTCTCTCTCTCTCTCTATCTATCTTATCTGTCTTCTATCTATCTACACACACACACACACACACTATCCCTTTCTCTGTGTATGTCCACACGTGTGTAATTCGTCCAGAAAAAACTTTTTGCCTCCCAAAGGAAAATTTCTGCGAATTATGAACACCATTTATCAAACTCCCTTTGGTGTTGTTCTTCCACTTGTATCTGTCCCCAATTTGTGTCTTTCTTCTTCCGGTGGTGTTTCCTCTACTCTACCCCCCTCCCCCCTTATATTGACTCATCCCCCCCTCTCTCTGTCTTCTTGGTTTGTGTGTGCGTATGTGTGAGTGTGTGTTGATCGTTGCTGTCTCTCTCTCGGTTTTTTGGTTTTCTCTCTCTTTCTCTTTCTTTCTTTCTCTCTCTTCAATCTATCTATCGCTCTCTTATCTCTCTCTCTCTCTATCTCTCTTCTCTCTCTCTCTCTCTCTCTCTCTCTCTCTCTCTCTCTCTCTCTCTCTCTCTCTGTCTTTCTATCTTCTATCTATCTATCTATCATGTCAATCCGATGTATTTCATGATATTTAAATACGATATATTTAATGTATTTTCATGATACTCAAGGATGCTTAATGCAAAGAAGTCTGTTATATGGAGCATCCCTTTTTTATTTGTTTATTTTTATTTGTTTATTTTTTGTTTGTTTGTTTATTTTTTGTTTGTTTGTTTGTTTGTTTTTTTTGCGTCACGTTGAAGTGTTGGGACGAGCTCTCCAGAGACACTTATATTGATGTGAAGTTGTGATATTGAATATTATTGATATCTGTGAGGAATCGGTATGGTCTTTATTCAATGTTTAGAAGGTTTTTTTTGTTTGTTTGGTTGGTTGGATATGGATTATAATAGATTTATCCAGCTGAGATCAAGGTGTTATAGGGTTATAATTTCTTGTTTTGTATTTTTTTTTGTTTTTGTTTGGGATGTAACTGTACGTGATGAGTACAAAATTTGGAGTCTACATGTTACAATAATAATGTGAAGATAGCAATATGTATTTAAAGTACTTGATTACTTGTATGATTTGTACTTTATCTTACTTTTAAGAGGTGTTATTTGTATAATTTCTTGTGAACATTTAACTGACCTTTAATGATTTTTTTTTATTTTTTGGGTCAATTTCTACTTTTCACAGGTTTTAATTGTATCATTATAATTCTTGGAAACATTAAATTGATCTTTAAGGATTTTGTTATTTTTGGTCAATTCCTCTGGATTAAGATTAACGATATGATAATCTGTTATTGCTCATGGAAACTTTTCATTTTGTGTATTCCCAGATTATAGTTTAATAAATTTATTCATTTTGTGTATTCCCAGATTATAGTTTAATAAATTTATTCATTTTGTGTATTCCCAGATTATAGATTAATACATTTATTTTTATGTGTATTCCCAGATTACAGATTAATAAGTTTATTCTTTTGTGTATTCCCAGATAATAGATTGATAAATTTATTCATTTTGTCAGCCTCTGAGCATGTGATTTTAATAAAACTTTATTTTCAAGGTTATTCTTATCAATAATAAAGGTTTTACAACAACTGCATTGCATTAATGGTGAACCAATTATGATAATGATATACAAATAATGATGATAAGAAGAAATAAATAAAGAAGAAGAATTGTAATAACGACAATAATAATGATAATGACATACAAATAATGATAAGAAGAAGAAGTAAATAAAGAAAAAGAATGGTGATAATGACAATAATAATGATAATGATATACAAATAATGATAAGGAGAAGCAGAAGTAAAAAAGGAAGAAGAAGAATTCTGATAATGATAAAGATTATAATGATGATAGTCATTATCATGATAATAAAGAAAATAGTGATGATAATTATGAGTGTGATGATGCTGATTATGATGAAGATAATGATGATAGCAATAATAGATTAGATAATGAGGATGATAACATAGATAATAGCGATGATGGAAATGATGACGATAATAATAGATTTAATGATGATAATAATAATATAATAGATAATAAAGTATATTCATGATTATAGAAATGATATATGATAACAAAGATAATAATGATAAAAATAAAAAACAAGATAATAATGATAATGATAATGATAAACGATAATATGATAATGAGGAGGTATAAAAATAATAGTAAAATGATAATAATGGTAATAATGAATGACAATGATGATAGTAAATGATAATGATATGATATTGATTATGATACTGTATATAAAACATCAATGATATGATAATGATGATGATAGCAATAGTAATAATAATGATGATAATGCTCATGACAACAACAACAATAACAATAATTATAATAGTAATAATGATAATAATGATAATAATAACAACAATTAATAGTAAATGATAAAATATCAATGAAATGAATGATGATATGCAATCATGAAAGAATGAAAACAACAATAATGATAATGATAATGATAATTGTAATAATTAGGATAATGATAATAGTAATAATGATACCAATGATAATAATAACAATAATGATAATTAATATTGTTCATGATGATAGAGATAATGATAATGATGATAATAATAATAATGATAATGACAATAGGAATGATTATAGTAATGATGATAATGATGATGATCACAAGAATTATGACAATAATAACGATAATATGATGGTAATAATAATAAGAAATAGTGATAATAATAATTATAATGATAATGATAAAAATAATGATAGTAATGATAATGACGAAATTAGAAGAACAACTATAAAAAAAGAGCAAAAATAACATCAATAACTGCAAAGATAAAGTTATAAAAAAAAACAATGAGTACTCACACTAGTGATGATAATGATAATAATAGAAATGATAATGATGAAAGTAATAATAATAAAATAAGAAAAACGACTAGAAAAAGAAGAACAATAAAATAAAACAATAACTACAACCATAAAGATATGAATAAAAAAAAAACGAAAAAAAAAAACAGAGTACTCTCACCCTTCACCCTAAACACACACTAAGCACGCCTCACCCTGCAATCACACTGCACACGCCACTGCACGCACACGGAGCCAAACCGTGACACGTAATTGCAACCAGATGTATCAACCACACGCTGAGATATGTGTATGTGCCGTAGATTGCATTTTGCAACACCCGGATTTCTGCAGTTAATTGGCTTTGTGGTGTTTGAATACGAGGTGGGAAAGAGTACGGTACAGATGATGTTTTTGTTGTTGTTGTTGTTGATTAAAAGGCCTAATTGCTGACTTGTGAGAGGTGACTGGGAGTATAATGTGATTTTTCTTTTTCTTTTTTTTTTTTGAGGGGGGTGTATCTTTGTCTCTGTATGTTTGTTGGTATTGTTCCTTCTCTCTCTTTTTCGGTCTTTCTCTCTGCTTATCTGCTCTTTCTTTCTTTCTTTCTCTTTCTCTCTCTCTTTCTTATTCTCTCTCTCTTCTCTCTCTCTCTCTCATCTCTTCTCTCTCTCTCTCTCTTCTTCTCTCTCCTCTCTCTCTCTCTTCTCTCTCTCTCTCTCTTTTCTCTCTCTTCTCTCTTCTCTCTCTCGCTCGCTCTCTCCCTTTCTCTCTCCCCTCCCTCCTCCCTTCTTCTCTCTCTCTCTCTCTCTCTCCTCTCTCTCTTGTTCTCTCTCTCTCTCTCCTCTCTCTCTCTCTTCTCTTTCCCTCTCTCTCTTCTCTTCTCCACACAATAGAATCATCTGTTCTGGTATTCTCAAATATATTTCTCCATCATATTTTCTGTTCGTCTTCATCATTTAGGAAGATGGATCGTGTCTGTTTAAGATGAGATGATACTGACTCTGCACGATGTGTGATAAATTGTTGCATTAGCGTGGAAGTGTGTGGCAAGTTTAAAAAACAATGTGTTTATTGACTCTGTCAGGTTGAGAGAAGGTATATTAAATGTGTTTGTGCGTGCTTAGCTTGTCAGTGTCTTTGTCAATGGATAAATCTTTGTCGTGTGTTTGTAAGTGGGTATGAGTTTATGATCTTTTTGTTGTTGTTGTTGTTGTTTTTCTTTTCTTTGAGGGGGGGTTGTTTGATTTGTGATTTTGTATACGTTGAAGTGTGTTTGTGTTCGTGTGTTTGTGTGTGTTTGTGTGTGTGTGTGGTGTTGTGTGTTGTGTGTGTGTTTGTATGTTTTTCTTTCTTTCTTTCTTTCTTTTTTTTTCTTTTTTATGTGTGATTCTGAATGTGTGTGTGTATGTGTGTGTTTAAGAAAGTAGATTCAACGTGCTTTTTTTTATCTATGTCTGTATCATTTATTTCGTATTTACTTTCAATGCTCTCCGATAAGCGTGTTGATATCCAATGTATCCATTTGCACTTATTCATGTGCGTCACTTTTTATATGATTACATATGACCGTTCCTGACTGTGATGGAGTTTTGTGTCTATGTACGTATGTTTATGTGCGTTTCTGTGTAACTTTATCTGAGAACAGACATAGTTACACAGATATATCCTGATGTTTATTGTCTAAATAAAGATCAGGCTTTGTATATATTAAAGTATTGCATCTTTCTTTTTTTCCTTTTCTTTCTTTTGGGTATAGCTCAAAAAGAGAGGAGGGAGGAGAGAGAAGGGGAGAGAAACAAAAAAGGAGAGATAGAAAGATAGATCGATTGATAGTTCGGTAGTTAGAGAGAGAGAGATATATAGAGATAGAGAGATAGATAAACAGATAGATAGATAGAGAGAGAGAGAGAGAGAGAGATAAAGATAGATAGATTGAGATAGATAGAGAAAGAGAGAGAGAGAGAGAAAGAAAGAAAGAGAGAAGGACAAAGAAAGAAAAACAGAAAAAATGTGAGAGACAAATATATAAACAAACAAATATACAGGTAAACAAGAGGCAGAGCGACAGATAGATAGATAGATCTAATCTCTCTAGCTGGAGGAGAGTGACGAAGACCGGAGTAAATGGAGGGAGGAGGGGTAGGGAGAGAGGGAGGGGGAAGGAGAAAGAAGGAGGGGGGGTAGGGAGAAGTAGAACAGGGAGAAGGGTAGGAAAGGGAGAGGGAAGGAGGGTGTCGGGAGTAGGAGGGAGTAGGAAAGGGGAGGAGGAGGAGAGAGTAGGAGAGGGAAGGGGGGGGGGTAGAATAGACAGGGAAGGGGTAGGGGAAGGAAGGAGGGGGTAGTAAAGAGAAGGGGGTAGAATAGGGAGAGGGTGGTAGGGGAAAGAGACTGAGAGAAAAGATGAGAGTAAAGGGGTAGAAGAGAGAGAAGAGGAGAGTGAGTGAGAGGGGAAGGGAGATGAAGAGGTGCGGGGTGGGGGGTGGGGGGCTAGGGGCTAGGGGCGTGGGGCGTGGGCGGGGGGGGGGGGGGTGCGGGAGGTCAAAGTTGCAGGATCGCCTCCGTTAATGCCAGTAAT
>NW_020869561.1:135889-138903 GCF_003789085.1 Penaeus vannamei | reverse complement strand
CCTCCTCCCCAAGATTCCCAAAACAGGAGCGAAAGACGCCCTTCGTCCCAAAAGAATTCCATTTTTATCGTTCTGAGATTTTGTTTTATTCTTAGCTGGACATTCAACACAGACTGAGGGAAAAAAGCGACAAAAAAATAAAGTTATGTGTAGTTAACAATGTATATATATATGTGTGTGTGTGTGTGGTTGTGTGTGTTTGAGTGATGAATGTATCACACCACATTCATGTAGTGTGTGTGTGTGTGTGTGTGTGTGTGTGTGTGTGTGTGTGTGTGTGTGTGTGTGTGTGTGTGTGTGTGTCGTGTGTGTGTGTGTGTGTGTGTGTGTGTGTGTGTGTGTGTGTGTGTGTATAAACGTGTTTTTTATTTTTCTTTCAAGCAGACTCATTTCTTTTTAAACCGACAAAAGGAAATATCGCCTTTCTCATCAACGGAAGTCTACACATAGTTCCTCACTTTTTTTCATTTCTCAGGAAAATACACATTTACGAAACGAGATCATTAACTGGACGACATATTTCCCTTAAAAAAGGGGATGTCTCCTTCCCCATTACCTTTCTCCTCCTTCTTCACTTTCCCCTTCTTCCTCTCTTTCCCCTACTTCCCCAAGCTCTCCCCCACTCTCTCCACCTTCCTCTATTCCCCGCCTTCCTCCCCCCTTCTTCTTCCCTCATCTCCTTTCCCCTTCTTCCCCTCCCCCTCCTTTCCCCTCCTTTTCCCTTTATTTTTCCCTTTTCCCCTGTTTCCCCTCTTTTTCCTTTCCCCTTCTTCCTCCCCCCACTTCTTTCCCCTTTCCCCTTCCTTCTTCACCCTTTCCCCCTCTTCCCCTCCTTTCCCCTTTCCCTTCTTCCTCCCCCCTCTTTACCCTTCTCTCCCCTCCAAGTGATCAAGCCGAACACCTCCGTTGTCCCCTCGGCCGCCCCTCGCTCCTCCTCGCGCGAACACGACACCTGGGAACAGCCCTCCGACGCCCACGGCAGGAATTCCCCCGCCCTCGTACGTCATCTCGTGGTCCTCTTTCTTGCTCTCTTTCTCTGTCTCTCTCTTTCTCTCTCTCATTTCTGTCTCTTCTGTCTCTTTTTCTTTCTTTCTCTCTCTTTCTCTGTCTCTTTTTCTTTTTCTCCTTTTCTTTCTCCCTTTTTTCTCTTCTCCTTCTCTTCTTCTTCTTTTGCTCATTCCTCAAACTCTCATTCTCACTCTCACTCTCATTATCACTCTTACTCTTGTTTCTTACTCTTATTCTCACTCTCCCCCACTCTAACAACCACACCCAACCCCTCTTCCCCCTCATCCCTCCCTTCTTTCCCTCCTCTCCTCCCTCCTCTCCTCTCTTCTCCTCTCCTCTCCTTCTCCCTCCCTCCCTCCCTCCTCTCCCTCCCTCTCCCTTCTCCTCCTCCCTCCCTCTCCCCGTTGCTTTATTAACTCCAACCTGTCAGAGATTTCACGCGATGCATTTGAAAGGAGATAAAGTAAGAGAATATTCGGTATATTGAGTTGCTTCTCCTTCTCCTTGTCTTCGCCGAGCTGTCAGTCCAAGGAGAGAGACTGCCTTCTTGGTAAACTTCTTTCGCTTCGTCTGGGTTGCCGGGAAGGAGGGTGGGGGTCGGAGGGGCGTGTGAGAGGGATGGAGAGGGAGAGGACGGAGAGGGAGGGAGGAAGAGAATGGAGAGGGAGAGATGGAGAGAGAGGGATGGAGAGGAGAGGATGGAGAGGGTGGGAAGGAAGAGAAGAGAAAGAAGAGAGAGAGAGAGAGAGAGAGAGAGAGAGAGAGAGAGAGAGAGAGAGAGAGAGAGAGAGGAGAGGAGAGAAGAGAGAGAGAGAGAGAGAGAGGAGCGAGCGAGCGAGAGAGAGCCCGAACGCCTTCACACAGGAGGAAGAGGACGAGAAAGCACACACCCCTGCCCTCTCCTCTGCTTGTGGAGGTGACGGGATCTGTCAACCCGACTCTATTTCGCCTTCAACTCCCGCCAGCATCCCTGAGGCGGAGGAGAAGGCGGTGATAGCACGTCCGGAGAGGAGGGGGGGGGCTAGGAGGTGGAGGGGGGGTTGGGGGTTAAGGGAGAGGGGGTGAGGGAAGGAGGAGGGTTGGGGAAAGAGGAGTGGTAGTGGGGAGAGAGAGAGGAGGGGTTAAAGAGGGAGGGAGGGAGGAGGGAGGAGGGAGAGAGAGAGAGAGAAGAGAGAGAGAGAGAGAGAGAGAGAGAGAGAGAGAGAGAGAGAGAGAGAGAGGAGAGAGAGAGAGAAGAGAGAGAAAGAGAGAGAGAAGAAGAAAGAGAAAAGAGAAGAGAATGAAAGAATGAAAAAGAAAGAAAGAAAGAACGAATGAAAGAGAAAGAGAGAAAGAAAGAGACAAAAAGACAGACAGACAGACAGACGGGCAGGCTGACAGCCAGACACAGAGGAGGCAAGGAAGGAGAGGAGAGGCAAAACGCGGAACTTTCTGCTCCGTGCCTTGCTTCGCCCTAATGACATTAAGCTTTGTCTCTTGCGATTCTATTGCATATTGAACGTATGTTAATCAAAATGATGCTATTAAAAAGAGGGCGTTAATACCGTGAATTGCGGCAAACAGGCAATTCTAAAGTTTAATAGTTAGCATCTTTCTTTCTTCGTACCTTTCGTTTTTTTTTTTTTTTCTTCGTCTCTCTTCTCTCTCTCTCTCTCTCTCTCTCTCTCTCTCTCTCTCTCTCTCTCTCTCTCTCTCTCTCTCTCTCTCTCTCTCTCTCTCTCTCTCTCTCGTCTCTCTCTTATTTTTTATTTTTATTTTTAGGCTCGTTCAAAAAAAAAAAAAAAAAAAATGTTACTCAGCCGATACGGTATATATTTAACATTCATACCCTGCTTCCTCCGAAAAAATAAGTAAATACTTAAAAAAAAAAAAATACACGGATCTGACTTGGCAAAAATAAAGCAAGGTTTGTCTTCGCGTTTTAAGGGGAAGCGGTCACGTGACATGAAGGGGTGGGGTTACAGGCCGTGACGTGACACGACCTGCCACGCCCCTTCAAGGTTCCC
>NW_020869561.1:108389-133389 GCF_003789085.1 Penaeus vannamei | reverse complement strand
ACGCATGAAACTTGCTCTTTCCCCGCGACGGACGGAGCGGTGAATGGCGGCAGCTTCTGGTCGGGCGTGCGCTGCGTTATATTATCCATACCCTATACTATCTAGAATTCCAAGAATATAATAGCTTATTATTATATTCAATTTTCATTTCGAAATTAAATAGTTAGTCAACACGTATCTGATAGATTAAATAAAAGTATTATCAGCTGGTCAATACATATATATATTATATTATATTATTATATATATATTATATACATACAATATATATATTATATATATATAATTAATATATACATATACATATAATATATTACGCCCGAGCCCAATAATATAACTCATACTAGTCAGTGAATTAATAATATTATATATAATCCTTGGCATAATGGTCATACTTATATATATATATATATAGCTATATACTAGATGACGATATATAGTTATACTATTATTGTGTATACATGTATATACTCAGTATATGATATGACTATATTTATCAGATTGTCTTTGGATATTATATAATAAACGGATCTATATATATATCCCGCACATCATATAATATACTTACTAATTCATTAGTATTATATATATTATTATATATAATATGTATATATTTGTTATTATATATATATATGTTACAGAATTATTACTATATATATATTATTTATATATTATCATTGTTGGTAGTATAGGTGGCATTTGTTTTTGCATAATTCATGGTGTCATTATAAACACACAGGGAAAAAGAATAATTCTCTAATATCATTTTTTATACAAATTACGGGAAGGATAGACTAAGATGAAAATAGATGAAAAATCAAAGAAACAAACCAAACTTACAAAAATCTATATAATAACCTCACCCTCCAAAAAAAAACAAAAAAGATAATAAATAATAAATAAAAAAATAAATAATGATAAAGAATAATATTGGTTAATTATTTCTTTCTAACGTTTTATATGTCAAGTTGTGGTGTAACGGACCGCGCTCCAAAGGAACACTGGTTGATCCCCGCGGAGACAATTTAATACGATTTTTTTGTTATTTAATGTTATTGCTTTTCAGCTTATTAAGAGATCTGATGTTACTTTGTGTGTTTAATAACCAGTATTACTGATAATTTTTATTACTACTAATGTCATGAGACAGAGCAGAAGAGAGGAGAAAGGGGAAGAGTATAGAGCAAGCCCCAGGAATGTAAGATACTTACAAATTTTGCTATAATTTCCTTTTGTATTACTACTCGTTATCGAATTAGATTGTTAAATGTCATCTGCTTTATTATTACTGGAGATCATAATTATTACGAGAATAAACTTAGGGTGATTATCTTCCTTATGGGTAGAACCGTATTTAGTCTATTGTATAAGATTTTTTTCGACATCATCCATCATTGGGCGTTTTGGGTTTCATTGGTTGCATAACTTTCATGTCATGGATGTATATTAATCCTGTTATCTTCTATATATGTCTGAGGTGATTGCGACATTGATCTATTTTATGAGTTGCAGCAATATATAGACTATATATTGATTGGGTGTGGTATTCTGTTACTAATTGAACAAGTCGACTGGCTAAAATTATGTATGGAACCATAGTTGCATATAGGTATGTAGGATGCTTTTGGTTACTGGTTAAATTTGGTAGATTAATTTATATTTTTTTTGCTGGCACATTGTCCGGGGGGGGTGCATTTTAAAGGGAATTCGATCAATTACACACAAATTACGCCCATGCATGTCCAATGACGGCAATTAAGTTGAACGGAGTGCAGAGGTTTCAGGGACTTCCCCTCGCCCTCCCCCCGACACCCCACCCCGGTGAAACAACGTTAGGGCTGGAAAGAGTTGAAAATCTAGCTTGAAAAAAGGGAAACTAATGCGTTCTCTATTTCAACTTTGTGAATTTCTGATTTGGGATTAATGCAAGTAAATTAATACCAATAAAATAATACCAAGTAAATGAATACCAGGTAATATATTAACAAGGAAAATAACACCAAGTAAAATAATACCAAGGAAATAAGGATTAATACCAATAATAAATACCAGGTAATATAATAACAGGAAATAAAAGTAAATAAACACAAGGAAAACAATACCAGGTAATATAATACCAAGGAAAATAATACCATGTAAATGAATACCAGGTAATATAAAACCAAGTAAATTAATACCAATTAAAATAATACCAGGTAATATAATACCAAGGGAAATAATACCAGGCGAAATAATACCAGCAGGGTCATACGCGGCCCGACACAGGATGAGGCTCCTTGCTCGCGTGTACATAAACCCTTCACGGATGCGTCAACAAAATACTCGTGGAAAACAGTCCCTTCTTGTGCTCTCTCTCTCTCTCTCTCTCTCTCTCTCTTCTCTCTCTCTCTCTCTCTCTCTCTCTCTCTCTCTCTCTCTCTCTCTCTCTCTCTCTCCTCCCTCATTCAGCTTCTTCCGAGCGTACATCCGTTCGTCAAGACGCGATTTTTATCAGTATTTTTTGTTTTATTATCCATCTACCCCTATTTATTTCAGGCAGATTTTTTTTTTTTTTTTTTTTGGGGGGGGGGTGGATGTTTTTGTTTAGATTTTATATTTACGTTATTTTTGATTTTGTGTTTACATGTTCGGTCCTTATTAGGGATTTTTATGTATCGTCCGTATGCGTTTTTCTTTCTGTCTCCTTTTCTTTTATTCCTGTCCTCCGTCACCCTTTCCACTTCTTCCTGTCTTTCTCATATCCTCCTTCCTTTTTCTCTTTCCCTCTTTCCTCTTACTCATTCTTCCCTTCCCCTCCTCCCTCCCCTACCCCCTCCTTTCAGACACGATTCCCCTTTACTCCATTCCTCTTCCTCTTTCCCCTTACTCATTCTTCCCTTCCCCCCTTACTCCTTCCATCTTCCTCTTCCCCCTCTTACTCTTTCCCTTCTTTCTTATTTCCCCTCTCCCCCTCCCTCCCTCCCCCTCCCTCCTCCCTCTAGACACGAGTGCCTGTAGCCAAAACAATGCGAGGTGAGACAAAGGCCAAAGCCGCGGGGATCAACAGCGAGAGGAGGAGGCCTTTGGGGTATGGGGGGGGAGGGGGAGGGGGAGGCATAGGTCGGGCAAAGGGGGTCATCCTGCCTTGAGTCAAGATCGCCCGTAACGAACATATTGTTTTAGTTTCCCCTCTCTCTCTCTCTCTCCCCTTGCTCCTACTTCCCCTCTCCTCCCTTTCTCCGTCCCCTATTCACCCTACTCCTCCTCTCCTCCTTCTCTTGTCTTCGTCTCTTTCTCCTCCTTTCCCCTTTTTTCTTTTATTCCTGCCTCTCCTCCCCCTACCCCCTCACCCCCTTCGTCCTCACGCATTTCTGATTTCTCTTGTTACCTCTTTCTGTTTCCATTTTTTTTTTTTTTGCATCTTTCTTCTACAAAACACCAAATAAAAGGAATAAGACGATGTAAGAAAAGAAACAGAAAATGAGAAAAATAAAGAAATAATGAAAAAGTAAAAAAAAAAAAAAAAAAAAAGGAAGAAAGAGAGATAACACGAAGGAAAAAAACACACAGACGCGAACGCACACACGCATAAAAATGAAACAAAAGGAGTGAGAAGAACAATAAGAGAAAGCCATTGTTATCTTGTTGTTTCAAGGTCCCAGTGTTGTTGTTGTTGTTGTTGGCGTTCCGTTGTTGTAGAAGGGTGATGGCAAAGTGGCATTGTCCCTCCACGAGTCCTCTTGGGGAACAATTAAGTGGAGGCATCATTATGGAGAGAGAAGGAGGAAGGAATGGAAAGGAAGGGTTAGAAAGAGAGAGAGAGAGGAGATAGAAAGGAGGGGGAGGGAGGGAGGGAGGAGGGAGGGAGGTAGGAGGGACAAAGGAGAGAAGGAAGGAGAAGGGAGGTTGTTATTAGGGAAAACGCAGGGTAGAGAGAGAGGAGAGAGAGAGAGAGAGAGAGAGAGAGAGAGGAGAGAGAGAGAGAGAGAGAGAGAGAGAGAGAGAGAGGAGAGAGAAGAGAGAGAGAGAGAGAGAGAGAGAGAGAGAGAGAGAGAGAGAGAGAAAGAGAGAGGGCGGGCAGATTTGCACACACTAACGACCAACACACAACAAACCACCCACACACACACACACGCACACACTCTGACGCAAGCACAAGCACGCGCGCGCTGTGAGAGGAGCCTAGTAAGCCCAGCGGACAAAGCGAGATCGGGAAGACAGAGAGAGAGAGACGGGAGGAAATACGAAAAGAGTGAGAGGCGGAGACACAAAAAGCGAGAGATTGAAGTAGAGACAAAGAGGAAGACATTGAGGCAGATACAGAGACAGGGGGAGTCTTGGGCAGAGAGAGAGAGAGAGAGAGAGAGGAGAGAGAGAGAGAGAGAGAGAGAGAGAGAGAGAGAGAGAGAGAGAGAGAGAGAGAAGAGAGAAACTGAAGGAGAGACAGAGAGAACGAAAGAGATAGAGACAGAGACAGAGACATAGAAAAAAAGAGAGAACGAAAGAGACTGAGATGGACACAGAGACGGAGAGAAACAGAGAGAACGAGAGAGAAAGAGACTGTGGCAGAGACAGAGACAGAGGCGTGTGCTAATTGCATTATGCCTCGACCTATTGCTCTATACTCTCCTCCACCATGACTAGGTACTCCTCGAGATGCCCAAAACGTGACATTTCAGCCGCCCGCGAGATGGGACAGAAGGAGGCATAAATAGCTTCACAAGGACCCAATCCCCCTCCTCCACCCCCCACTCCCACTCCCCAATCCCCCCCCACTCGTACTCCCCAACCCCCCTCCTCCACTCCCCACTCCCACTCCCCGATCCCGTCCCTTCCGCTTCTTCTCCAAAGTCCTTCAGAGATAGAAGAAAGAGGAAGTGGGAAAAAAAAAAAAGGAAAGGATGTGGAAGAGAAACAGAAGGATAAGGACAAGGTGGATAGAGAGGAAGACAAGAATAGAAAAAGGGAGAATATTGTGAATATTGATGAGAATGAGAGAAAAAATAATAATAAGACGAGAACAAAAGAGGAAGAGGGAGAAAAAAAAAACTATAAACAAATATAACTGAGTAATATCAAAACTATAAACACCACCTTTAGGCGTTTTAAAAATAGTGAACGGTCTAAAGAAAGAGAGGCGAGAGAGATGAAAGAAGAAGAAAAGAAAAAGGACAAGGCAGGCGAAGACGAGAACGAAACAGGCGACGTGACATAATGAGCGTAAGTAAGTCGAGGGAAACTCTTAGGCGAGAGACAAGAAGTCAGACCGGCGTGCAACTCGGCGATCCATTTATTATTCCACTCGAGCTAATGATGTCAAGCCTGTTACTTCCGTCATTAACAACAAAAGCTGCCCTTGGGGAACAAACTGCTCCCCTCTTTAACCCTATTATCCCGCCATTCCCGCCCTTAATTCCCCCCGTCAGAGAGCCCAAAGTCCCCCTAGGGTCCTTGACGATGGTTGGGACCCGAGAGTGTCGATCACAATTTGGTGGGTGGCGGCTGCCCCCGCCCTCCCTCGCCCCCTCTCCCCCCGCTCCCCTTCCCTCTGGTGGTGCGGTTGACACCTCAGGCGTCGGCTTGGTCACGGCTCTGACAGGCGGGTCCCTTCGGGCGCGCGGCCGGAGGAGCTCGCCGTCTCCGCGCCTCGCATACCAACCCGCTCCTCTTACAGGAAGATCCGCAGAGAGGCGCTCGGAGGAGAGGAGGCGTCGGGATGCCGCCCGGAGCCGCGATGATGGATGCGAGACACGGCGGCGCGGCGGAGGATCGGGGGAGACACTGACGCATCCCTCGGGAGGAAGATAAGGGTGTGGGACGCCTCAAGGATCCGGCGCAGGCCTTGGGAAACGGCTCACGGCTCGGCCAGGTGATTTGATTGTTGTTTAGACCGGTGTCAAGTTTTACTTTGGATCGTCCTCTCCCTCCGGCGGCGGAGGATGACGAGAAAAACTTGTATCAAAGCTACACTCGTGTACACTTACACACACGAGCGTTAACCATCTTACCTGAACAAGAGCATAATTAATGATTCCACTAATGACCCTAGCTCTCCGAGGGGTCGAGTGTAACGACCCAACTTAGGGAACTTACCAAGAGAAATGACCCGGGACTCATTATCAGAAACTACAGGCAGATTACGAGACAAGAGGCTTTGGAAGACCTGGGAATTATGGCTCATATACGGCTTGGCAGGGATCTCGGCAAATGTTTTTCTGTTGAAATTTTCATCGTCTCTCCTCTCTCACTCTCTTCTCTTCCCTCTCCCTCTCTCTCTCTTCCTCCTTTCCCTCTCCCTCACCCACTCTCTTCCTCTCTTCTCCCCTCCCCTCCCTCTCTCCCTCTTTCGATCGGCCTCTTTTTCTCACGCGTATTCAGAAGAAATCGATATTAGCGAAGAGTCACCGACACTCCTGGGAAAATCACAGGAGCTGACAAGAATAAACTCTTAAGCCCACATTGCTGTAACCCAATGCCCCTGAGATCCAAATTAGCTGACCGCGGGTCATCATTTAATGGCACAGGTCACCTTAGGTCACACGGACGGGGTACCGCATTTCCTTCCTGGCAGGTCACTCGGAGGCCTCCCGAATGTCTGATGGAATTCGGAAGCCAAGTCACCGCGAGGTCAAGGGAGGTGACAGAACTCCTCCTGTGGGAATGTGACAGGTGAAAGGAACCGCGGCGGGATGAAGGAGGTCAGGTCAAGAGCAGGTCGAAGCGATTGCGACGAGGAGAATGCCCGGAATCGACCACAGAATGCAACAGCAAGACGCTTCTATCCCCAGCGCGAGGTGATCCTTCCGGCCGAGGAAGCCCACCCTCGACCTATGTCTCATTTCTCGTCTTTTATCGGCGACGTCAAGGCAGTTTTTCCTGCTCAATGTCTTAGCAATTATAACAACCCTTTATGCACCGACACGCGAGAGCATAATCTTAATCCGGACCTCACATTGAGCTACAGCGACGGAAACCCACAATACAGCTGACGTCAGCACGCGCAAGAATCTCTTTTGTCCTTCACATCCTGGTCAGCTACAACAGTTAGTCGTCTAATTTGCATACCGTTTTCATGCAATAAATACTGGGATTTGCTTTTTATGAGCTTCCGGTATGACAAAGGAAAATAGTTGGTGCAGTCATCGACTCGAGCTAGAAAGCCAACAATAAGGAGGAATAACAGACGACCAATCACGTCTGACCTCTATTCACTCATTATTCTTTGTCATAAATTCATTTGTTTTCTTGAACTTCTTAGCCAGGCCATACAAATGCCGTAACGTATGCTTTTCACCTCGTTTCCATTTCGAGGTTCAGTCAGATTCAACCAGGGCGAAACTCCTCCTAAATACACTCCGACTTCAAAATAATACTTATGATGATGATGATAATGACCAGGAGGTGGAGGAGGAGAATAGTGATAATAACATAACACTGACGATAACATCAACAACTCGACCAAGAAAGCTTTTCGCAAGGATGTTCCTCCTGCGACGAACAGAGCCGCGACTCCGACCCCGCGCCGTCGTTGCAAAAGAAGCTGCAACGCACACCACGCAAAGGGGGGGAGGGGGGCGGCTTAGGATGTGAAGCCCTTTGAAAGATCGCCGATACGCAGCAGCCGCACCTTTGACGAAGCCGCGGGCGTGTCTTTATGCGTATGTGTTAGTTTCAGATGTCACAAATCGCGTGATAAGTATCGCTTGTTGGGTGTTCGGAACTTCGCGGGGTAAGGATGGGTTGGCCGAGAAGGGGGAGGAAGGACAGGGAGATGGGGGAGGGAGGGAGAAGGAAGCAAAGAGAGAGAACGAGAAAGAAAAAGAAAGAGAAAGAAACAAAGGGAGAGGACAGAGGGAGGAAGATACAAAAACAGAGCGAGACAGACGGAGAGAAAGAGAGAGCAAGAGGGAAGAGAGAAAGGGAAAGAGGCAGAGAGAGAAGAGGTGTGTGTGTGTGTGTGTGTGTGTGAGAGGAGAGAGAGAGAGAGAGAGAGAGAGAGAGAGAGAGAGAGAGAGAGAGAGAGAGAGAGAGAGAGAGAGAGAGAGAGACTGACTCAGACTCCTCCAGACAGCCATTCCAGTCCCGTAAAGCACCCCGTTAATTCCTAGCTGTCCCGCGCTCACTCAAGAAGCTATCAGGAATCCCGCTCTCCTTAACATTCCGGCTTCAGTTCTGCAGCAGAGCCTCCGAGCCATTAGTAGATGACAGGAAATTAACTCTGCTAGCGGGATGGGCAGGTGTAATGGGGATGAATGGGAGTAATTGCTATAAATGGGTGATAACTAGCAGTTAGCATTCCTGGCCCGGGGCTGCAACGTCCGCAACGAGGCACTTTATTATCATACTCGGGACGCTCGATAGTTTCCAAAATAATTTTCAAAAGTGCTTGCAAACGTTTATGACGGGAAGACGAGGGCGGTGGTAGGGAGGAGTGGCCGGTGTTTGTGTGTCCTTGACTTTCCTGTTTACATTTAAACGGACATTTTCCCAGCGACGTGATGTACTGGTATGGCTGCGGCGGCGACCATTACCGCTGTCTCATGGCGTTGGCGGTTCTGCAAGGATCACTTTTGTATCCTGATTCGATTAGGGAAGGAGGAGGAAGGGAGGGAGATGGCTGGAAGAGCTGAGGGAAGACGGTAGGCGAGGGGAGGATATGGAGAGGAGAAAGAGAGGGGAAGAAGAAAGAAAGAGGAAGAGAGAGGAGTTGGAGGAGAGAAGAAGAGAGGAGAGGAGAGGAAGGAGGTGAGAGAGAGAGGAGAGAGAGAGAGAGAGAGAGAGAGAGAGAGAGAGAGAGAGAGAGAGAGAGAGAGAGAGAGAGAGAGAGAGAGAGAGAGAGAGAGAGAGAGCTCAGAGGAGAGGAGAGGGGGCTTTGAGTTGGAAGTGGAAAGACGGAAATAGACAGAGAAATGTACCAAAGGAAGCAAAGCAAAATTAAGCCTCATCTCTTCCGCCAAAAGGGAGAGAAAAAAAGCAACAGAGACAAATACAAATGAAGAAGAGGAAAAGGGACAAAATAATTCTTGCACAACACCTCAAGCTCTCGATATTTCACCCATCTTCCCACCGCGCTCTGAAGCCACGCACAACAAGCAAAATGGATGCAAACTTGTCTACTCGGGAACGTTCCTACAAATGTCCACCTCCGAATACTCGTTTGAACTACGTGTGAACACCTCCTCCCTCTCCCCCCTCCCCCCCTCAACTTGCTCTGCCAACGCATGTCTTTAAAGTCATATATTTTTCTGCCATTTACAGACCATCTTAAGGATAAATTAGCCTTATTAGTGATACGTCGGCAGGATGTAAGCAGCTCCTATGTTGCCAGACTTCGCTTGGCAAAACACCGAGTCATGATGTCCCCATGACAGGATTTTGATGATGTGTTCAGTCTAAGCAGTTATATGTGAACGTCTAAATGATGATCCAAGTCTTCCAGAACACTTGAGTTGAGTATGCACAATGTGGCCGTCGTAGAACTTCCCTTGAAGCGGTTCACCTTCCGTTACTCATCCAGCCAGTGAAGTAACAATTCTATAATGAAACTGACGAGACCCTTACTCTTCAAAATGTCTAGTTCCTGCCAAAGCCGAAAACGCTGTTACCTCACTTAGCACGACTGAACAACAGGTTCGAGGGGGAATTCCGGCGTGTCACGTGCTTCTCACGAGGGGGCCTACAAAATTCCATATTTGAGTTAATAAGTTCCAAATACCTGAGCGAGGGGAGAGACTCACAATATGCCTCTCGCACTGTGACTCACGGGGACTTGTTTTGAACCCGCTACCTCTTCCCCGTGTTCTTTCAAATCGTTGTATAACCTCCCTTTTGGCTCCCTGTTCACGTGTTGTCCGTGTCATTTCTTTAAATTTAAGCCAGACTTACGACTGCGCCAGAGTACATTATTGTTTTGTAAAGTCAACCAAGGGAATACTTAAGCGTGCACCAAAAATTGGCTCCACAGGCAACCCATTCGATACAACGCGGGTTATGAGCGAAAGTCCCGTGCTCAGCCAATCAGAAGACAGAACCACATCAATACTTCCTTCTCACTGGTCCATTAGGCACGCCTGTCGTCCGCCGGTGACAGGCGCGCCAGATGAACAGCCGGGAAAGATCTCCTAGGCTTTTACGTGTGTGTAAATAACGTCCCTCGGATACTTGATTATATAAACAAACTCCTGATAACAAGCTGTAAGACGAAACGGAAAATAAGACGCTTCAGTCATCTTGGGGGAAAAAAGAAAGACAAAAAATATATATAAGAAAAACGAAAGTTTGAAAGGAACCATGCTGGTTTCCCGTAGACGGAGCCAGTAAGTATTTCCCGATTTTCACTTCCGATCATAACGGCCCTGGTGTGTGCTCCTCCCCCCCACCCCGCCGCCACACAGCCCTGCATTCCGACGGTGTTTACAAAAAAAATCACTCGACTTAATTTCCTTTCCATCAACGAGTACAGAGATGTTTGAAGACTCGCAGAAGCCACCTGCCACATCCCGTCTCGACGCTGTTCTACGCGACGCGGACGAGACGGCGAAAATACCTGCGTCCATATTACTTGAACAGGAGGACAAGTAGCTTTCTTATGCGTGGGTGCTGAGGAGGTGGGCGGGGTGGGGGTGGGGGGTGGTAGGGCGGAGGGGAGATAACAAGATTCTGAAGAAGTCTATCCGGTCCTCTTCCCACCCCTTCCCCTGCCCCTGCCCCATACCCCGTCACCCCCCACTCCCGTCCCATACCCAACCCACGTGGTGTCAAGTGTATTATTTTGGGTGGTGACGTTGTGGGCGGAAATGGGCGTTTTGGAGTTCGTGTGAGACCTGTCGAAGGCGCAAAGGCGACCTGACCTCCGGCGTTCTTCTTCCCCTCCCTTCCCCTCCTCCTCCCTCCCCCTCTCCCTTCCCTCTCCCCCCCTCCTCCCCTCGTAACCCCCGCACGCACAGGTCGGGAGGTCAACAGGTTTGAAGGATGGAAGGAAGGGCTTATTAAGAGTTGAATGGGGAAGCTGACGGGAAGGAAGGAGAGGGAGGAGGAAGAGGGGGGAAGGAGGAGAGCGGGAGATGAAAGAAGAGAAGGAAAAATAAAGGTTGTCATTTATAACTTAATAAATACGATATTTATTATTTCATTCTCACGATTCTAAAATCTCAAACACGCCCATTTCTTCTAAATAAGGTATACATTTAAGCATCAGACGTCCTAAGAAAAAACGTAAAAAAAAACTTCATGATAGACACCAATACAAAATCTTTTTATTATTCACCACATCCCTTTCGTCAGTCCATCACCCCCCCACCCCTCCCTTTCCATGCCCCCCCCCCCCCGTGAACATTTGCCCAGGTGCTGCTCTACCCAGGAGCACATCTGCGGCCTCGGTCACCCTCGCTTGGATAATTCTTTACCTCGAGGTCGATTTTAATGGCGTATCGATGGCAATGGTGATTATAGTGACTGCCAATATTATTTTTATTATCATTGTAAGCAGTAGCGGTAGTATTGCTACGAATGGTGTTGATATCAATATTCCAGTATCAGTATTAGTCGGTTACTATTATCTCTTTTCCTTCACCCTCCCTCTTCCCTTTCTTTCACCCTCCCTCCCCTCTTTTCTCCTCTCTCTATCCCTATCCCTCTCTTTCTCCTTCTCTCTATCCTTCTCCTCCCTTTCTCCTTCTCTTTATCCCTATCCCTCCCTTTCTCCTTCTCTCTATCCCTCCCTCCCTTTCTCCTCTTCCCTCCCTCCTTTCTCCTTCTCCTTCCCTCCCTCCCTTCTCCTTCTCTTATCCCTATCTTCCCTACCTCTAATCCTCCCCCTTTCTCCATTTCTCCTTGCAAGACGCAACTCTCGTGCAATCACAGTCTGACGTGCTTGTTACTCACCATTCACTCTGTCTGACGGCGGTATGCAAAAATGAGCTCTCGGACTAGTTAGATTACGTGTGCTTGTTCCTTGTCGCTTGTCAAGGACGCGGCGGAGACAGTGGGCGCGAGAGGCAGTGTTGCAACGGGAGGTCATGAGGATTTTGATAAATTCATTTTAGCTTTTGGGTTGCAAGGGCGTGGAAATTGTTGTTAGAAGGGATGATGATGGTGATAGTGGTCATCATCGCCAATTGCAGCAACAAGCGTATCATCTTATTGACAAATATGACAATGGTGATGCTTGATGATATTTACTGATGGTAATAATGGTGACAATAACGATAAGACTATAATAATGATAATGATAAATACAATTATTGTTATCATTTCGTTACCATTATCATTAATATTACTATTATTATTATTATCATTATTATTATTAACATTCCTATGTCAATCATCACCATTATAATAATAGTAATGATGATACTAATTATCATTTATATTGTCACTGATATAATCAGTATCATTCTATAATAATCATCATTTTATCAATATTATTAGAAATAGTAATATTCTTATTATCACTATCATCACCATTAAGATTATTGTCATAACCATTATAGCAAATACATGTGTCAGTCACAACGCCACGAGTTATATCCTACGCAAAGACACACACACACACACACACACACACACACACACACACACACACACACACACACACCACACACACACACACACACACACACACACACACACACACACACACACACACACACACACGCACACAAAACGAGCAATCCACCCCGCCAACAACAATCTAACGAGGGGATCCCGCAACCTCCTCGATCATTACAGCTGATCTGATAACACTTGCGGCGAGCTGTTCCCGCAACACACGTGGCGAGATAATCCACATGAATCCGGGGGCGTTCGTGAATGATCGACTGACATAATCATGTTTGGCCGAACGATAATCCGGTGAGGAGGGGGCGCGCGGAGAAGCGTAATGATGACGTAATCATGATCCCATATGGAATTGAGAGGGGGGAGGGAGGAAGGAGGGAGGGATTTGGGTGCGGGGAGGGGAGAGTAGGGAAGGAGGGTGGAAGGAGAGATAAAGGAAAACTACATATACATGTATATGGATATAAGAGAGGACGATAGAGAGAAAGAGAGAGGGAGAGAGATAGATAGATAGATAGAGAGAGAGAGAGAGAGAGAGAGAGAGAGAGAGAGAGAGAGAGAGAGAGAGAGAGAGAGAGAGAGAGAGAGAGAGAGAGAGAGAGAAAGGCAGAGACAGAGACAGAGAGAAAGATTCTCCCACCACGTACCTTAGGTGTCGTCTAGAACGTTAATGACTATCACGGAGTTCCATAAAATAATATATTCGACAAGCCACACAAGTGCCCCCCCTTCTAACCCTCCTTCGCCCCATCCTCTACCCCTCCCCTCACCCCATCCTCTCACCTCCTCTCCTCCCCCTCCCCACCATCCTCTCCCCTTCCCCCTCCCACAGCACACACTAAAATGGCATACCAACATTATGCAAATTTGGAGACTTTAAATACCCGCTAGACACTTGACTCCTGAAGAAGGGGGATGGGGAGACGGGGGGGGGAGGGGGTTAGGGGAGAGAGGAGAGAGGGGGATGGGGAGAGGGGGGGGAGGGGAAGAAGAGGAGAGAGAGGGGGGGGAGGATAGAAGGGGGAACAAGGGGGGGGTGGAGGGAGAGGGGGAAGGGGTTTGAGTGCCACATGAGATTAGACCGGCTACCGACCTGGCACCCCGGCACCCTATCGGCCTATTATCCGGCTCTGCGTCCGTTTGTGTTCTCCGGAACCGTTGTGCCGGAGGGGTGGGTGGGGTGGGGTGGGGGAGGGGGAGATAAGGGACGTGGGAAGTAAAATGGAGAGACAACCTAAAAAAAAATAATAATAATAACAATAATAATAATATAATAATAATAATAATAATAATAAAAATAAAAAAAATAAAAAAATTATAATAATAGTAAAGTAATATTTCACTGCGTTTCATCTGTACAAAATACTTTCGTCCAACAAGAGGAACCGATCTGAATACATTTTCTTGCCTGATTTGCCTTACTTTCTCGTGTTTTTTCGGCTTGTGTGTGTGTGTGCGTGTGTGTGTGTGTGTGTGTGTGTGTGTGTGTGTGTGTGTGTGTGTGTGTGTGTGTGTGTGTGTGTGTGTGTGTGTGTGTGTGTGTGTGTGTGTGTGTGTCTTTATCTATCTATTCATCATCTTCTTTTTTAACGAATATTCAGCGATATCCAATTATAGCATTCGTACACACAAGTGTTTTGAGGAGAACAGCTGTGTGATGAGAGCGAAGAAAAAAAATATATAAATCTTTATGACAAGTACTAGATTTCCAGCGCCATTTTGAACTAGCCTCTCTCCCTTCCGCTTCTCGAATCTTCCAAAACCAATCACTCAACCACCGTCAAAAAAGAGGACATTAAACGACCGTGTAAAATCCTACAGTTTCATTTCCGCAAATCGTTCATAAATAGCGTTTTCGTAGCGCCCCGGATCGATGCATCCGGATTCATCTCCTTCCGTCTGACCGCGGTACTGCGAACGCCAATTTGGGGGCAGGAGGAAGCGGCCTTTCTGAGCCTCACGTAAATGTCAGTTGGTGGGTGCCATTGCTCCGTCATGCGTAGTATTGGAAATCTATTGGATTTATGTCAGAAAGTCGGCAAGATTGTCGTAACGCTAATATTTCACATTTCAAAGCCAGTGGGATCAAAGCTCAATCTTATCTTCAGATATAAAAGAGGCCTAATATACTTCAAGAGAAAAAATATCTATAAAGAAATGTGATAAGACAAATACGTAAATATTTTTGTTACTAATACAAAATATATAAAAAAACGTAAAATGTGAACATGTACACATACCAAAAAAATCTTATATTCTGACTTGACACGTGATAACTGCCCCCCCCCAGATGTCAATCTTAGAAATAACTCGCGAGAAAAGCCAAACCAAAACAACAAAATGCGTTTCATCTACAAAACAAGAAAAAAAAAAAAAAAAAAAAAAAAAATCCCGCCTAGTCAAATTCCCCGCATCCGAACGCATCCGATTTCAAAACGCGAAACATGCAGCGGTCCGGACGAGGCCTTTGACGCGCGCGGCCGCCATGGCCTCTCCGCCGCCGCAGATAGATAGGCCCGCTTCTCTCCCCATCTCTCTCCAGCCTCCGCGAGATACGTCATCTGCTCTCATCTCGCGTCTTATCCCGCCCGCAGATCGGACGCGACAGGTCAATCTCCGACAGAAGTATGAGGTCTGCGGGAATTTCATCTGGCGTGATTGGGAACCAGTGATTGGAAGGCTATGATGAGGACGGCGGTCCCTCGGCCGGAAGAACGCGTGACGGACGGAGTGTGTGTGTGTGTGTGTGTGTGTGTGTGTGTGTGTGTGTGTGTGTGTGTGTGTGTGTGTGTGTGTGTGTGTGTGTGTGTGTGTGTGTGTGTGTGTGTGTGTTTGTGTGTAGGTTTGCGTGTCACACATGGCGACACACGAGGCCCTCATTCTTGGAAACTTACGTTCAGCTGTCTTTCAAATGCTCTGAAATAGCTGAAGATGATGGATTCCTTCCTCCGCGCTTACATTTCTGAGAGTATCGACGCTTGTATTTTTATGCCCAAACACACTACGTCTGTCGACACATCTCTCAGTCTACCCTATCCGTTAATTTGAATCCAAATACCTCTCTATCTACAGTATGTATACACCCGGACACACACACACACACACACACACACACACACACACACACACACACACACACACACACACACATATATATAATATATATATATATATATATATATATATATATATAATATTATATATATATGCGTTGGGGGAGATAATTTGTACATTTCTTTATTTATTCATGTAGTCTATATTAACTACACAATATAGGTGTGACCGTACGTCAGTATACGAGTTAAAACATCAGTGTATAACATTAAGGTGTAAAGTGTCTCACCTGTCAATAATAATCTTGGCAAACTCACTCACGTGTCATGGCTTATTCACCTCACAACTCACACGCACGCACGCACGCACGCAGACATACTTACAAACTTACTCTCACTTCACTTTCGCTTCTCGCTCACTCTCCCTCTCTCTCTCTTTCGCTCTCTCTCTCTCTCTCTCGTCCTCTCTCATCTCTCTCTCTTCTCTCTCTCTCTCTCTCTCTTCTCTCTCTCTTCTCTCTCTGCTCTCTCACACACACACACACACACACACACACACACACACACCACACATAACACACTACACACTACACACACACAGACAACTTGTATTTGAAAATTCCAATTTGCTAATACAAAAATCCTACTACCTAGACACCCCTGACTTTAACTATTGCTGACGCATTCCTGCCCTAACAAAACCACTCAAAGTTAAGCGGCCGGCTAAAGACCATAATAGGCGGCCGTTGAATGCGAAAGAGATATCCAACAACAAACGAGGCGGCCCTTAATCACCGGATTTTTGCATAGGAAAGTTGGCGACACTCAATAAGAGACACGAACGCCCGCCCTGACATTTACGGCTCCGAACGCATCGGATTTGCATCGTAAACAGGATTCGGTTCGCTTGTGAAAGGATCGGATGCTACTCCTGCGAAGCTCGCGGTGATTCCGGGGGCCGTTGCGAAACTCTATACTCTACGATTGGTTAACGAAGTGTGTGCGCACGTGTGTTTCGATTTTTCCTACACACATACACATGTAGATAGACAGACAGATGTTAAATGTGAACGATGTATATTTCAATATCTCCTACACGCATAGATGATAGATATAATGTGGACGCGTGGAGGCTTATTTCGATATTTCCTACACATACAGATAGACAGACAGATATAAAGTGGCCGCGCGGGAGGCACCTATACGCATGCGCATGTCGGCCTCCACGTGTGCATGCTCGCGCGCGCCTCAGCATCCTCCGTCCGCCAGCGTCGCGCGACACCCAAGCGCCATAAATCTCGCGATCCCGGAGCCTCGAAATGGCGCGGGGGGGGGGGGCACGTCCGCGCGCTCGGGAGACGCCGCAGCCCTCGCGAACTTAGCTCAAATTTATAAATACGACAGAGTAAACAAACTCCCGACCCAAAAAAAAAAAGAAAAAAGAAAAAAAGAAAAAAAACTTTAAATATTCGTATCTCCGTGTATTAAACCGGACGGGGGGGGGGGGGGGGTAGCGTGATTCATACCTGTACATCTTCGTTCGCATTATTTCTGGTTTTAATTCTGTGTATGTAAATTAAATTCTTTTCCTTTCTCTATCTGTCTGTCTAATTGTCAATCTCAATCTCCATTTCTCCATCTCTCACTCGTTACTCTCTCTCTTCTCTTTCCGCCTCTCTCTCTCCTGTGTACTCTTTTCAGCATAGATATATATACAATATATGTATATATATATATATATATATATATATATATATATATATATATATATATACAAAAAAGCGTGTGAAAAAGGGACTTCACCGCATCCCTTCTTCCCCCATTTTCGCCACTCAATTTTGGCGTAAAAAATGCGCATAAAGTCCGTTACTTATTTCCTTATCCTTACATCCTTAAGGACCCGGGGAGGGGGGGGGGAGGAGGAGGGGGCATGGGGTTAAAGGGTGGTGGGAGGCAGGGAGGGGGGGGAGGTATTGAGTTCCCTGATGCAAACAACATCTCGTATTTCAGGGTTGGGAAACCGACATTATTTTGAATTCATTGACGCGTCTTTCCTATCGCTAATCATCCAATTAAAAAACCAAAACCAAGGTTAAAAAGCGAGAAAAATAACGACAAAATATAAAAATAGGGAAATATCCCCCATAATCCCTCCAGAGTTACAAAAATACGATAAAGAGTTCGCTGATCAGGCGGGAAAGGATTACGCGGAGAAGCGCTAGAACCGGGTCACACAAGAGTCGTATATTTTGTGCGGAAATATGCAAAAATTCTCAAGAGGGGGATTACTCACCGTTAGGCAGCAGGGGGGGAGGGGGAGGGGGGGATCAGGGGGGGGGGGTGAGGGAGATTTCCGGGGAGTTGATGAGTTTGTGAAATTTTTGCTTTTGAATGCGAACGGGGGGGGGGGGGGGTGAGGCGGACCCTGTGCCTGTGCGTGGCTATGTGGTTTATAAAATACTATTTACATTTACATATATACACACGTGTAAATAGATAGATAGACGGACAGTTAGATTACAGATAGACAGTTTTATAGACCTATAGATAGATAGTTAAATAGATACTAACATGGGTATAGAAAAACAAATGCGTATACACACACACACACATACATACATATATAAATAAACATAGATATATAGATAGATTGGTAGATAAATAGAGATAGATTGATTGACAGATTGACTGATAGAGGGATAGATAGGTAGGTAGACATACATACATACATACATACATACATACATACACACATACATACATACATACATACATACTTACATACATAAACACACACATACGTACATACAGATGCTACTTATATTTGTATTAGCATTTCCCCAATCAGTCAGATTCATTATTACAAGCTGACAGCAACCAATATGATATACTGACAGAAAAGGGTACGAAAAAATAGAAAGAAAAACAACGAAAAAATGCTTGGCAGTTAAAAAAGGAATGTGTGTGTGTGTGTGTGTGTGTGTGTGTGTGTGTGTGTGTGTGTGTGTGTGTGTGTGTGTGTGTGTGTGTGTGTGTGTGTGTGTGTGTGTGTGTACATACATACATATGTAATATATATATATATATATATATATATATATATATATATATATATATATATATATATATATATATATATATATATATATATAATATATATAGAGAGAGAGAGGTGAGAGAGAGAGAGAGAGAGAGAGAGAGAGAGAGAGAGAGAGAGAGAGAGAGAGAGAGAGAGAGAGAGAGAGAGAGAGAGAGAGAGAGAGAGAGATCCAAGCATTCTAATAAACCAAGTCGAGTTAGTCTAGGCCTACACTAGGCTTAAGATAAACATTAAAAAAACTCTTCGGAAGTTTACCATTTTCCCCTTTTTCATCGCCCCGGTGGGAAGGTGAAGAGAAGGGGGGAAGAGGGGAGAGGGGTGAGAGAGAGAGAGAGAGAGAGAGAGAGAGAGAGAGAGAGAGAGAGAGAGAGAGAGAGAGAGAGAGAGAGAAGAGAAAAGAAAGAAAGAAAGAAAGAAAAAAAGAAAGAAGAAAGAGAGAAAAAAAAGAAAGAGAGAGAGAGAGAGAATGAGAGACAGAAAGAGAATATGAGAGACAGAAAGAAAAGAGAGAAGAGAGAGAGAGAGAGAGAGTAAATGGGATGTGTGGGGAGCGACACCTAGCTCCAAACTGACACATAAAATATGAAATGATTAGCGCCTTCTGCGATTGGAAACAGCTGCGAGGGCGGGTCTTCAGGCAGAGGTGAGGGGGGGAGGGGGAGGGGGGAGGGAAGGAGGTCGCAAGGGCAGGGGCAAGGAGGAAGAGCTAGGGGGGGGGGGGCGGGGATAGGTCGTAAGGGCAGGGGCAAGGGGGAGGGGGAGGGGAGGGGAAGAGGTGAGGAGAGTCTTCCTGCGTGAGAGAAGGAGAGGAACGTCTTAGCGCGACGTCGTGACGATCCGCGCGAGGAAGACGTTGCTTTTAAGACGTAACCTGAGGCGCGAGCAACACCCGCCGGCGCCTGGGTGAGGTTCGCGGGGAATTTTTTTTTTTTCGGGAAACAACGGTCGGTAGATCGAAAAAAATATAAGACATACAAAATGATAACAATAATTATCGAATAAAGTATAGATAATGATGATAATAATGATTGAACGAATGATGTATATATAATGATAATAATACTAATTATTGAACAAATAAGGTATAGATAATAATAATTATCGAACAAATAAAGTATATATAATGATGATAACAATAATCATCGAGCAAATGACAAAGTATATATAATGATAATAAAGAAGGAAGAGAGACAGAAAAGAAAACAAAAAACAAAACGAAAGACAGACAAATGGAAAAGAAGGAAGAGAGGTAGAAAAGAAAAAAAAAAAAAAAAAACGAAAGAGACAATAAAAAAGAAAGAAGAGAGACATTAAAGACAAAAAAAAAAAAAAAAAAACGAAACACAGACAAATAAAAGAAGAGAAGGAAGAGAGACGGAGGAAAGGATAGCCAAAGCGGCGGAAAGGAGCGCGGGAAAAACGAAGTAATTGATCCGTGGAGAATACAAACACGGAGGAGAGGTGACAAGGGGAAGGCGCATGGAGGAAATGAGACGGAACGGGAACTATGCCGCGCCTTGTAAGGGTGAATAATGCCCGGTTCTCGTGGGATAAACGACGCAGGATTTATCTTTTGAGCTTTTTTTTTTTTTTTTTTATATTTTGGGAAAAAAAAGCGCGGGTAAACAAGACCCGGGGGAATGGGGGATTGGAAAATACCGGATGGGGCGGGAAAGGAAATACTTATTTGTATATTTATACACACACCCATACACTTTCACACACGCACACACACACACACACACACAACACACACACACACACACACACACACACACACACACACACACACACACACACACACACACACACACACGAACACACACGCAAAACACACACACAACACACACTCAAAACATACATGCACACATAATACAAACACAAGACGAAAATGAATGAGAGGTCCGTCTAAAACTACAATAGCCCCCACTTCTCACGAAACGCTGTTTGGCGCAATCACACGGGAGGAGGAAAATGCAGCCAATGAAAACACGGCTACCACACTGCCTGTTGACATTCCACAGTTCGTAAGTTTGCTGTCACTTAGCGCAGACTTTCCCCTTTCCCCTCGTGGTATATGAAGGGGAAGACCTGATGCCACCCCTGGGAGCTTCTTAACCCTTTCCGAACAAACTCCGAAGCCCAGAGATGAAAAAAACGTTAAACTGGGTGCCGAAACGTGGCCACACTAACAAACTACTGAGTCACGAGCTTCGACGCAAAAGCTGACAGCTGTATAAACCCATAGCCCTCCATTCTTGCACTGATTGGATAAATACGCGAACACTTCTGGAGACATAGAGCGGCTGGGAGACTGACAAATACTTCGGTATAATGTGTCTCTTTGGTTTGTTTTCTTTGTGGGAGGTTAGCGGCATATGGGGAAAAAATAAAAAATAAAAAAAGCAAAATACGCTAGTTTGAAGACTACATTGAAAATTATCTTGTTTTAATGTAACTATAAAATTACGAGAAAATATTTGGTGTTTCATACAATTCCTTGATTGAATAAAAAAGAAGAAAAAAGAGTTGCTATTTGAATGCCGTGAGGAGTAGAATAAATGAAAGGAAGACGATTTGATAATAAAGTCATCAATGCTATTGACACCAATAATGAAACGATTAGCAGATGATAGGTTTCAAGACCGTAGTCATCTGTATAATTATATAATATATTATCATTACTGAGCCGAGCGTCGCATTAATTTAATCATCTTTGATTGTTGCTCATAATAAGGCGCGTTAAAGAAGAATAAAGGTAGAGCGAAATAATATAAATGCAGAATAAGGTGCCATCTTTGCTCTCCTCTTTCTACGTTACAGCCACCTCCTCCACCCCCTCCTCCACCACAACTTCCATATCCATCTCTTCCTCCATTTACGCTACCATTATCACTACCACTACCTCCACCTCCTTCTCTCCACCTCCAACTCCACTACCTCCACCTCTACCTCCTCCTCCCCACCACCATTACCTCTTCCACCCACTACCACCATTCCACCTCCTCCTCCTCCTCCTCCTCCTCCTCCTCCTTAGGTCCCTTAGCCTTCTCCTCCTCCTCCTCCTCCTTAGCCTCCTCCTTCCTCCTCCTCCTCCTCCTCCACCTCCTCCTCCTCCACCTCCACCTCCTCCTCCCATCCTCCTCCTCTCCCCTCCACACTCCTCCTCCTCCTCCTCCACCTCCTCCTCCTCCTCCTCCACCTCCTCCTCCTCCTCCTCCTTAGCCTCCACCTCCTCCTCCTCCTCCTCCTCCTCCTCCTCCTCCTCCTCCCTCCTCCTAGCCTTCCACCTCCTCCTCCTCCCCTCCTTAGCCTCCTCCTTCTCCACTCCGGGCTCCAAGACAAAAGCCGAGAGGACAAGGATGCGGAGGAGGCGTTTTCCAAGAGCGATGCGAAGGACAATTGCTGCTCCAGACTATACGCGACCGAGGAGAGAAAAGGAGGTTCAGGCACAGAAATAATGGGATGTGAGAGAGAAGCCGCTATTCAGACTCGAGGCCCCGGCGAGGGAGAGGAGGAGCCGGGGGAGGGAGGAGGGGGGGGAAGGGGGAGGACTAGAAGAGAGGGGGGAGGGAAGGGAGGGAGGGGGATGGAAGGAGGGAGGGGACTAGAGAAGGAGGAGGGGGGAGAGGAGGAGCTGGAAGGGAAGAGGGGATGGAAGGAGGGAGGGGGGGGGAGGGAGGAGGGTGGAAAGGGAGGAGGGATGGAATGAGGGAGGATCTTGGGGGAGGAGGAGCTGGAAGGGAGGGGTGGGAGGGGGGCTGGAAGTAAGACGGGGCTGGGGGAGGGAGGGGGTTAGAAGGAGGGAAGAACTGGGGGAGGGAGGAGGTCCTTGGGAGGGGGAAGGACGTGGAGGAGGGTGGGGGATAGGGGCTGGAAGGAGGGGGGGAAGAACCTGGGGTAGGTAGAGGGTGGGAGGAAGGGGGGGCTAAGAAGAAGAAGGAGGGAGGAGGGAGGAAGAGGGATAGGGGTAAAGGAGGAGGAAGGAAAGGGAGCAGAACCTGGGGATAGGTAGAGGGAGAGAGGGAAGACACGAGGAGGAAGGGGAGGGGGATAATCAGGAGGGGAATGAGAGGAAGGACCCGAGAGGCAGGAGAGATGGGGGAGACATGGCGGGAGGAAGGAGGAGGGGGGAGAGAGTGATGAGGGAGTGGAGGGGAGGGGGAGGGGGCGGGGTTTTGAGATCTTACAAGATTATTATTTTCTTTTTTGAAATTATGTTTTCTGTGTTTCTGCAATTTTATCTACCTCTCATTCCCTTACTCTCTCTCTTTTCTCTGTCTCTCTCTCTCTCTATCTATCTCTATCTATCTATCTATCTATATACATTTTTTCTTTTATCTTTCACTTTATGTTGTATCTCCTTTGCCTTTTTTATCAATTCTATTTGCGATTGTAAAGATGCGATGCCAATATATATATATATATATATATATATATATATATATATATATATATATATATATATATATATATATATATATATATATATATATATATATATATATATATAATATATATATATATATATATATATATATATATATATATATAATATATATATATATATATATATATATATATATATATATATATATATATATATATGAAAAGACTATCTATCTCCATATATTCATCAAATCTATCCCTCCTATACATGCACACATACATACAAACACACACACACACACACACATACACATATACATATATACACATATATTATATATACATATAATATATATATATATTGTAACAAAAATATCAAACCATCAACTATATTTGCCATTGTCAAAGAGAAAAAATCCTGGACTTCAATACCACGCTGGGAATGTGGCACAATAACATACGGTCACCAATACACACATGTTTTATTATCCGGATCATCCAATATAAAAAAGAGAAAGAGTTAAAAAGCGAGAGTAGAGAAGGGGGAAGAGAGACAGAGGGGAAAAAACTCCAAAAATGACATCAACCTCAAAAAAAGAGCGAAAAAAACGTAAGGCTTCGGATACAACGTCGTTCTTGCGTCAATTATTTGTATTCTATTAACCCGAAGTCAACAATGGGACAACAAAAGAGGCCTCGGCCGGGAGGGAGCGCTGAACCAGACATCCTATTTAAGAGGGGAGAGGCTGCGTCTTGCGCGGTGTTTCCTTCTTGAACAACCCTTAAAGCCCCGAAAAAAACCGAGGGGAGAGCCGAGCAGACTGTCCGAAGCGCAGGGCGGCGATCGCGGCCCAATTCGGCCCTTAGCGAGTCCCTGGGGAGAGGTCGGAACGGCCTGCGACGCCGCCCGCGGGATAATCTGATTTCACTCCCGCGTGATTTTATTATTAATGAAGTGGCATTGTGGGAGGGTGAGGTGCCCGCGGCTGTACACAAAATGATGCTTGTTACCGCCATTGTCCCCTGCTTAAGGCCCGGCGTGGAGGGGGGGGGGCGGGGCGCAGGCCCTTGCGCTCGCGTGCGCCCTTCGATTCCTCGCGCCGGCCCCGGCAGCGTATCATTAACGATCATTATTTCGTACCACAAAAAGTACATTGTTCAGCGACCTCTCGAGACTTTTCTCCTTTTTCCTTCTGGAGTGGAGGGGGACCGCCCCTCTTCCACGAAAAGTAGTCCCTCGGCCATATGAAAGTAATACTTTGAATGGTGCCATTCCAAATGTTACCTAACCTTTTCATGAGGACAAACATTTACTCCCCCAAAAAGATAACTCTACAAGACCTCAAGAAGATCGTCTTAAGCTACATAACCTACAAAACTCCTTAGAAAAGCCACCCTCGCCGCCTCTCCCCCCGCCCCGCCGCCCCGCCCGCCCCGCCCTGCTCCCGCCCGGGCAGCGAGGGCGGCGATGGCGGGCGGCGGCGGCGGCGGAGAGGCAGGCGGCTTGAAAATCCCAAAAACTATCTTGGTAAGCCGGCGAGAATAGCGTAAATTCGTAAAAGTCCCCGAGCTTTTGAAGAGGTGGCAACAAGGGAGCGCCCTCTCGCTAAGGAGGCGGTGTCCACATCCTAGTGTACAGAGCCTCTCTTCCCTTTGTCCACCAAGATGTTTTTCTTGTCAATTATGTCGGGGCCCAACAAGACTTCCCTCCCGCCCCCCGCCCCTCCCTCCCCTCTGCAAACCCCTTGCGGAGGCTAATTCATTTTTATTCTGCGGTCGGGGCTGTCGGGGGCTGTCGGGGGATCGTCTTTTAATACGCGCCTGTATCTCTTGGTGTTCCTTCTGGGGGAGGGGGAGGGGAGGTGTCTGTCTGTCGAGGAAGAGGCCCTGGGGAGGTGTCTGTCGAGGGGAAGAAGCCGGG
>NW_020869561.1:35889-103389 GCF_003789085.1 Penaeus vannamei | reverse complement strand
CAATATCATCAATTGAATATAAGGATTATACAACACTGCTATTAAAACTAGCACACATATGTCTATGTAATAAAAACAACAGCGGGAGGTGATGGCCAGGCGCGCGCTATCGGGAAGGGAATGAGCAGCAGAAGGCGAGTTGCGTATTTGTCCAACATCAGCGTAAACCATCGGCAATACCTCGACGCACTTGTAAATATTCATATCTTGTAGTCCGATCATGCGATCACTCCCCAAGCAAAGCCAATATAAACCTGAACCTGACATCCCCGCCCCCCTCCCTTACCTCTCTCCCCCACCCACCACCCCCGCCCCCCCCCCCCCGCGCGCCACCCCCGCACCCCGCCCTCCACCTCCTCCCCTCCCTCCTCCCTCTTCGCCCCTGCACCCTGCCCCCCTTCACTCTCCCTTTCCCCTGGTGGCCCCCCATCCGTAGGCTGTCTTCCACCCTTCCTCCTCCTGCCGTGGCCTCCTCCTCCTCCTTCTCCTCCTCCGCTCCGTCCTCCTCCCTCCTCCTCCTCCTCCTCCTCCGTCTCCTCCTAGGCCTTACTCCTCCTGCGCTCTCCTCCTCTCCTGCCTCCTCCGTCCTCCACCCCACGCGACCCCCTCCAGCGCCTCTCCCCGGTCACCATGGGCTGGCTAATAATAGGACGAGCTGCCGTACCAGTCAAGTCTTTACCTGGCTCTGCAGCTGTCATCAGCGACTCTATGGGGTGTGTGATGGACGTTACTCTTACAAACTGTGTTATTTGTCCGCCCGGTGTTCACGCATCTGGCCCTCTCGCTGCTCTGCTCTTCTCATCTCTCTCTCTCTCTCTCTCTTCTCTTCTCTCTCTCCTCTCTCTCTCTCTTCTCTCTCTCTCTCTCTCTCTCTCACTCGGGCTCTCTCATTTCCGTGCGTGTATGCGTGTATGTATACGTATATATGCAAACGAACACACACACTTACACACACACAACACACATATAGAGAGAGGTAGATAGATATAGAAATATATACACACACACATATACAATACGTATATACACACACATTATGCACATACAAGCAATACGGCACGTGCTTGTACAGGCGCGTAAACACACAAGCACCGAGGGCCACGACCCCCCCCCCCCCCCGCGAAGAGAAGGAAATCGCGGGGGAATCGCCGGAGCGGCCTACGTCCCGATCGCCTCCGACGCAACTCGAGCCGCGACCAAGACCAACGAGCACGTAATTACGCCGTCGGAATTCCTGTGATGTCTTGCGTCCGCCGAGTCGCAGCACGAACGGCCGAAAGATGATTTATACTTCCGGCAGCGAACGCATATCGCTTGGCTTCTTCAAAGAGATATTGTCAACACGAACCCCCTTCGCCTCTCCTTCCCCCTCCCTCGCCCCTTTCCCCTTACTCATTTACCCCTTACCCCTCTCTCTCCCCCTCTTTTGCCCTTCCCCTCCCTCTTCCCTCCTTCCCCTTCCCTTACTTCCTCCCCCTCCCTTTCGACTCCACGTCCCTCTTCCCCTCCCCCCTCCCCTTCCCCTTCACATCTACCACCCACAGGGACGAGACAATGGGGGGAGGAGGGGAGGAGGGGAGGGGCATAAGCGACTATGTTTTCTTATTTCATGAATGGATGCGCAGTAGCTTTGCACAGGTGGAGGGAGGGGGGTGAGGGGGTGAGGGGGTGAGGGGGAGGAGAGGTGAAAGGGACAGTGTATTTCCACGATTATTATTATCACTATTATTGAATTTCCCTTCTTCGCATATACATTTTGGAGTGTCCGTCAAATGTTTTCGGCTCTTTTTTTTGCGGTCTGCTTTTTTTCGCGACGACGAGGAAAGAGAGAGAGAGAGAAAAAAACGAGATAACAGAGTGGGGAGAAAAGAAAAACACGTAAAAAAGAGTGTTACTAAAACTTTTCCGAAGTGTATTTCTTGTAGACAGCGCGATAGGGTAGACCAGGTGAGAGGTAAGAAACAGGGGGATAGGGAGAGGGGCGAGAAGAGAATGGGGGGAGAAGAGGGAGGAAGTACAAAAGGGGAGGGGGGGCGAAAGAGGAAGAGAAGGAAGAGTAGGAGGAGGAAGGGGGGATAAGAAGTAGAAAAATGAGATAGAGGAAGGTAAGGACAGATGGAAAGAAGAAAGAGGAAGAAGAGAAGTGATGAAAGAAAATGATATAAGACGGAAATGAAGGAGAAAGAGACGGAAAATGAAATGAAACATAAAAATTAAGACGAAGAAAGGAAGAGGAGACAAAGCAAAAGCAGAAAGAGAAAGAAGGAAGCAATAGAAAAAGATGAAGAAGAGAAGGAAGAAAAAGAGAAAGGGAATAAGGAGCAAGCAGAAAAAAAAAAAAAAAAAACAGGAGAAAGAAGGGAAATAAAAAGAACATGAGAAATGAATAAAGAAAGGAAATGAGAAAAAACAAAGAAAGGAAATAAGAAAATAATGAAATAAAGAAGGGAAATAAGAGAAAGGGAATAAAGAAGGGGAACAAGAAGGGAGACGAGAAGAAGGGGTGAAGCAGAGGATCTTAATCTGTTTTCGGTGTGATCGGCGACCTCGTGAAAGAGAGACGCAGCAATTTATGGCCCATTCGCTCTCTCGCTTCTCCCTACATTTATTCTCTCTCTCTTATGCCCCCTTTTCGTTTGCCTTTCTTCGTTCTTTTAGACTTTTTTCCGTTTTTTTTTTCTCCCTTTTCGCTGTGTGTGATTTTCGTTTTTTTTTTTTAGATTTGAAATTTTCTTTTTCTCTTCTTTTGTTTTTCGTTTTTTGCTATGTACATATTTCGTTCGTTTCTTTAACTTTATTTTCGTTTTTATTTCACTTTTGTATTCTCTTATTTCGTCTTTCGCTCTTTAAGTTTCACTCTCTGTTTTTTTCTGTTCTGCCATTCCCTCTTTCGCTCGTTAGATTCTCTCTTTCTTTCTTCCCTTCTCCTTTCATTCGTTATATACCATTTTCTTTTTTTACCTATTCCTCTTTTCTCATTCCTCTCCTCTTATATTTTTACTCCATTTTCCCTTCTCCTTTCATTCGTTATATACCATTTTCTTTTTTTACCTATTCCTCTTTTCTCATTCCTTTTTCGTTCTTTAAATCTAATTTTCCTTTATTCTCTTCCTATTCTCTCATTCCCCTTTTAGCTCTTTCAACCCCATTTTCTCCCTTCCTCTTCCATCACGGGGTCACTCCCAATTGAAAATCGAAAAGCCTTCAAAAAAAACGAAAAAGAAAAAAAAAAGCCGAAAAGAATACAAGAAAACCGCAATAAATCAGAATGAGCGATGGTGGAGACATCTATTGCACGACAATTTAAGTGGACAGAGAGAATTTTAATGCGCTTCTTTATCAGATAATTGAGGCTACGTTCTAATGGGTTTTAAAGCAGGTAGTGCGTAGAGAAGAGGGAAAAAAGGCATAGGTAGGCATAAACCATTCATAAATCATATGGCCGAGGTATGACACGTGTGGACACTTACTTACATGCGCACATACATACGTACGTACATGATATGTGTATTCATTCACTCGTTTTCTTCTTTCGGCTTTCTATGGCATCTCTGTATTTATTTTCTTCTTCTTTTCTTCTCTCTCTCTCTCTCTCTCTCTCTCTCTCTCTCTCTCTCTCTCTCTCTCTCTCTCTCTCTCTCTCTCTCTCTCTCTCTCTCTCTCTCTCTCTCTCTCGCTCGCTCGTCAGAAAAGTCCCCCGGGTACAGGCTCACCTTAAATCACGACATGTTGGGATTCATTTGGCACCACTTTGTCTAATCCCCCTGGGAGCTCACCCCCTCCCCTCCCTTAGCCTCGATCCCCTCCACCCCCTTCCCTTCATCACCTCCAGCCTCCCTTAATACCCTTAGATCTACCCCTTAACACTCTTCAAGGGTGTGCTGTGGTCAGGTGTGGCTGAGGAGGGAGGGAGAGGAGGGGAGGGAGGGCACTGGACGAAACAGCTGGTGCGATCTCCAGCTGGTAAAACACGCCTTCCTTTTCTCGTTCGCTTTATCCAGGGCTTCGCTATAGAGGGGTTGCCGTGACAGGCGAGGGGAGGGGGGCGCAGGGAGGCAGAAGGGGGTCGGGGGAGGGCTACAAAAGAGTGTGTATGTCATGAGATTATGACATGATGTCTGTCATGAACAAGGGCCAACTGTTTCATGACTATTATTGTTGGGCGCGATGGAAAGGGGGCCGTGGATGGAAGGCTATAAAGAAGGAGGGGAAAAAAAGGGGTGGAGGGAGGGAGGGCGGGAGGAGGAGTCAGGGGGCGTGTGTTGGGGGAGGGGTTTCAATGCCCTCCCAAAGAAGCTGATCCTATTGGTTGAGGTTATAGTACGTTCACTTCTTGCAAAAGGAACGCAGAACAATCGACACCGGAGAGTAAGACAGCAGGAATGATAAAATTATAACGAACGAGGACACAAAACGACAAGAATAAAGAAAAAGAAGGAAAAAAATATTAAACAACTCACGTTAATGGAATATAAACGTACGAGAACTCACTAAAACAGTCCATAAACAGACTCACAGAGAACCCTTTATTAACCACATATCATATTTTTCTGTATTACTTTTTTTCCCCCTTCCTTCTCCCTCTTCGCTCCCCCTCCCCTCCCCCCTCCATTTTTTCGAGTCACTTTCCCCTCTGTTTTCGTCATCCCTTTTCAACCTCCGCACTATATTCCTCAGACCCATTCTTAAGTGTTACTTCCAACCCTTCAATGCCCCCTCCTTTCCCCTCCCCTTCCCCTCCTTCCCCTCCCCCCCTCCCCTTCCCCTCCTTCCCCTCCCCCCTCCCTTTCCCCTCCCTCCCCTCCCATTCCCCTTGCTTAGAGGGAGGAAGATAAAGTTCAATGACTTTCAATACGACTCTCAATCAGAGACTAAATATAAGTATGACCTCCATTGTTTCTAGGGTGCAGAGGGGCGGAGGGGGGAGGGGGGAGGGGGAGGGGAGGAGGGGAAGGATAAGGAAGGAGAGGGAGGGGTAAGGAGGGTAAGGGGGAAGGAAGGAGGAGGAAGGTAAGAAAGGAGGGTAGGAAAGGAGGAGGAAGTGGATAAGGAAGGAGGGTCAGGAGAGCGAGAAAGATGGGAGAGAAGGGTAAGAAAAAAGGAGGAGGAGAATGAGAAATAGGGGGAAGAAGAGGAGAGTAAAATAGGAGGAGAAGGAAGGAGGAGGGAAAAAAGAAAAGAGAAGGAATAGAGAGTGAGTAAGAAGAAAGGAAATGAAATCCGCCCAAGATGAGAAAGAGGAGGAGAAAGAAAGTGAATGACGGGGGGAGAGGAGAGGAGAGGAGAAGAAGAAGAAGGAAGGAAGGCGTGGCGTCCCCCCCACTCCCCAAAAAAAAAAAGAGAAAGGAATGGGGAGAGACGTAAGAAAGAGGGAGAAGAGGGAGAGGAGAGAAGAGTGAAGGAGGTCGAAGGAAAAGCATGCCTTGGTCTTTGGCCCTTATTGATAATCTGAAGACGGCGCTGCAAGTGGAAAATTCTTTGGTATAATTTTAGTCTCCGAAAAGGGGTTGTGTAAGGGGGGAGGGGGAGGGGAGAGGGCGAAGGAGAGGGGAAGGGAAAAAATATATTATATGTCTATCTCTGAGTATGCGGTTGCTAAGTTGTAGTTTTTGAATACATAATATCAGAGGCTTTTTATTCGCAGACATCGCGTGATATGTAATTAGGCATATAATCCTGAGCTGTATAAAGTGTGACGTTTGATTCCTCGGAGCAAATGTATGGCTTGACAAAATGGAGCCATTCGTTGCGCAGCTGATATAATGAATAATTTTCGAAATGAATTGCGCGCGGATCCGATGAGAGAGAGAAAAAAAAAAAATCGACGCTTTTGGTTGTGTTTCCATTCTGAAAATGCATTCGGATAGATTGAATTCATAAAATTGCATTATATTCACGGATTTTGCATTTAGACTCTATGACAATGAACTACCCCCTCCCCTCCTCTCCCTCCCTCCCCCCTTTGCGGTTCCCCTAACAACCACGACGAACCATCATCACCCCTCCCCCCGTCCCCGCCCCCCTCCCAGGCCCCCACCCCCCGCGTCAGAACCGCCCCGCTGCCGCCCCTATTTTAGCTCCCTCAAGTGGCACCGTTGACCGTAATCGTCGGCCTCATCACCATAAAGCCCCGCAGAGCCGGCACCGCACACAATTGTCAGCCAAGGGAGGTATGTGGGTCGCCATTTTGTGCAGCTGCCTCATTGTTGTAGCCATTTTGAAGTTGGCAAGAAAACCCCCTTCTCCCTCTCCCTCTCTCTCTCTCTTCGTCTCCCCCTCACTCCTTCCCTTCCTCCTCCTCCTCCTTCCCAACAGCGGCCCCGGTTCTCCACCTCCTCTCTTCCCCTCCCCTGCCCCTCGCTCTCTCCTTCTCTCACAACTGTCGAGGAGTTTTGCTCCTTGCACGAATGCCGTTGCAGAAATGGTGCTCTGCCGTTTGTTTCTTTCTTCCCCGCCCGGGTTTTTGTCTTCGACCCTTTGCCTTTTTTCGAAAGAGGAAAGAGCTTTATACATTTTTTTTAAGAGACGGAACTATGCTCGCTTCCATCACTCTGCCTTTGGAAATAGAGGCCTGTTTCAGATATTGCCTTTGGAAAATAGAGAGCCTGTTTCAGATATTGTTCCTCTCCCATCACCCCAAAGGGAAGAATCGGAGACGAGACGGAATAAAGGCCCCCACAATACACACAGGGAAATAAGCAGCACGCCCAGACCAACAACTCAACACGGAGAGAAATGGCAGTTTTTTAGGCCATCATTGTCTCGAGATTGGAAAATGCCCTTGGACCCGGCCACCGCGTGGCTTCAATAGCGGATGCCACTCTTCCGCGATCTAGCCTTTCTGCCCACAGTGCCAACCAGGGCCAACCAAGCGAGTTACTTTGGTGACACCATTTTACGCAAACTCCCCCCTTTTGATGAAGCCATTGCTGATGGAAAATCAAGTCTTTGACTTTATTCTCACGGCGACACTGGGACGACGGGGCGAGGGGCGGCTGTGCTGACCTGACCCCTCCCTCCCCTCCCTCCCACCTTCTCCCTCCGCCCCGGCTACCACTCTTCTTGGCACTGTTGTCTCCTCTTTTCTTCTCTCTCTCTCTCTCTCTCTCTCTTCTCTCTCTCTCTCTCTCTCTCTTCCTCTCTCTCTCTCTCTTCTCTCTCTCTCTCTCTCTCTCTCTCTCTCTCTCTTCCCCCCCCCCCCCTCCCTCTCTCTTCGTTAAGAGGTGATCAGAAGGAAAGGCTACCATGGAACTCCTTAGAAGACTCTTGGATATCTTTAGACGCTTTGAAGAACTGGAGGAGGAAGAGGAGAAAGAGGAGGAGGAAGGAGGGAGGGGGAGAGGAGAGAGGAGGAGGGAGGAGGATGTGGTGGTGGTGGTGTGGCGATAGTGGTGGAGGAGGAGGCAAGGAGAGGAAATTGAGGAAGAATAGGAAAAAAGGAGAGGAGGCGGAGACAGCGGTGGGCGTGGCCTTGTCTCAGGGACGCTCTCCTTCGCTTCTCTCTTCCCTTCTCTTCCAGCAGAGACTCTAGTCTCTCTCTCTCTCTCTCTATCTCTCCTTCTCTCTCTTCTCTTTGCTCATTTCTCTCTCTCTCTCTCTCTCTCTCTCTCTCCTCTCTCTCTCTCTCTCTCTCTCTCTCTCTCTCTCCTCTCTCTCTCTCTCTCTCTCTCTCTCTCTCTCTCTCTCTCTCTCTCTCCCCCTCTCTCCTTCCCCCTTTCGCCTTTCGCCGGCAATTTTCCAGCGCGGCAGATCGAGTCAGCGTTAATCCGGAGCCAAGACCCGGCCCCGCGCGCCCGAGAGCCGCGCTCAAAAAGCACGTGGCTAATTGCTACAGCTTCCGGTAATTAAGAGCTTGTTTTGTTTCGCGAGAGTAATTAGTTGCAATTAATCACTTGCCTCTCATTGTTCGCGCATTAAGGCTCATCAGCGCGCGTACACACTCATTCATGTAATATGGCCCACGTACACACAGCCACAAACGATTTCTCACGCGCAAGCACTCCTTCTCGCTCTCTCTGCCGCTACGCTGCTTGCATTCTCCGCTAGATTGCACAGGATAGAGAGAGCAACGCCGTGTTGCAAATGAGGCTCAGCTATGCAAGTGCAGCTGGGGATGCTTGTCTTCATTATTGTCTTTATTTGAATTTATGAATGCCTGTCTGTATACATACATACAATATATATGCGTACATATATACTTACACACACACACACACATATATGTGCATGCATATGTATGTACGTATATGTGTGTGTGTTTATATATGAGTATTCAGGATGTAGTTCTTCGTTTCCCCTCTTCCGACCGGCCGTGGGCGCCATAGGCCTATAATTTCTCTTACTCTTTATCTTGAGGGATCTGCCTCAAGTCTCGACCTCTCGAAATGTGTCCAGAGGCGCCTCGATCCTGTCTCCGGAGTCCCACGCGGATGCCTTCCATCTTTCCAAACATTATTAGCGATTACGTGCCCTTATAAAGAGGTTGGCGACCGATTCCCGAGCGAGGGGAGTGTCCGCTATAGGAAGTCGGCGCCGCGTTCCGGATACGACATTTTCTGCTTTCAAGGAACATTATTTGGCGTTGCGTCCCTCCCGTCGCCTCCTCGATGACTGCTGTCGAAAGGGCACTCGATCTCACCAATGCTTCTTCTCTCGCTTTCGGCGCGCTTTTTGGCAGATCTTCAAGACGAGATAATTTCACCTGGCTATTTTGCGTTGCTCCGTAGCCATTTGATAAAGCCAATTCTGTATCTGCGTAATTCACGTCGGCAGAGCGCAATTGCATAATATCTTCATCTAATTTACGGCCTGGACAGAATACTGTACGCGTCGGAAGGGCCTTATCTGTTTACCCGCCCAAGGGATACCATCTTTCGAAAGTTATTTTTAGAGACCATTAAAGATCTTATCACAAAAGGTACTAATAATACAAATTCTTTAATAGCTTCAGGCACCCGCACTTTTCAGATACCGAAGTCACTAACCGGATAATAGAGTGGCGTTACCCGGCAGATTTAAATCGGCAAAAATGATTCAGATTTATGGCTACCGGCTGGGCTAAGGTTGCACACAGTTGGCGGTTCTCGATGCTGATTGGACACAGCAATTAGCTGTCTTCTGGCGTCGCGGCGTGGGATGGCGAGGTACAGGGGCCTATGTGTTACGCGATTCTCTCTCTCTCTCTCTCTCTCGCTTTTTCGCTTCTTTCTTTCTCTCTTCTCCCTCTCTCTCTATCCCTCCCTCTCTCTTTAGGGGTAATTTTATAATTTTTATCTTGATTTCAAATTTATATACTATTTAAAACATGGATGTTGACCTATAATTTTACCTCTCTAGAGTTTTATTTACAAAGAAGAAAAAAAAAACATGACGGTTTGTCTCCGCTTCTCCAGAGATTTTTATGGTAAAACAATCATTTATTACACTAACACCCATATCAGTGAAATGAAATTTGCATATTTATCCTCACTCTCCTTCTTAGCATATGGTAAACCCGGCGGAACAAAAGCCTCTTATCATAAAAAAGTATTTAAGGTCGACAAAGATATACTTTTCGCCGAGATTTTCAAACGAACGATACAACGGTTTTTAAAACTCACTTAGCCTTCGGTTGCGCGTTACTCATTTTTTCTCCTCCTTTTTTTCATTCTTCCTTCCGGAATTTTTTTCACCCTTTTTTGCATATTCTCTGGCTTCTTCTTGCCCCTTTTTTATCGGTTAATTTTTGGGAGTCACCAGGGCGTTTACAAGAGAGAAACGAAACCTTATTTTTTTAGGATAAGCTCGTTAAAAGACTGATAGTTGTTGGGGTAGAATTTCGGCCCTAAAACGGTTCCGTTAATTTCTTGTATTCGTTTATGCAAATTAGTTATAACGTGGATTTCAATTCTAAACGGCTTATCTTTGGCAAGTTTGGGGACTTTAAAGCATATCTATAATGGAATTAACTCTTGCAAACATACACAGCCATATGTTGATTATATAGTGTGTGTATTCGCATAGTCGCTATTAATTAGAAAGCGAAAATAAGCAAAAAAATACGGAAATATATGTAAAAAAGGAAGAAAAATCCATAAATTGAAGAGTCTGGGGAATTCTTTACGCCGCAGAAAATTAACACCAGCCATATTTTGACGTGCGCGAATTACAGCGGATTTTTGCATTCTGCGGAAGGATGGGGGAGGAAGGGCTTAAAGGGGGGGGGTGAAAAAATCCTAATTAAATGAGAAATGCAAAACGCATCTTTCCCTCTCGCCCTTTCTCTCTCCCCTTTCTCTCTCCTCCTCCTTTCCTTTCCTTCCTCTTCCCTCCCTTGTTCGTGTCTCCCCAACAAGAAAGAGGGAAGATGTTTCCAAGAGGTGCCCCTTCCTTATATAGAATATATATAGAACTCGCTCTCTTTCTATTTCTTTTCTCTGTCTTTGTTTGTCTTCTCTCTCTCTCTCTCATCCTCTCTCTCTCTCTCTCTCTCTCTCTCTCTCTCTCTCTCTCTCTCTCTCTTCTCTCTCTCTCTCTTCTCTCTCTCTCTCTCTCTCTCTCTCTCTCTCTCTCTCTCTCTCTCCTGCTCCTAAAACAAGAGTAACAGCTGCCCTCCTATCATTTCCCTTCATTACACTCTTCTTTATTCATTTTTTCTTCGTCTTATGGTTTATGAAATACAAACGACATAGATTAATGAGATCGCTTAACCACAACTCAAAAAGGAAAAAAGGAGATGTATCTGTACAAAAAAAGAAAGAAGAAAAAAATACTCTGACAGACAAAGGCGATAATGGCTAATCTTGTTAACTGTTCACTCTTTCTCTTTTTTTTCCTTCTTTCTCCTTCTCTTTCTCTTTCTCACCCTCTCTCTCTCTCCTACTCACTCTCCTTCTCACTCTCCCTCCCTCTCTCCCACTTCCTCTCACACCCCCTCCCCCTCTCTAACTCCCCCTCCCCCCTCCCCTCCCTCTCCCTTTTTCTCTGTTTTTCTTTTCTCTCCTCTTCCAATGCCCTTTGAATTTCAAGAGCCTGGCCATTTCTTTTTCCTCCCTGATGTATGATATGCTGTTTATCCAGGATTCAGCCCTACAATTGAATAAACATGAAGAGTGATGATAACGGTGACGTCACGAATGAGTCACGGATGGTGCTTACACGAACGCGAACTTGGACGAACGCGAAGTCGACGACCTCTTGGATGGGGAAGCTATTTCTAAAGGCTGTAATTGTTTGTAATTATAACAGATATTTTGGCTATTGGAGTTCGAATTTATCGTTGATATTATTTGTTTTCTTTTTGTTATTGTGTGATTTTTAATGGATAGATGGATATGATAAAGGGGTGAGTTTTACGTTATCGATACCACCGTTTTATTGCGGATTGAGATGATTAATGTTTTCCTTATCATTTCCTCTCTCTTTCTCTTTCTCTCTCCTTTCTCTCACTCCTCTCTCTATCTCTCTCTCTCTTCATTTCTCTCTCTCTCTCTCTCTCTCTCTCTCTCCATCTATCTCTTTTTATATTTCTATCTCTCTACCTATCTATCTATCTCTCTGCCTCTCTACCTATCTATCTATCCACCTATCCATCTATCTCTTCCCCCTTCCGCTATGTAAATGAGCTAGGGTCACTGGTAACATCCACAATCGGCGGACGGCTCCCCCACCCCCCCCACCCCCCACCCCTCGAGTGTCTATTATAAGACCGGTACCGACAACAGGGGCAAGTGTCACCTGTCACGGGGAAATTGAGCTGAGTTCATCATTTCTTCTCTTTAAAATCTCGAGCCTGTGCTCTTTCGCTCGTTTTCCTTCATTTGTTTTCTCGTTTTTTTTTGTTTTTTTGTTTGTTTGTTTTGTCTTTCTGTTTCTCTCTCTGTCTGTCTCTGCCTTTGTTTGTCTGTCTGTCTGTCTGTCTCTCTCTCTCTCTCTCTCTCTCTCTCTCTCTTTCTCTCTCTCTCCTCTCCACTCCCCTTCACCCCCAAAAAAAAAAATCAACGAAACAAAACAAACCTCACCCAACAATCACATCAAAACGCGAACTTTCCATTCAGCTAATTCGTCAAAACGCAATGATCTTATGCAAATCTGTTCGCATCTTCGAATCCCATTACTCCTTACAGGTATTGGCCAGTTTCCTCGCTTCCAAGTTATCATTCCGTTGTGCCCATTAGCGGAAAATAACCTGGTTGTCACTGATTTTTTTTTTAGCTCTTGCAGATTCTTACAAAAGGAGTCGTCTACACATTTATTCACACACACACATTACACATACACTTTCATTTACACATACATACACATTTATGCACAAACACACACATATATATACATACAAACATATATGGAAATACAAATTCATTCCTATACAGACACACATACATATATACGCACACACACACACGCACGCATATACACACACACACACGCACGCATATACACACACACACCGCACGCATAACACACACACACACGCACTCACACAAACACACACGCATACTCATCTACACACACACATACACACACACGTCCGTAAGCAAGCACAGCATAATATTAACTCACTGATTACACGCAATCTCTTCATCACTCCATTCCGTGCCTTTTGCCACTCATTTTCCTCCCTCCTCTCTCCCTCCCCTCCTTTATCCACCTTTCTCCCTCTTCCTATTCTCCTCTTCCCCTCTGCTTTCCCCCTTCCTTTATCAACCTTTCTCCCTCTTCCTCCTCTCCTCTTCCCCCCTCCCTTTATCCGCCTCTCTCCCTCTTCCCCTCTGCTTCCCCTCACCCCCTTCCTTTATCCGCCTTTTCCTCCCTCTTCCTACTTCTTTCCCCTCGTATAGAGAGAGATACAGAGAGGGAGATAAAAATTGAGCCAGAGCTGATTCCCCTCAGATACGAGCCGGAGATGTGAAGGTGCGAGGAGAAGAGACACTGGGAAGCTTTCCCCTTTCTGAGGCACGTCTTGGGAGTGAGGGGAGAGGCGAGAGGGGAGGGGAGGTGTGGGGAGGTGGGGAGGGGGAAGAGAAGAGAGGAAGGTAGGGAGAGGTTGGGGGAAGGAGGGAGGGAGAGGGGAGGGGAGAGTATGAGGAATGGTGGAAGGGAGGGGAGAAGGGGAGGCAGGAAAGAGAGAGAGTGGGAGGGGAGAGAGAGAGAGAGGGTGGGAGGAAGGAAGGGGAAGAGAGAGGAGGAGAGAGGTGGGAGTGGAGGCAGGATGGGAGGGGAAAAGGAGAGGGAGAGAGTGGGGAGAAGGGGAAGGGGAGAGATGAGAGGAAGAAGTGAGAAGGGGGGATAATGAGAAAGAGGGAAGGGAGGTAGCGAGAAAGAGAGAGAGAGGGAGAGAGGAGGATGGTGGGAAGGAGAGAAGGGAGGTAGGGAGGGAATAAAGGGGAGGGGGTGGGGTAGAGGGAGGAGGGGGGATGGAACGGCTAATGATTCTGCCTGTTGTGGGATTTTTGTTACTTTTTTGACGAAGGGACGGATGTTGCGGGGAGGAGGGGAGATGGGGAGGGAGGGGGAGGGGGTTGGAAGGAGATGGAAAGATTGGGATTTGCAACTCTATGTGCAATGGTTCTGTTCTTTAGTTCTCTCTCTCTCTCTCCTTCAATCTCTTTCCTCTCTCTCTCTCCTCCCTTTCTTTACATTCTCTCTTTCTCTTCATTTTTTTCTCTCCTTCTCTTTCTCTCTCTCTCTCACCCTCTTTCCCTCTCTCTCTCACCCTCTTTTCTCCTCTCTCTCTTCTCTCTCTTCTCTCTCTTCTCTCTCACTCTCTTCTCTCTCTCTCTCTCACCCTCTTTCTCTCCGCTGATTACCCCACATGCAATTATATCTTTTTCCACTTTTTCCCCTCCCAGGTTCCTTCAACAATGCTGTTTTTTACGTTTCTCCCTTTGATTTATTGTGATTTTTAACCTTCTCCGCTGTGTTTCTCGCTCTTATCTTGCCACAGGCTGTCGACGTTCTGATGTGCCATTAATTCTGGGCCTCACCTTAACTAGCAGTGCCATCTGTTGTCAAGTTTTTAATCTCTCGTGACACTTTTTCTGTAAATGCTCTCAAACCTCTCGTAATGGCCCGTCCGAGTTCCTTCATCACGAGGAACAAACGTCGGGATCTCCTTTATTTCGGGAGAACATTTCAAAATCACCAGCCGGAGATATATGTTTGAAGTTCAAAAAATATATGAAACGTCAATCATATAGAAAATCGCAACATGTCAGGAAAAGAACAATACAAAGGGAAGCCGAAGTCAAGGTCCCGCCAAGACGTTCGGACGCAGCCCTTGTGAAATCTGACGCCAAGATCGTCGTCCGTGCAATATTGTGCCATGTGCCCGCGAAGGGGGAGGAAGGAAGGGGGGAGGAGGAGGGAGCGAGGAGGAAGAGGAGAGGGAAGGAGGAGGGGGCGAGGAGGAAGAGGAGAGGGAAAGAAGGAAGGAAGGAGGAGGGCCGAGAGGAAGAGGAGAGGGAAGGAGGGGGCCGAGGAGGAAGAGAGATTAAGGAAGGGGGGAAAGACGAGGGGTCGAGGAGGAAGAGGAGAGATAGGAGACGATGATGATGGTGCTCAGGAAAAGAGGAAGAGGAGGAATCCCAGAAGGAAGATGAGAGGGAAGGAAGGGAGGAAGAAAGAGGGACCGAGGAGGAAGAGGAGAGGGAAGGAGAAGATGATGATGGTGCTCAGGAAGAGAGGAAGAAGAGGAAACCGAGGAGGAAGAGAGACAAGGAGGAAAGGAAGAGGGAAAAAAGGATGATGCCGATGCTGGAAAATGAAGTAGAGAGAGGTGGTAAGAAAGGTACCTGACAACTTCAATTATCAAAGAGACGAATGCATTTTGATTTATAGATAACAAAGAATAACAAAATAACAGAAAACCGATAACCGCCTAGCAGAAGAGAAAACGCCCAATAACGATGAGAAAGCAGAGCGTGTGGGTGGAGATGCGTGAAAAGGGAAGAAGGAGATGGAAGAAGATGATAAAAAGTGATAGGCACACGCGAGATGAAAGTGGTAGGATGACATTCCGCAGCTGAGGGAAAGACGAGGGGAGAGGGGGGGGGTGAGGGGAGAGGGAGGAGTGAGGGGAGAGCTCAGGGGGGAAGGCAAGGGGAAAGAGGGAAGGAAGGGGGGGGGGGAGGGGGGGAGACAGGGACGAGGCCAAGCTGCGAGAGAAAGATGTGAAAGGGGTGGAAGAGGGAGGAAGAGAAAGGGGGAGGGGAGAGGAGGTATGGCGATCGCGATGTTGCTAATGAAGGAAAAAAATGGAAAACACATAACATGAAAATATATACGTATCGCAATTTCCGTGCCTTCGCAGTTTCTTTAAGAACGAAAAATAGAACTATGAGAATACACCTAACAGCATACTCAGCCTCACAATACAACGTTATTAATTAACTTTAAAAATAAATAAAACAAAAAAAAAGTTTAAGCTCGACCACACCCATGCCCATAACTAATCTTCTCGTTTTTTGTTCGACAGGGGAAGAAGGGGGGAGACTAGCGTAAAAACTCGAGTTGACACCTGTGTATTGTTGCGGCGCCCTCCAAAAACCTCTCATTGTGTGCGGCCACCTAACCGCTTGTTATGTTTGACAGGTTGTTATGTTTCCTGATTGTAGAGAGAAGGGGGAGATGCTACGAGTGGCTTGGGTGAAGAACGCTTCGGTTTCTTTGAAGCGTTCTGTGTGTCTGTGTCAGCGGCGGGAACATGGAGCGATGTGTCGAGGTTTTGACTTCTTTCGGTAGGAATTCTGAGAATGCTTTTGCTTACGTGCGGTGGAGATTGATTAGTTTGAGAGGAGAAAAGTCATACTTCCTTTTGAATAAAGCTACACCTAATCACATTAAACCAATTCGAATAAAACGGACATATTAATCTGGTACTAATTGTGGATTGGGGGCATCGGAGCGAGAGAAGGTCAGTTTAAAAGTCAAGTCGAAGTCGAGTTCAAACAAAGGGCTTCGAATCGGACGATGAAGACATCCGAACACAACGGAAAGCTAACACGCCTTCACACAATGACAAACAAACACAGAGATCGAAATACGAAGAAAAAAAAGGGTAAAGAAAATAATAAAAAAATGAAAAACGAAAGAAAAGGGGTGAACGACGCGGAGACACACCAGAACTTGAGGCGGAAGTAGCGTAACACGATCCTAGGACGGGGTTGTGTTCTGGCGATGCACGGCTTTTGAAAGAGTGTGAAAGAAATGACATGGCGAGACATATGGAGGGAGGAGGAGGAGGAAAAGGGGACGAGAATTGGGAAGAAAGGGGGAAGGGGCAGAAGAGCGATAATCTCAAACGACTTGTTAGGACGAAGGTTAAGTACCGTAGAGGTGTACTTAATGATAGAACCGTTAAGTGAGACAAACTAGTGTTAAATGAAGAAATTACAAATAAAGGAAAGGGTTGATAAAGTTATAAAGAACACAATGAAAAATGCTCGTAATTATACCCAATATTTACGCCCTCCTTCTCCCTCTTTCTCCCTCCTCCCTTTTTCTTATCCTCCCCGCCCTTCCCCTTCCATCGCCTCATTTCCACCTCGAGATTTTCTTTCTCTCCTTATCTTCCCTCTCGAAAACTCCGAGCAACTCCCTCTCTCTCCCCTACTCTCTTTCTTTCTTTCTTTTTTCTTTCTCTTCTTCTCTTTTTCTCTTTCTTTCTCTCTCTCTCTCTCTCTCTCTCTCTCTCTCTTCTCTCTCTCTCTTCTCTCTCTCTCTCTCTCTCTCTCTCTCTCTCTCTCTCTCTCTCTCTCTCTCTCCTCTCCCTCTCCCTCCCTCGTCTCGCCCTCGCTTCCCCCTCCCCGCCAGCCACACCTCCCCTCGCAGGGGACATCGCGACAAGGAAATAAACAATAAGTGACCCCCAACAATAGCGCCAACGTCATTACGCGTCCATTAGAAGCGATAATCAAATACAAATGGCGATATGATTAACTGATAAATCCACTTCCGGCTCTGCAGGGCGAAGGGGGAGGGGAGGGAGGGAGGGAGGGAGGGAGAGGGAAGGGCGAGGTACGGAGCGAGGGAAGGAAGGAGGGAAAGGTGCTTGCGGAGGGGAGAAAGAAAGAGGGTTTATGGGAAAGGAGGAAAGAGGGAGGGAGGGAGGGAGAGAGAGAGAGAGAGAGAGAGAGAGAGAGAGAGAGAGAGAGAGAGAGAGAGAGAGAGAGAGAGAGAGAGAGAGAGAGAGAGAGAGAGAGAGAGAGAGAGAGAGAGAGAGAGCAGAGCAACAGAAAAAGGGACGCACGAAGCCCGAACATAGAGATGCAGGGAGAAGAGGAAAAGATGGCGGCAGTCCGCGAGGGGGAAAAACAGACAGGGGAAATAATTGAAAAGGGAAATTGAAAAGAGGGACAATCGAAAAACAAGAAAATTCGAATGAAAGGAAGCTTGTTATGCGACTGATGTTTCGGAGTGGAATTCCGAAGTAAAATTGTATTTACAGTTTATAATTGGATTGAAAGCCTCATGTTCCCTGGATTTTCTTCATTTTATCGCCTTTATTTTTGAAAGAGAGAGTGACTGGGATATCGTCGGGGGGGGGGGGGGGGTGATAAGAATAAATTACGTATTCTGCGGGACAAGCGGAGAGGGGAAGAGGGGGGGGGGAGAGGAAGGGGTCGGTGGAGGGGGGGGGTAAGAAGAGGAAGATGACCTCTGACCTCTCGATCAACCGCCGCGATGAAGGTCACCTGTTGATCGAACAAGCATCAAACACCCAATAAAGCGAATGGAGAGGAAGGAAGCCGAAATAAAAAGACAAGAAGGAGAGAGAAAAAAATGCAAATCAAAGCATCCCTTCACAACACGCCATGCCATCACCGTCGCCATGGCAACCGGACCTCACAGCCTTGCGTTGCGTAATTGCTAGGCATTGCAATATTTTAATCCTCAGAATGTTGATATCGGAAGACTTAATCCTCTATCTCCCCCTACCTCCCCCCCCCCCTTCGCGTCCCCTCTTCTCTCCCCCTCCCCTCACTTCCCTTTGCATCTCTATCTCTCCCTCTCTCATCCTCCGCGGGCCCTCCCTCTCCCTCCTCCTTTTCCTCCTCTCTCTCCTCTCTTCTCCCCTCCTCCTCTTCTCCTTCTCCTTCCGTCTCCTCCCTCTCCCTTCTCCCATTTCCCCTCGCCTTTCTCCCTCTTCCTTTTTCTCCTCCCTCCTTCCTTCCCCTCCCCCCCCCCCCATCCTCACCTATGTTGCATGTGGCGCCCATCTTTCGGATATTCGTAATCTGATGATGGCGGGATGCATGGCCGTATCGTCATGCAGGTGAGCTTTGTGCATGATTAAGGTATATATATATAAAATATATATTTTTTCTTTCTTTCTTTCTTCTTTCTTTTCTTTTCTATTTTTTTCTTTTCTTTTTCTTTCTTTCTTTCTTTTTCTATTATTTTTTTCTCTTTTCTTTTTTTTCTTTCTTTTTTCTTTCTTATTAAATCGAGGTTCGTAGTACCTTTTGACAAAGAGGATCGTGATGTATACATGTATGGATGTGTGTGTGTATGTGAATGAATAGATGAATGATGGAAGGATGAAATGAATGCATGCAAATACTTACACATGTCTACATTCTTCTCTACACGAATGAAAAAAAAGAGAAAGAAAAAAAAGGAAGAAGAAAAAAATCTCAGCGTCTCAGCAAAATGGAAAAGCACCCCCCCCCTCTCTCTCACCTTCACTCCCCCCCCTCCATGTTCCTGACACCTCGCTCTCCGTTATCTCTGTGAACATCAACATCCCTCCTCCCCCCCCCTCTCCCCACTCCCCCTCTCCTCCCCCCCCCTCTCCCTCCCCCCTGCCCGACCCACCTTACTCATCAGATTCCCCGGTGGGGATCGAGGTGGGCGTCATGGGCGTGAGAATCGACAGGAGGAAATCAGCTGATTCGGTATAGGTGCCCGCAAGAGGATGGGGCGGGGGGTGGGGGAGGGGGGGAGTGGGTAGTGCGTGAAGGAGACACAGCTAAAGGTCATAGGAAGGAGGATGGAAGATAACAGCGGTGCGGAGGGAGGAAGTGCGATGGAAGGAAGAGAAGCGGAATGCAGTGGGCGATAAAAATAAAATAAAAAAGGGAAAGAAAAGAAAAATATATATATATCACATATGTATGTATGTATATTCTCTTGAATTGCATATTACTCTGGGCGGGGTAGAGGCAGGAAAACACAGCACACCCCATGCCTCTACGCAGCCTAATGCGGCACTTTCTTGCCCTCGCTGCAGCCCTCGTCAGCCATCACAAAGACTCCCTTAAGACTGCGAGATAAACCGCTTTTTCCCGCCAACGGTCACGGTCCAAAAGGCAGAAGAAACACGTCGCAAAAACAACAGAATGGCAAAAATGAAGTCATTAACTCTCACGCCTGACCGTTGGGGGTGTCAAAAATGCAATTTCCCTTCACCTCTCCCCTCTTCGCCTCTCCCCTCTTCGGCGCTCCCCTCGCCCGACACCCCCATTTCCATATACTCCTTTACCTCTTTCAGGGCCTCAGTCTCGGGTCCTTCGGCGCGCAGGACCTTCCTTTAGGGCGCGTTCGAAGCGTGCAAGCAAGGCGGGGCAGCGGAAGTCCCGGTCCCTCGCTGGCATCGCGTGCCCCGAGACCCCGCAGTGCATTTCCTACCCAAAATACACAACCCACCCCGAGAGCAACATTGTCATATGCATCTCCGCAACTGCATCACACAAACCGGAAGTCGCTGAGACCCCGGAGGCTGCACAGATGGATGCAACACTCCCACGCCTTGCAATAAACGGCGCCTCGAGACTAGCGCAACATATGTGGTCGACGGACTTTTCTGCGCGGCGAAGAGGGGGGGCGCACGAACGGGGAAAAGACGAAGGAACAAAAGAAGAAATAAAGGAGAAATAAGAGAGAATAAGCCCAAGCCTCCGAGTGTGAGGCGCTCCTATGCAGGCGCGTGTGCTTGCGACGTGCTCTCTGCAGACAGACGCGCCCAAATGATCTTATTTCCTCCTGCCTTGGACTTGGGGAGCGAAGACGTGCGCCAATTTACCCGACTGCTTGCACTGCTCGAGATCCCACTTGACCCTCGGTTAAAAGCGGCAATTAATGTCAAAGCACATAACTTACCGATATGAGAGCTGGTTCATATAACCAATATCAAGAACTTACAAAATAAAACATTAAATACGATCACCGGTACAAGCCGGTTCCCATAAGCCTAGTTAAGGCCTATAAACTAAGCCTACAACCCCTCCTCCCTTCTCCCCCTCCTCTTTTCCCCCTCGCCGCAGCTGACCCGCACAATATAACTAAACGACACACACATTATTATTATTATTTTCATTACTAAATCTTCCTAAAGAATTAAAATGGCTGAATCCAACAAGCAGCCCTCCTCCTACCCCCATCCTCCTCCTGTCCTCCTTTCCCCCTCCCCTTCCCCCCATCCCCCTCCCTTCCCGGCAATGATGCGGGTCTCCTATACACTAAAACGCCAAAAAGACAGGAAAATGGGTGGAAAAAAGGGAATTTAACGAAGCCCAAAATTTTGAGGGACAATGCGGGGGTCCCCTACAAGTGGCTCTCAGGCTCTATGACACTCAACTATAGACAGGAAAGTGCAGATAAAAGTGAGTTCTAAAAAAAAAAAACGAACTAAGCGAAAGAAAGAAACATTTTTTTTAAATAAAGGGAGAGATTTTCCGTCGAAATGATAGGTAGTTGGATAACGAAATAGATAAACGAAGATGTATTCGTATAAAACAACAGTCTTCCTCTCCCTCTGTCTTCCACGACATGATCAACGAGCAGGATACGAACGAGCGCTGACGGGGCCCGGCACTGAGACAAGAGCCGCGAAGGGAACAAGGGGAAACGAGAATGAGATGACGGGGGAGCTGGAAGGAAAGAGAAATGATCGGGAAGAGAGAACAAAGGAGAACAAATTGGCCATGACGGAGTGGGAGTGACCGGCTCATAATACCTCTGCCCGTCTCTGCTCGCCGCGTCTGCCCACTCGGAGGATCTCTCTCTCTCTCTCTCTCTCATCTCTCTCTCTCTTCTCTCTCTCTCTCTCTCTCTCTCTCTCTCTCCTCTCTCTCTCTCTCGCTCTCTCTCTCTCTCTCTCTCGCATCTCCTCTCGCTCTCGCTCTCCTTCTCCTCTCCTCTCCTCTCCTCTTCTCTCGCTCTCTCTCTCTTCTCTTTCTCTCTCTCTCTCTCTCTCTCTCTCTCTCTCTTCTTTCTATCTCTTCCTTCCTTCTTCACCTTTGCCTCCTCTATCTATATTTTCTTACTAATACATACTAATCCGACCAGTCTCCGCCACTAAAAATGAAAGAAAAGAAAAAAATACATATATATACTACCCCTTTTTCCTCTCACCTATTCCTCTTCCCCCGAGCTTACAATACTCCTTCGCCTTCTCGTCCTCTTTCCCCTCACTCTTGCCTCACCCTTAATCCCGTTGTTTCCCCTCGTCACTCTTCTGGCCTTGGCACTGATTTGGCCCTTATTCCAGGCACTATGATGAATCGGGGCACTAATATATACGTCGCGGCGGGAGACAATGTCGTCATTAACCCTACACAGCGCCTGGCAGCTTGGTTGAGGGAGTGGGAGTGGGAGAAGAAGAAGAGAAGAGAGGAGAGAAAGGAGAGAGGAGAAAGAATGGAAGGGGAAGAGAAGAAGAAGAAGAAGGGGAATAGAGGAGGGAGAAGGGAAGGAAGGGAGGAGAAGTGAAGGGAAGGGAATAGAGGAGAGGAGAAGTGAAGGGAAGGGAACGGAGGGGGGCGGAGAAGTGGAGTGAAGAAAAGAGAAGAAAGAGAAGTAAAGAAAAGGGACGAAAAGAAAAGAAGAGAGGCGGAGAGATGAGAAAGAGGAAGAAAAAAGAAGAAAAGAGAAGAGTAGAGACGAGACGAGAACAGAAGAAAGGAGAGAGAGAGACATATAGTTTCATATTGTTTCATTAGTACCGGATCCTCCACGTGGAAGAGGATCCGCTGCGCTTTTGTTTCGAATTTTTATATCTTGGCGCGCAGATGTTCCGTCGTCTATTCCCGACCGCCGTCCTTTTTCCCGCGCAATAAACGAATCCAAATATCGAAATATCTCTTTAATACCGAAAATAATTCCTTAATTCAATAAAGAAAAGAAGAAGAAAAATACGTCATTTCACCTCCATTTCTCCGCCTATAAACGTAAGACCCAGGAACGTGTGAGTGATGAATTAGGAGAACGCCCGGAGCTTTTGTTATGAATGAAACTCATCAGTGTCATCAAAGCTCCCCATGTACCCCCCACACCACCCCTACCCTCCCAGCTCCCATCCCCTTCTCGCATCTATCCCCTCCCCGCCCTACCACTTCCCCTCCCTCCTCCTCCTCCTCCTCCACCCCTACCCCCAACCCGACCCACCTAAACCCCCTCCAACGTCACACACAATACCCCCACCCCCCCTTCCCTCCTTCCCTCCCCCCCCCTCCTCCCCTCCTTCCTCCTCCCTCCCTTCCTACCCCACCCACCCCACCCCCCCCCCCCCCCGACCCTCGAGAGGAAGGTGCCCGTTCTTGAAGATAAAGGAGAGACAAGGGGCGTGTTTTTTGTGTGATATATTCCTTACATTTATTTAATGAGAGCCATCGAATGTTGCCTGCCATTATTTATCGTGAATGATTGTTGGGAGAGTCATTGTTCATTGTCTTTTTTGTTGTTGTTATTGTTGTTTATTTGGTTGGGACGAAAGTAAGAATGGAGGGAGATTAAAAAGAGGATGATAGTGGAAACGGTAAAAAAAGGAAAAGAATGGGCATGACATAAGGGATAATGGAAGTATAAAAAATAAAAATAAAAAAATCGAAAGAATTTATTTTCAAAAAAAGTTTAAAAAGTAAAAAAAAGACGAAAAGGCGAAAGAAAGGAACTACCAAAAGCCGAATAAAGAGAAAAGAGAGAGAAAAGAGAGAAGGGACGAGGGTGGGCGGGGGAGTCCTGCGCGCGGGCGTGACGCAGGAACAATGGGCGGCCGCTAATTAATCATTCACAGTGCCTAGCGGTGACAAATGCTCTCGTTACGGGGTCAGGAGTGCCACATGGGGGGGGGAGGAGGGGGAGATTAGAATGAGTGGGGGAGAAAGGAAGAGAGTGAGAGAGAGAGGGAGAAAGGACGAGAGTGGGAGAGAAAGAGAGAGAGAGAGAGAGAGGGAGGAGAGAGAGAGAGAGAGAGAGAGAGAGAGAGAGAGAGAGAGAGAGAGAGAGAGAGAGAGAGAGAGAGAGAGAGAGAGAGAGAGAGAGAGAGAGAGAGAGAAGAGAGGAGAGAGAGAGAGAGAGAGAGAGAGAGGAGACAGAAGAAGAAGAAGAGAGAGAGAAGAGAGAGAGAGAGAGAAAGAGAGAGAGAGAGAGACAGAAGAGAGAAAGAGAGAAGAGAAAAAGAGAAAGAGAAAAGAGAAAAGAAAAGAAAAAGAAAGAGAATGAACGACCGAACATCACAATCTGTGGTCAAGGAAACTGCATTAATAAAAGCACATACTAGCGAGAGTATTTCCTCTCCTAAAAAACAAGAAACGGACCTAATAATTCACGGTTAATAGTTCTCCTCCTCCTCCCCGCTTATAAATCTTTGTGTATGGGCCTATTATACAGATTAAATAGGCCTATAACATTCCTGGGCCGAGGAGGGGGGGAGGGGGAGTCCACCGCACGGAGCAGGTTAAGCAATGTCCCGTGAATGATTCATTATACCCTCATTACATAAATCTCACCATCATTATCATTACCATCATTAGCATCATTATCCCATTACGGTGACAAACGTCTTCATAATAATTATCCTCCCTCCATTAAAAAGGTACCATCATCATCGCCATTTTATATTATCTCTATCCTCATCATTCGCGTTATTATCGTGATCATCATCTTCGCCGCGAGCATGACAGCTATTCTCCCGAGTGCCATGCTTATCGCCCCATCTCCGCGTGCCATCTCCGTCATAGTGCCAACGGGGAGATAACGCTCATTTGGCATTTACGCTCATCCTGCGAACTCCCATTTCCCTTTTGGCGATCTCAAGACGTCAATTTTTCCTTTTGAAGAGTCTATATCGATATGTACGAGGAAAAAAATAAATAAGAATATCATAAATCATTGCCATTTTCTTTTTTTTTTTTTTTTTTTTTGAAATTTTATCGTCATGTGAAATCAATAATAAAAGAGTAAAATAAATGATAAAACAACGAGTTTGCACGCGTGACTAGCCGGCCCCCTCGAAGCCACCCCTCCCATCCCTGCCCCCACCCCCCTCCCCCCAGGGGTCAAGGGAGACAACAGTGCCAAAGGGCAAACAAGATGTCGCGAGGTCACCCACGGAACCGAACGATCTCTGGCACTTTATCGACGTCGATTCATCATATTTCCTTTTTGAAGTACGTTTGATGGCATGCAGGACGGCATCCCTCGCCTGGCCTTCCCTCGCTGCTCTCCCCTCGCCTACTCTTGCCTGTCGAAGTATGCAGCAAATATCTGAAGTGTATTATGTAACCACGTACTTCGTCCCCTTTCTTTCTCTCTCTCTGTCTCTGTCTCTCGTCTCTCTCTCTCTCTCTGTCTCTCTGTCTCTGTCTCTGTCTCTGTCTCTGTCTCTCTCTCTCTCTCTCTCTCTCTCTCTCTCTCTCTCTCTCCTCTCTCTCTCCTCTCTCTCTCTCTCTCTCTCTCTCTCTCTCTCTCTCTCTCTCTCTCTCTCTCTCTCTCTCTCCATCTCTCTCTCTCCCCACACTCAGCATACTGTCCTCACCGGCAAAGTAGCTTCGCGGAAACAACTCCTATCTATCGCATGGGGTTGGGCGGTGGGGGTGGGGCATAGGGTGCGGGGGTGTGGGGGAGGGGGCATGGGGAAAAGCGCCCCTCTGTTGGCATAGGGAAAGGGGCTGGCGAAGGGGGAGACGGCGGGGTGGGGTGGGGGTAGGGGAGGTTCAGAAAAGGGGATCTTCCTTCTCACATCTCGGTCCATCACCCGCTGCAGTGGTTGATATAAAACGAGTCTCATTAATTCCCACGGGGAGGGGGGGGGGAAGGGAGGAAGGAGAGGAGGGGAGGGAGGGAAGGGGAAGTAGAGAACAGAAGAGGAGAGGGAGGGGAGGGATGGGAGAGGAGAGGAAGGAGAAGGGGGAACTACCTTCTTTTTCTCTCTCTTTCCTCGGACCCATTCTTCCTCCCCTCCACCTCCTCCCCTCCCATCCCTTCTCCCCTCCTCCTTCTCCCCCTCCTTCCTCTCTCCTCCTCTTCCTCCTTCTCCCCCTCCTCCTCCTCCTCCCCCTGATAGACAAGGAGAATAAGCCGCTATTCTTCTCCGGTCCATTTGCGACGCATTAGCCAAAGACAGCGCGAGAGGTTCCGCATCATCCAGCGCTGCCGTATAAAATAGCCATATTGTCCCCGGTCGGTCGGTACACATTTCTCATAGGCGAATGTTTTCCTTTTTGTTTCCGCTCGGCTTTTGTTTCTTTTGTTTCCGATGTTTCGTCTCTCTCTTTTTTATTATTCTCTTCGTCCTTTCTCTTTTTTTTTTTTTTTTTTTACTTTTTTTTTTTTTATCTTCATGAGGTTCCTTTTGTTTGGAAGAGACAGGGCATGGAATTTTCTGAAGGGCATTGTTATTCTTTTTCTCTCTCTCTCTCTCTCTCTTTCTCTTTCTTCTCATTCTCCCTCTCTTCTACGCTTATTTCGTCTGTTTATTCCAGCAAGAGGACGCGTCAACACTATTACATGTACACACGTCTCCCCTCTTTTTTCCCTTTTCTTTCCTCTATCTCATCTTCCCTCTTCTTCTTTCTCCTCTCATCTCCCATTTCCTTTACCCTCTTCCCTCTCTTTTTGTCCTCTCCCCTCTCCCGTCCTTTTTCTCTTCTCTCTTCCCTTTTCCTTTTCCTTCTTCTTTCACCTCTCCCTTCCCTCTTATTTCCTCTCTCCCCTCCCTTATCCTTATTTCCCCTTTCCCCTCTCTTTCACCCTCTCCCCTCTTATTTCCCCTTTCCCCTCTCCCCCTCCAATCCCCTCTTCTTCACCCCCCCCCCTCCCCTCCCCCGAAACCTGCGCTGTAGTCTCGGCTCTTCACTAATGCAATCAAGAGAGTAAAGGCAGCGCAGGAATAACAGGAGTGCCGCCATTGCTCAACATTCTTGGATTGCTCCGCCTAAAACTTCAAGGGTTAAACTTCGACGCGCGCAAAACTTCCCTGCCGCTACAAGTTACCTTTCTATTCAGGGCCTGAACTGTGAGGCTGCATCCAGAGTCTCCGGGACCCTGAGATTTTTCGCCTTTTGTGAGAGTCGGCGCTGCGAGTGGAATACTTTACTGGGGATGACTCTCTTGCTCTCGCTCTCGCTCTCTTTGTCCTTCTCTCTATCTCGCCTTCTCTTTTTTTCTGTCTCTCTTTCTCTTCTCTGTCTCTGTCTCTCTTCTCTCCCTCTCTCTCTCTCTGTCTCCTCTCTCTCTTTCTCTGTCTCCTCTCTCTCTCTCTCTCTTCTCTCTCTCTCTCTCTCTCTCTCTCTCTCTCTCTCTCTCTCTCTTCTCTCTCTCTCTCTCTCTCTCTCTCTCTCTCTCTCTATGTACCCTGTTCTCCCCCTCCTATTCTACTCCAAGCCTACGATCACATCTTATCTCATCAAGAACGTTTCTTTTGACCAACTCGCACGGTCCAGTTGGAAAGCCTTTCACATATTTATACTTTTATCTTTTTTCCCCTTTCTCTCCGATTCCTTCTCCCTACCCCCTCAATATATATACGTTTATCTTTTTTTTTTATCCCTTCCCTCCTATCTCTTTCTCTCTGTCTTCCACACACACAGATTCTCTCTCTCTCTCTCTCTTACTCTTTCTTGTCTTTCACTCTTTCTCTTCCTGTCTTTGTCAAAGCCTCCCCTCTCTTTCTCTCCCCTCCTCTTTTGCCGCAAAACCTTTTTTATGTAATTTTCCTTTCTCCCTCATCTATTATCTCCTCTCCCTCTCTATCATTCTCTCCTCTCTTCACTGTCATTCTCTCCTCTCCCTCTCTCTTCTCTTCTCTCCCCTCTCCCTCCCTCCCGTCTCCCCTCTCCTTCCCAAAACCTCTTTACGTAATCTTCATCCTTTTCTCTCACTCTCTTTTATTATCCTCTCCCTCTCGTTCTTTTCTCTCCCCCTCTCCTTACCTCCCACCTTCCCTCTCCTTCCCTCCCGTCTCCCCTCTCCTTTCCTACCACGTCCCCACTCCTCCCTCCTCTCCTTCCCTCCTCCCCACTCCTTCCCTCCCGCTTCCCTCTTTCTCCCTCTTCTTCCCCTCTCCATCCTCCCACCTCCTCTCCTTCCCTCCCACTCTTCCCCCTCCTTCCCTCTCCTTCCCTCCCGCTTCCCCTCTCTCCTTCCCCTCGCCGGCCAACAAAGACGTCCGCGGGTTCCCGGATGGTCACTTCCCAGCCGGAAACAATTCAAGGCCATAATTTCGCCATAAAAGAGAGGTTTTATTCCTGCTTTATTCGGCTAACTTGGTCGGGAAGGACAGATGGCCGAGGCGCACGGGCGGCGGCGGGCGGGGGGCGGCGCGGGGAGGTGGGCGGGTTGTGGGTGGGTTGGGGGTTTGAGGTTGTGGGTGGGTGGAGGGGAAGGGTGAGGGTGTTGTGGGTTAGAGGGGTGGGTGGGTTGTGGGGTGGAGGGGGGTGTTTGCGGGGTGGGCTGAGGGTAGAAGTTTGTGGGTTGGGGATGGGTGGGTGTTTGTGGGTGGGCTGGAGAGTGAGTGGGTTGTTAGAGGGGTGGGCTGGAGGGAAAAGTGGGTTTGTTTGCGGGTGGGCTTGAGGGAAGGGTGGGGTGTTTGGGGGTGGGGTGGAGGGGTGGGTGGGTTGTTCGCGGGGTGGGGTGGAGGGAAGGGTGGGTTGTGTTTTGGATTGGAGTGAAGTGTGAAGCGTAGTTTGAGTGTGATAGAAGGGTGGGTTTTGTTTTCAGGAAGGGGTGGGGTGATGGGTGGGCGTGTTTGTGGGGTGGGTTCTGTTTGAGTAAGAGGTGAGGTGGGTTTGGAATAGGGTGAGGTTTCGTAAAAGGAAGGGGTGGGAGGTAAAGACAGAGAAAGGCAGGTTCAAGAGGAGGGAAAAGAAATTGATGTTTAGAAAAAGAGAGAAGAGAATGGAGGTAGAACAAGGAAATAGAAGAAACAGAGGAGACAGAATGGAAAATCGAGGGAACTCCGCCATAAAAAAATGGTAAATATTCGTAACTGAAAAAAGAGAAGAAAAAAAATCCTTGACATTCTTCCTCGCCCTAATGCCCGCCCCCAGGGGAACCCCCGGAGACATTACCCTCTCCTATAACCTCCTATCGCTTCCTTTACCACCCTTCTCTTCCCCCTCATTTCCGCCTTTTCTTATTCCTCTGCAATATCCCTTTCCTTATCCCCTCTTCTTCCTCCCCCATTTCCCGGACCCTAAAAATATTCTCCCTCCCACTCTCTCTCTCTCTCTCTCTCTCTCTCTCTCTCTCTCTCTCTCTCTCTCTCTCCTCTCTCTCTCTCTCTCTCTCTTCTCTCAATCTCCCTCTCCCTCTGATGGTCAGCCCCCCCCCCCCCGCCCACTCCCCCCCACGTCTTCCAAGGAGTAGCAGCCCCTCCTCGCAGTAACTCGCACACCGGCCGTTCCCCTTAAGAGTTCCGGCGAAGGCATATTGACCTTAGCAAATAGCCGCTATTCTTCAGCAGTTTGGGCTTTTTAGCGGAGAATGGCCCAGCTTTTATTATTGTCTGGGCAGGGAGTCGAGCTCGGGGTCTCCAAGGAGAATCGAGAGGTCGAGGAAGAGGAGGCAAGGGAGATCGCGGCGGGGTACGGCGACCCCCGTCCTCGCTCGCTCGCTCGCTCGCTTGGGGTGAATCGACCGAGGAGGAGGAGAAGGAGGAGAAGGAGAAGGTGGAGGGGAGGAGAGGAGGAAGGAGGTGTAGGAGGGAGGGGGAGGAGGAGGAGGGAGGAGGAGGAGGGAGGCGGTGGAGGGAAGGAGGAGGAGGAAGAGGTAGAGGTGGTGGTGTGGAGGAAGAGTCCAGGAGGAGGAAGAGGAGAGGAGGAAAGAGGCTGAGAAGAGAAGAAGGAGGAGGGGAGGGGGGGAGGAAGCACAGGAGGAGGAGAAGGAAAAGAGAAAGGAGGAGGAGGTGGGGATAAGGAGGAGGAGGAGGCGTACAGGAGGCACAGGAGGAGGAGGAGGAGAAGAAAGAGGAGGAAGCGGTGGCGGAGACGGTTGTGTGTTGGCTGAAGAAAGATTTTTTGGCTGTGTTTTCTTTTTTCTCTCTCTCTTTGTTCCTCTCTGTCTTTTCTTTCGCCTTTTCTTCCTCGCTTTTGTGGCCCCGTTCTCAGTCTTGTCTTAAGGCTTTGAAATGCCAGATGATTGGGAATTAAGAGAAGCGGAAAATGATTTTAACGAGGTGAAGATGAGACGTCCTAAACAAAAGAGGGAAGAGGCGAATATAACGAGAATTATTTCGGTTCCTTCGTTTTATTTATCTATTTATTATCATTATTTTTTGTTCTAGCTTTTATTTTCGGCCTCATTATTGCGAGAACCATTCGTACCATAGCTGTTCTACCGACAAACACGGGTAAATATTGAACATTCTTGCAGCTACAAAAGAGCCAAAATATTTATCAAAGGAAGTCAGTCCAGCGTGCAAACCCTCCCACCTTTCTTCCCCAAACACAACAAAGGAAAACGTGCGAAATAACATAACAAAGAACACATCAGACATTGGAAGAAAAGGGGAAAACTTCACTCGCGCGAGGAAAACACAGAAGAAAGGGGAAACTTCTCTATAAATATTTATCCACACACACACACATATATATATAAAATACCATAGGCCAAAGTCCACAATGCTTTCCTCCCCTCTCACTCAACAAGAGTTCGATTCCACGGTCAATATGTCCTATTGGCAGTTTCACAATTTATGGCGGCCCCCACTATATAAAATAACACTAACTTCGATTGGGACAAAAGCGCTGGAAGGGAGTCTGGCCGCACTGAGGACTCCAGGTCATGTTTTATTCAGGATTTGTGGCGGCCGGATGGCATGGCGGCTCGAGGGCGATCTTCTTTTGTTTCTGCTCCGAAATCATCGTATTTTTGGAATGCGTTGGCGGGCTTTTTCGACCTTTATTCTCCCTCCTTGTTATAAAATGATGTCTACCAATGTCCGGAAAATAGAAAAGAAGGAGCGAAAAGGCGCGAGGAATTAAAAAGAGACTCCGGAGGGCGGTGGGGACAAATGGGCGCCGTCATCACGCATCGTGCAACTCCGCTACATTACTTAAACTAATGGACTTTGAATGTGTGATTCCCAGTGTTTTGTGGGATCCGACTCGATGTTTTGTGGGAGCCGAACCTATTTTTATGCGATCAGAACCCATGTTTTATTGGTCTAGTGAGGAATACATGATGGAAAGCGGTCTGTTCTCCTGAACTTTATTCACGTATTATTCTGGGCGGGGAGAAAAAGGAGGGAGGAAGAGAGGGAGAAAGTCATTATGGGGGAGAATTATTGTGATTCGAATGGAGATGCTCTTTTGGTGATTGGTTCGCCGGAGATCGCGGCGGCGGCGCCGACCCGCGGCTTTACTCTGAAGCGTGTGCGTGCGTGCGTGCGTGTGTGTGTGTGTGGTGTGTGTGTGTGTGTGTGTGTGTGTGTGTGTGTGTGTGTGTGTGTGTGTGTGTGTGTGTGTGTGTGGCGCGCGCGCGGCGTTCCTTCTTTTCCTCCGTGACCCCGAGGCAAAAAAAAAAAAAAAAAGCATCCAAACATCCAAACACGAACAATGCCGCCCCCCCCTTCCCCACACCACCCGTGCCACCACCGATCCACCTCGATCGCCCTCCGTTCCACCTACCCCACTCACCCCCCCACCGACCCCCAGCCCCCGCCCCCCTCCGTGCAAGTGTCACCAGGTTCCCAGGTGTCTCGGGTTACGCCCTTTATGCAGATGCAGCGACAGATGGATTTCCTGTTGTGAGTCCTTTTTTTAAGGGCCTCCGTCTTACCCGAGCCCTGGAGATGTGGGAACAAGACCCTGCGTGCGTGCGTGCGTGTGCGCATGCGTCGTCGGCCTTTCTTGCGCGGCCTCTCGCCCTCTCCTCCTCGCCTCTTTCTTCTACCTGGCCGTTTTGTCTTTTCCTCTAGCATTATAAGCTTGGCGAGTCTTCCTCCGTGAGAAGAGGAGAGGTTTTCCGTCCTCCTCTTCGGTGGAATTTCGGCAAGAGATCGCTTATCTTTTTTCCTCGTTGTCTCGGGTTCGGATCCATTTTTCGAAACGCGCGCCGAAACCGGGGGGACCGAGATGGCTGGAAGAACGAGACGAAACTAACTCAGGGGGAAAGATAATAGCGCTCTCACTCCTCGCTGTCTCCTCGTCGTGAGGGAAAAATGGCTATTCCATCGTTGGGTTTCTAAATGCCCTTGAAAATGAGAGATTAGATCTTCGGGTCCGAGCAGGTTCTTTCCCTCCCGATACCAATCTCTCGCGAGGCTCCGTTTTCTATTGTGGCGGGAATCGCGGGGGGACTGAGGCCCATTCACGCATTGTGTAACTGTCCAATTTCCCCGCTCGGCCCGGGGCATGTTGTCTCCTTTCCTTCACAATATTTGGCCGAAAATCTGCTTTTGTTCTCTGTGTCTTTTCTTTCTCTGCGCATTTCTCTCCCCCTAAAGCTTTCGTTTCTCTGATTTTTTTCTTTCTCTTTTTTTCCACTCTCTCTCTCTCCTTCGCAACCCTCATCTGCCATTGCTGTGGCTTTTTTCGCACCTTAATTATCCGTACTTCCTCAGCAGCTTCCACAACATATGCTTCCCCCTCCTTCAACTCCGCCTTCATATCTCTCTCTTTCTCTCTCTCTATCAATCTATCTCCACCTATCCATCTTTACCTCTCTCTCTCTCTATCTATCTATCTATTAAATCTATCTCCATCTCTCTTCTCTCTCTCTCTCTCTCTCTCTCTCTCTCTCTCTCTCTCTCTCTCTCTCTCTCTCTCTCCTTTCCCCTCCGTCTCCCTCTCTCTCCCACAGCGAGAGAGCGCGCAGAGCGAGGGAAATGAGGCCTCCCATGTCACAATTTTTATCATCCTTTTCTCTCCTTTTTTGGGCCCATTCATTTGCATATTTTCCCACGGACTTCCTTCCCCGCGGGCGGTTCGGGCTCATCTGATCGCTGGTAGTTAGCGGTGGTTGTCTCAAGTGGTAGTCTCTCTTTCTCTCCCTTGTCTCTTTCTCTTTCTCTCCCTCTTTCTCGTTCTCGTTCTCTTTCTCTTTTTCTTTCTCGTTCTCATTCTCTTTCTCATTTCCATTCTCTCTCTCTCTCTCTTTCTGCCTCTGTCTCTCTCTCTCTCTCTCTCTCTCTCTCTCTCTCTCTCTCTCTCTCTCTTCTTCTCTCTCTCTCTCTTCTCTCTCTCTCTCTCTCTCTCCTCTCTCTCTCCCCACCCCCATGCATCTGTCGCTCCATCTTCAATATCTATCACCCTATCTGTCTGTATACAAACATTTTAACATTCCGAAGACATCAAAATTTTTATCGCGTAAGGAAATGTTCGGAAGAGGAAAAGGAAGAGAGGCAGAGAGCGAGGAAGGAGGAAGAGAAGAAGAGGAAGCATAAAACCCGCGACGCGTGTCTATTCTACGAAAACATACCAAATATTAACCGCCAAAGTCATCTATCACGTCTCTTGCATTTCCTCTCTTTTACCTTTTTCTTTCCTCCCTTACTTTCCCTCTTAATCACCGTTTTCTTCCTTCTCTCCTTTTTATTTCTCATCTCTTATCTTTCTTTACATTATTTTTTTCTTCTTTTCATTCTCCTGTCTCTCTCTCTTTTCTTTCCCTTTCTCTCTCCTTCCCTTCCTTTCTCTCTTCCTTCTTTTCTCTCTTTACCTTCCTCCCTTTCCCTCTTCTCCCCTCCCTCTCCCTTTTCACTTTCTCTCCCTTCCTCCCTCCTTTCCCTTCTCTTCCCCTTCCTCCCTTTCGCTCTTCTTCTCCTCTCTTTCCCTCTCCCCTCCTCCCTTTCCCTCTCTTCCCCTTCCTCCCTTTCCCTCTATTCCCCTTCCTCCCTTTCCCTCTCTTCCCCTTCCTCCTTCCCTTCCTCTCTTTCACTCTTTCCTCCCCTCTCTCCCCCTTTCCTCAACATGAAGATCCTTGATATTTAAATTTCCACTTTTCTCAAGCGTCTCAGATTACAATAGTTGGAGTCTCGGCTATTCTCGTGCGAGGAAGGAAGAGGGGGGGATGGAAGGGAAGGAGGGGGGAGGAGGAAGGAAAGGGAGGGGGGAAGGGAGGGAGGAGGAGGGAGGAAGGGGGGGGGGGGAGGAGGGAGGGGTGAAGGGAGGGAGGGGGTGGGGGAGAGGAAAGGAGGGAGGGAGGAAGACAGGGGGGGAAGGGGAAGGAGGGAGGGAGGAAAGGAGGGGGGGAAGGAGGGAGGAGGAGGAGAGAAGGAGAGGGGTGGAAGGGAAGGGGTTTAGAAGAGAGGGAGGGAGGAGGAGGTGTTGTGGGGGAGGGGGAGGAGGAGGAGTTTTATGAGGGGAAGGAAGAGGAGGGAAGGGGAAAGGGAAAGGAAAGGAGAGGAGAAGAGGAAAAGAATGGGAGAGAAGGAGTGGGGAGTGGGGAAAGGGAGGAAGGGAGGAGGAGGGAGGAAGGGGGGGGCCATTATCTACCAAAGAGTATTCATCACGTGATGGGGAATGGGGAGGCTGACAAGGAGCTGAAGGAGAGAAAACAATGGGAGAGAGAAGAGAGAGGGAGGAGAAGAAGAGAAATGAAGAAGAAGAAGAAGAAGGAAGAGAAGAAGAAGAAAAAGGGATGAAGGATACTCGCAAGAAGGGAAGAAGAAGACGAAGGAGGAAAGAGTGAACGAGACGGGAAGAGAGAAGAAGACGGTCTGAAAGCGAATGAAAGGGGGAAGAAGAAGGACGAAGAAGATTGCCCGGGGAGAAGAAGAAGAAGAGGTTCTTAGAAGAAATGAGAAGGGGAAGGAAGTAGAGAGTAATTAGGATGGGGAGAGCAAGAAGAAGGAGATGCGGGAAGAAAGATAAGTAGATACGGGCGAACAGACTAAAGAGCTATGGAAACGTCGTGGATAGATGCATGTAAGAGAGTTTAGAGTGCAGAATTTATGCGAGCTACATTTTAGGAGGAAAGAGGTGTAACGGAAAGGTACGAAGAAAAAACAAATAAAAGGATTCACAGTTAAGAAAGAAAAGAAAAAAAAAGAAAAGGTGGCGAGAGCATAAGACATGGAAAGAGAGGGGGTGCGAGAGGAAGGGGAAGAGTGGTGACAGAGGAAGCGAGACGAAGCGTATTAATAATATAAGAAGAATAAGAAGGAAAAAAGAAGGAAAAGTGGAATGAGCAGTAAGGAAGGAAAGGAAAAGGAAATAAACGGGAATGAGCCGAAGACGGAGAGAAAACAGAAAGGAAGGACGCCGGGAAAGAGGAAGGAGAAGAATTGGAAATCGTCGACGGGGGATGGGAGGGAGTAGGGGAGGTAGGGCGTAATAGGAGGGTAGGGAAGCGAGGGAGGTAGGAAGTGGAGGTGAGAGGAGAAGGGCTTGGCACTTGTGGAGAGAGAAGAGAGAGAGAGAGAGAGAGGTATATAGGCTCCACTTCTCGAACTATGTAGTACTGATTCTCCCGTAAGGGTAGGAGGGAGGGGTGGGGAGGAGAGGGAGAGGGAGGAGATAAGAAAGAGAGAGAAGAGAGAGACGAGAACGGAGATGGAGAGAAGTGAGATGAGAGAGAGAGAAGAGGTGAGTGAGAGGAAGAGAGGAGAGAGGAGAGAGAGGAAGGAGAAGAGGTAGAGGAGAGAGAGGATGAGAGAGAGAGAGTGAGAGATTGAGAGAGGAGAGAGATCTTAGGTCCCGAGTGAGGAGGAGTGTTTAAGTGGACCAGATGGAATGAGTGAAGTATTTCCAAGTGTGTCATGGGGGATTATGTGTGAGTAAAAACACCGAAGTTGATGTGCAATGAGTGATTCGCCCCTGCCGATAAACCAGATGGATTGAATGAGTTTTAGATGAGTGGAAGTTTAAGGAATGAGTGAGTTTATGTACGATGAAGTGATTAGGATGAGTAGAGGTATTAGGAGAATGGAGCGGAAGTTTAGGTTGAGTGAGTTTCGTTGAGTGAGTTTAGATGAGAGTGAGTGTTAGATGAGTGAGTTTCGTTGAGTGAAGTTAGCCCAAGGGCCGACTGAAACTTAGCCGGAACAATGAATAAAACAGTGTGGGAGGAGAGAATGAATTATCCCAGGCGCCCCATATAATTGGAAGATGAATAAATGGAACAGGTGAGGATCCTGCCGAGTGGAATAAAAAAGCCAGAGAAGATTGAAGGGAAAGGGATGGAAGGGAGGAAGAACAGAGAGACGGAAGCACAGACACCCCTCTGTGCGTCTCCTCTCTCTCGTAACCTCTCTGCAACTCACCTCTCTCCCTTTTAGCCTCGAATCCTCTCACAAAATTCTCAGCCATATCCGCTTGACTTTTACCTCCTCTCAGATTTTCTCTATCATTGCACATTTCTCCTTTCTCCCTAAAAAAGCCCATCTTCACGCATCCTCGGAGTACCTACGTGACATATTAGAAATTATATTGGGACCAAAAAATAATCCAAAACCAGTGCCTAAATACTAGAATAAGTGCGAATTGTATAATTCAATAGACCACGCAGAATTTTCACCCATGTGTATTAAAATCAGCCCCAGGTGGCAGAGCGACATCTCAGTGGTTGGAGTGGATAACCATGGACTAAGTGAGCGTGTACGCGGACGTATGGTTAGAGAGACGAAAGAGTTCATGAGGGGAGGATGAGAAGGAGAGAGGAGAAAGAGGAAGTTACTGGAGAGGGACAGGAGATGGAGGTATAAGGTGAAGAGAGAGGGGGATGGAGAGGTTGATAAGCGTGTTATCCATAAAAAAAGAGTAGGGAAGAAGTTTTTGTAGAAGGTCTATGGGTTTTGTGAGAAAGACCAGAAGAAGTAAGCGTTGTTGTATTTTAGGAAACTTTTTTGTCGAGGGACCGCGAGAAAATTAGAAGGTTAGACTGTTTCAGGATTCATGATGGCGATGTATGGAATGCTGGGGAGGAGGGAGAGGGAAGGTAAAGTGAGGTATCGGGAGGGGAAAATTGATTGAGAAAAGTACTAGGGTGAGCACTAATTATTCTCTAAGAAAACAAAAAAGGAAAAAGGAAAGAAAAGTGCCAGATACTAAGTGATCTAAAAAGAAGAAAAGGAAAGAAAAAAGAAAAGTGGAAAGTAGCAAGTAAAAGTGATACTAAAGAAAAAAAAAGTACAAGTAGTGATAGATCCTTAAAAAGATAAACAAATACCCGAGAAAATAGTAAACGGAGTGAGGAAAGAAAAAACAGAAAGAGAAAGCTAATATGCATCGACACACTGGAGTCGTAGAACCCCGACATCATCAAAAAATTTACAGTATTGCGAAATAATCCTCCGTGGAAAATAAGCCACAACAAGACACTGTAAATGGAAGAGAAATGACGAGAGAAGGAGAGTTAGCTGCAGGCTGACAAAAAGCAAAAAAAAAAAAAAAAGAAAAAAAAAAAAACAGAAAAAAAAAAAAGAAAAAAAAAGAAAGCACGGAGAGAACAGAACATATGACGAACCAGCCTATCGTAAAGTAATGAAGGGGATGAAGGGACAGAAGCTTGAAACACTCGAGAGAAAGGTATATTAAAAGTTCACAACACTTACCCGAAACGGCACCATGGAGGAGTTTTTGTAAGGTGTAAAAGCAGTGTTCGTGGGAAGCGGCGATAAACAAGACCCTCACGCATTCAGTCTCTCCTCTCCTTTCCCTCTTTCCCCCCCTTGCTCCTTCTTGCTTGTTAAGGTGCACACCACGTTCATAACTTACTTAAAGATTCCTACTCTGAGAGAAGGAGCGTTATTTAGACACTTCTTGAGACAAAGCCTTTATTTCTTGCTTTACCTTCTGCCGAGAGACATCGTAGGAGGACTGAAGTCGAGGGTAGAAATACATTGAAAGAGATTTTTACGCGAGAGAAGATGTATGCTTCCACCCTGGTAGATTTAACTATCTTCTGGAAGCATGATTGCGATGTGTGTTTTTGTTTTTGTTATTTTGTTTTGTATTTGTGTAACTTGGTTTGTTGTTGGTATTTGTGTTCTTGTATGTTTTTGTTGTTTTGTATTATGTGTGTATATGTTTTGTTTTTTGCCAGAGGTTTGTTGGTTATTGTTTTGTTTTGTTTTTTGTTTTTGTTTTTGTTTTTTGTGTATTTTTTTTGTTTTTTGTTTTGTTTTTTGATTTTGGTATTTGTTTTTGTTTTGTTTTTGGTTTTGTTTGTGTTTGTTTTGTTTTGTTGTTTTGTTTTGTTTGTTGTTGTTTTGTGTTTGTAAATTGTTTTGAGCTGTTTTTAGTTTTTGTTTTGTTTTTCTTTGAGCTTTTTTCTTTTGTTTTTGTTTGTAATTTTCGCCGCACGACAAAGTGGGTGAGTTTAGGGTAATGGTGTAATGAGGGTGATTGATTATAGAATTTTAAGGATAGAAAGTTTTTTAGTAACATTCCTGTTCTACGTGAAAGCTTTAGTATCAAACAGTTAAAAGAAATAGAAGAATTTATAAAGAGAAGTATAAATGTAATTAAAAATAGAATGCAAAGGAGTATGATTGTGGATATGTTAAATGTGTTGTATAGCAAAGAATAATATAAGATGGTACAAGAGACGAGCTCGCAAAATAATTTATCGATACCGTCATACGTTAGATATATATTATATATATATATATATATAGTATAATATATATATATAGGTATGTATAGATATAGTAGGATATATATGTATATCATTTTTTTTTTTTTTTTTTTTTTTCTTGAGAATGAAGTTATTGAAATATTTTTTTTTTCTTAACGTTCGAGCGAAGCCCCTATTGTCAACCACCTTTTCTTGTCGGATTCCCGGCAGCCCCCTAAGAAACCCAAAAAAAGAAAAATAAGAAAAAGAGGGAAGAAGGAAAAGAAAGAAAAAGGAAGGAAAGAGAAATGGAGGATATCCGTAATCCATTGCATCTCGAAGAGAAATAGAAAGGTTTCAGATGCGCATGAAAACATGTGGTCAGAAAGGCCGTCCAAAAAATGCCATGGGTTCATTTTCTACTCTCTCTCATAAACCATCAGATCGTTCGAGGCATGACAGGACCCAGGTTCTGCTCTCCACAGTGACAGACTCTTGTACTCTCGAGGATGATGCTCGATCTCTCGATACTACTCGGACGTACTACTTCGTAATCTCGTCGAACCTCTCAGGGACAGTTCACCAGCACCAGACCGACAGGAGACATGAGACAGACAGAGACCGAGAGACAGTGCAAACCCTTTCCCCTCCCCCCTCGCCACCCCTCCCGACTCCTCACGTCAAAATCCTCCTCTCCTCGGCAGGTCCCCCTCAACAAGGACCAAAAGCACCCGATCGAAAGAGAATTAAACTGAACCGACGAACTCAGGAAAGGCGAAACGCCTGCGATGAAAAACAGCATAAGCAAGTGACATCATAAGAAGAAATTAACACAATACTACATACTATCCACAGTTAATCCCTCCTATCCTCTCGCCACCTCCTCTTGGGCGCCTCTGAGAAAACCTAAAGGCGGAAAAAAATTAATCCCTCTTACCGGCTACCAATAAAATCGCTAAGAATTGCCGTGGCCGATCCATTAACTACACTCCTACTCTCTCTTAAGAGGCCGGGAAGAGTGGAGGCTGGAAACAGCGCGGGAAAACTGAGTGGGGAGAGACGAACACAGGTGTGAGTAGAGAATGAGGTGGCCGTTTCTCTCTCTCTGACTAGAGTTATCAGCAGTTGTCGCGGCATTGCTTGCGACAGTTGATGAGATGTGCAAGGGGATTAAGCAGGTGCTCTAAACCCCCCCTCCTCCCCCAACCCTTCCTCCCCCTCTTCTCCGACCACTCCACTTTCCCGTCGGGAAAGAGATGAGGGTTTTCCTCTCTTGTGACGTGCTTGGCATCTGAGGCAGAGTACGCACCGTACTGAGTCCGTTGTGTTTTTTAAGATAGAGAGAAAAGGGGGCGAGGAAGGCGGAGGTCGTTGGGAAAGTGAGGGGACAGGGAGAAACAGGTTTTCGGTTGATGCCCCCTTATCAGCTACATAAAGGGTTCCGTATTTCCCGGCCCGTGAGGACCAGACCCGACCCAAAAAAGCGTGGTCGTCGGTATGGGCAGGAGGGAGGGGTCCTGCATGGGGTTGTGGGTTTCTTGAGATGAAGGTATGCCACCCTATGGAGTGGTCTCTTGGGGGCCCTGAGAAAAGGATTATAAAGAACCGGCATTTAGAACAGGAGGCTTTGACGGAGGTCTAGGAGGAGGAAGCAGGAGCTAGGAATGAGGGAGCGTCGGATGAGGAGGGATCGTCGTCGGGGACCAGGCAATTTTGGGATGTAAGATGATTGTGGATTGATCGCCCCCGGTAAAGGAAGGAATGAAGTGCGTGCCCTATCATAGACGAGGAACGCCCGTAAGGCCGGACAGGGAGAAGGAGAGACCGCCCAGAGGATAGCGCTCGGAGACGGAGATAAATAAGTGGATTGTATATAAAGTAGACCAGGCACTATATAGTTGAACAGATATATAATATATATATGGATACAAAGATAAACTATAATATAAATACAGGGAGATAGCACCCCAGAGAGAAGAGACCACGCAGACCCGATCCGAGAGAGGAGGAGAGGATGGGGACCGATCGAGAGTCTTAGACGAGAGTCGAGATCTCGTACTTCTTCTAAGAGCAGAGAGAGAGAGAGAGGAGAGAATAGGATAACGATACTGATCATGACTACGTTATTCATGAGCATCTGACGCAGGCAGTTGACGCACTGAGAGAGACAGTAGGACGAGAGTACCGACGAGAGAGGATCTACATCGAGCGTACATCTGAGACAGAGAGGAGATTGAGAGAGATGATACTCGAGATCGACGATTGAGATAGACTCGAGAGAGTAGGAATGCGATCTCACATCGGTAATAGATAACTGGTCGAATAAAGACGGACAGAGCGAGAAGAGAAGAGAAGTGAGCAAAATCAAATAAGAGAGAGCGCACACTCGAAAAGAGAGAAGTCAGAAAGGAAGAAGAAAAGAAGAAGAATGAGAAGAAAGAAGAGAAAAGAAGAAAAAAGCAGAGAAGAGAGACCGAGATCATTTACATAGCACGCCGCATGATGACGATAACCACGTCCTTCCCCGAACGCGATTCCGACCCCATCAGAGCTGCCTTCAGACCGCCGCGGATAATGGACGCCCCAAACAATCCACGTGGCATGCGGCAGGATAATCAGATGTAAATACGTGACCGAGATAGGACCGGGATAAACAAACACGCGAGGATCGACAGAAAATTAATAAAGAGGAAACCCGTTACCTTGCAATAACACAACGGCCTGCCACCCACTCTGCAAACAGGACTCTGTTGTGCGCGGGAACAACACATCCAACAGCCGTGTGGCGAGTCCTCCGGTTCTGAGGTCAGGGCCAAAGGGCAGGAGGGAGGAGGAGGAGGAGGAGGAGGAGGTGGTGTAGGAGGAGGAGGGGGAAGAGGTGGTGGAGGAGGGAGGGGAGGTGGTGGAAGGAGGAAGGAGTAGGAGGTGGAGGAAGAGGAGGGAGAGGAGTAGGGAGGTGGAGGAGGAGAGGGGGAGTGAGGAGGATGGAGGAGAGGAGGAGGAGGAGAGGAGTAGGAGGTGGAGGAGGTAGGAGGGAGGGAGAAGAGGGAGGAGGAGGAGAGGAGGATGGAGAGGAAGAGGGGCAGGAGGAGGAATAAGGGGAGAGAGGAAATGGATGAGGAGGGGAATGTGTGAACAGCAGAGATAGAAAAGAGGAGAACGAGAAAGAAAGAAAATTAGTAAACAGACTTGTACATAGTATAGATATCGCATCGTTTGTGAAAAAAAAGTTTCGGACAAAGGAAGGGGAAAAATCTTGCCTTGTAACCCAACCCACAGCGTAAAGAAATGCACACCCGCCCAAAAGGAGAGCAGATGCAGAGGCTATAATACCCACACACATCCAGACTCGATCCCTGGCTTGTAGCAGTAAACCGATCGTACAGGTACAGCTCCTCCTCCTCCTCCTCCTCTTCTTCTTCTTCTCTTCTTCTTTCTTCTTCTTCTTCTTCTTCTTCTTCTTCTTCTTCTTCTTCTTTCTTTCTTCTTCTTCCTGTCTTTCTTCCCCTCCTCCTCCTCCTTCCCCTCCTCCTCCTCTCCCTCCTTCCCCGCGGCGCACACTACCCCCCTTGGAGCTGCCTCCGCGCCTCCGGGTGACGCAACGGGGCTCTTTGACGCGCGGAAACGAAACAGTTCCGAAGCCCGTCTCGACCGCAAGGCTTCGAGACCGCAGACCGACCGCATTTGTTTAAGGGTTTGAGGAGTTGTTCGAACCTCTGACTAGTTTGGGCTGACGGCGAGGTTACGGGGTCACGCGAGGGGGGTCTGACCGCAGAATGGGAAGTTAGTGAAGCACCGCGGGTCAACTAGGGTCAGGTTGGGTTTCGGCGTGACCTTCGGGGGTCTTGGACGCAGCAGTGCAAGGTCGGAGGGTGAGCAGAGGAGGGGGATTCTCTCTCTCTCTCTCTCTCTCTCTCTCTCTCTCTCTCTCTCTCTCTCTCTCTCTCTCCTCCTCTCTCTCCTCTCTCTCTCTCTCTCTCTCTCTCTTCCTTTCTTACTCTTTTTGTGTGAATATATGATGTCCTAATGTGTACATGTGTGTGTGTGTGTGTGTGTGTGTGGTGTGTGTGTGTGTGTGTGTGTGTGTGTGTGTGTGTGTGTGTGTGTGTGTGTGTGTGTGTGTGTTGTGCGTGTTTTGGGTGCTGTGGAAAACACACACACACACTGACAGTGCATCTCCATACACGCTTCTATTTTTAAAAGCGAATTGACAACAGAATTCTATCAGAAAATAATAAACAGAACTCGAGAGAGCGTTTTCGTCACCCCTCTCCCCCTGGCCCCCTCCCTCCCCCCAGTCCACTTACGAGAACACACAGACCGTCACTTGTTTACCCGAGGCTGCCTCCTGGCCCTCTCCCCCCTCCCCCTCTCTGCCACTTTCACGCCCCTCGCCTCTCTCTCTCTTCTCTCTCTCTCTCTCTCTCTCTCTCTCTTTCTCTCTCTCTCTCTCTCTCTCTCTCTCTCTCTCTCTCTCTCTCTCTCTCTCTCTCCTTCTCTTCCGAAAAGACACAATTTATATAAGAAAGATAAACACTATCACTACTCTGTCCACAAACCTATTATTTTCTCTTCTCTTATTCCATTTTCCTCTTAAAGCACTCGTCACCCCCTTCTTTCGTAAAGCCCCTACCCCCCCCCCCACTCCACACCTTGACCCCCCCCCCCCCCCGTGGCGACTACAGCAACAACAGTACACTTCCCTTCTACGGCTCCACACCCTCTGATTTCAAACATCTCGTTCTTTGGTTACACAATGTGTAGTGGTGTCGTTTGGGCTCTCTGTGTGGTGGGTGGGTGGGGGGGTGGTTGGGTGTGTGAGGGGGAGATGTATGTGGGTAGTGTGAGGGTGTGGTGTGTGTGTGTGTGTGTGTGTGTGTGTGTGTGTGTGTGTGTGTGTGGTGTGTGTTGCGCGCGTGTGTGTGTGTGTGTGGCGTGTGTGTGTGTGTGTGTGTGTGTGTGTGTTGTGTGTGTGTGTGGTGTATGTGTGTGTGTGTGTGTGTATGTGTGTGTGTGTGTGTGTGTGTGTGTGTGTGTGTGTGTGTGTGTGTGTGTGTGTGTGTGTGTGTGTGTGTGTGTGTGTGTGTGTGTGTGTGTGTATCTGCGTGCGCGTGCATGCATGTCACTTTTCATTTAAGAAAAAGCGCCAGTGTATCAGAATTCAACCCCCCGCCCAGCGTACCCAACCCCCTTCTCGCAAACCCCCAACCACCCTTCTCTCCCACCGTACCCCAACCCCCAACCCCACTCTCCAACCCAAGGCCCACCCACCCTCCAACCCCCTTTACCCAAACCCCCAACCCCTTCTCCACCCCCACCCAACCCCCAACCCCCTCTCCACCCCCCCATCCAAACCCAACCCCCTTCTGCCCCCTCCACCACCCCCCAACCCCCAACCCCCTTCTCTCCACCCCACCCACCCCCAACCCCCAACCCCTTCTCCACCCCCCAACCCCCAAGCCAACCCCCTTCCAACCCCAACCCCCTCTTCCACCGACGTAACACTTCCTTCGCTTGCCGCAATAGGCCTATACCAACCTCCCGCATTTATTTTCACTTACAACACGAAGCCTACAGCTAAACGACCTAGCCATTACTCAGGCGATGTTGTGATGGAGCGCAGATCAGCTGTTGTAACAAGTTGTGAAATGATCTACCAACAACAATTCATTAATTTCAGCTTATGTCACGTTAACGCATTTCTCTGTATTCAGGCGCATAACACTGGTGAAGTGATGTTATTGTTATTATTAGTATTATTTGTATCATCATTGTTATTAATATTGTTATTGTTATTATCATTTCAGTTTTTGCTGTTAGTATTGTTATTGCTGTTATCATTATAATTATAGTTATCATCTTTATCATCAATATTATTGCTATTATTGCTATTACTATTATCATTATTATCATTATCATTATTATCATCATTATTATTATTATCATTATTATTATGATCATCATAATTCTTACATTCCTCACCATCACCCCAGCATGTCTGTATATATATGATATAACTGTCGTTATATCATATCAAAGCCAACAATCAATAAGCAAAACCAGCGGCGGCAAATGTACCTCGGAACAGGCGAGATCCCGCGAGAGAGACAGAAGCCAGCGGGGTATAAACAGCGAAACCACGAGTACAGAAAAATAACAAAAGCTAGCCAGGTGGCTTCGTGAAGACGGTCGGATCCCCTTTCCCCTTCGTACCTATAGTTCCAACCCGTTGTCACGTCGTTTAATAAAGGCTCATGTCAAAACATTTACTGCTCGCTATAAACACACCTTTCCTCTGGTTTCTCCACATGTGCAGAACCTGTTGTTAGCTGTTTCTTTTGCCTTCTGGCCGTTAAAAATAACCGAAATCTCTCTGCGATTCAATTAGACGTAAAATCTAAAGCTTTATTAAAGGCATTCATTTGGATTCGCAGAATTGCCGGGACATTTGCAGGTTGTAACTCCTGCTAATTGTCCCGAGTCCCCTCGTGCAGCAGAAATAAATGGGTGCAAATATACCGCCACTCGATCAATACCATTCTAAAAACGGACGCATCGACAACTCGCAAACCAACATTCGAATCGTAATTTCAAATCATCGCGCATCGTAGGTAATCACGAAACAAAGGCACACCTGTGAAGTCTGTCCGGATTCCCGCCTGGCCAATCAGGGCGACGCATCCTTCGCAGCTACCAATGGGCGTTCAGTGTGTGGGCGGTGCTAAGTGACGTCAGCAACACAGGTGACGAACAGGTAGACAATAGGGACGAGTCGAGGCGATTAGTTACGTTACGCTTCCTGCTGTGTGTCGGCGGAACGAAACATTTCGCAAAATGAAGTTTGCGCGCACGTCTGGTCGCGGGTGTGTTGGTCCAGAATCATATAAAACTTGTTAATTACAAGGATAATAATAGTGATGATGTAATAAAAACTAATCATCATCATATTCATCATCATTATTATTATCATCCTAATAACAATAGTAGTAGAAGTAATAACGATAATGATGATGATAATAATAATAATAATAATAATAATAATAATAATAATAATAACAATAATAATAATAATAATAATAATAATAATAATAATAATAATAATAATAATAATAATAATAATAATAACAAACTAGTAATAATAATAATAGCAATAATAATAACATAAATAATGATAACAATATCCCACAAACATAGTATCCTTAATATAATAATCATGGTAGATAATAATGATAAAAAATTAACACCGCCTACATTACCAACCAAATCAAAAACACAGAAAAAATAGAAAGATTAGAGAAACAGAGCGAGACAGAACAGAGACAGAGACAGAGACAGACAGAGACAGAGCGAACTAAACTGAGAAAAAGGAGGAGGAGAGGAGGGGGGCGAAGGGGTGGGAGGAGGGGGCATTGAGAAAAAGGGAGGATTAGCAGCGAGCGATGAGCCCTCTGGTTGTGAGCCTTAAACCCCTTTGTTATGGTAATTGAGTGATCTTGGTCGAGTTCACATACAGTTTAGCCACCAGCTTGGTCGTATCAGTGCCTGCTGATGGACGGACCGGAATTCGTAATGAGGCCTCGCCCCTTGTCTTCCTTTTAAAGCCTTTATCGCGGATTTTATTTAGAGCGGGCAAATTATTTTTTTTTTCTCGTGGTTATTCGGACAAGTTATTGTTATTTTGTCTTAAGTCTTTCTCGTGGTTATTCGGACAATTATTATTTTGTCTAAGTCTTTCTCGTGGTTATTCGGACAAGTTATTATTAAAGTCCTGTGGTTATTCGGACAAATTATTATTATTTTGTCCTAAGTCTTTCTCGTGGTTGTTTTTTGGGGAAAAGTGAATTATTTTTGAGGCCTCTTTTATATGGATCAAAATAAATGATCTTGTTCATTAATTGCAAAATGAAATATTTTAAAAACATTACATCGTAGCCAAAAAAATAAAAATAATAAATAGTAAATAATAAATAAAAAAAATAAAATACGGCTTTATCTTAATTACATAGATGAAAACAAATTATTCGTGTTTATTTTCTCTTAATCCGTTTATCAATCTATTTATCTATTCTGTTCTTTTCATTTTATCTCAACTCGTTTATCAATCTATTTATCTATCTCTTTATTGTCTTAATTGTATCAGCACGGATGAGATGGTCAGATTATTTTTTTTTCGTCGACGGAAGGGAACCAAAGGGGAAATAAAAATTAAAAAGAGATTAAAATGTCTCGTAAAGAAAAGGCCGATAGGCGGATAAAGGAGAGAGAGAGAGAAGAGAGAGAAGAGAGAGAGAGAGAGAGAGAGAGAGAGAGAGAGAGAGAGAGAGAGAGAGAAAAGTGGAAAAAGGGGGGGAGGAGGAATTAGAAGGGGGTGAGGTGGGAGGAGGAGGGAGAGAGAGGGGGGGGGTGTTAAGGGCGTATTTAGCACCCATTATCATTGAATCCGACCGACTGATGGCCGTGGAACTTGATCGAGTGGCAACATCCCTTCGTTTACGGGGGGGGGGGGGGGAGAAGGGGGAGAATGGGGGATAGGGAGTTGAGGGAGGAATAGAGGGAGGGACTGGAGTGGGGGTGGGGTGGAGGGGAGGATCGGAATGTGAGTAAATGAAGTACACCAAACGACAGCGATCGGAATTGGGAAAATCCACACTGCGAAATGGGAATAGAATGATAAACTGCGGGGATCTGTCGTGTTAGAGATCGATGCCTTTCGTCCTTTTCGTTCCCTTTATCAGTTTTTATCATTCACATGCTTATTATTGTTGTTTTATCCCCCCTAAATTGCTTTGTTTTGTCAGTGGTATTAGATAATCAAAAGTAGAGAGAGAGAGAGAGAGAGAGAGAGAGAGAGAGAGAAGAGAGAGAGAGAGAGAGAGGAGAGAGAGAGAGAGAGAGAGAGAGAGAGAGAGAGAGAGAGAGAGAGCGCACGCGATAATTGAGCCGTCGGCTATCCATTGTGCAGAAGAACCTGTCGCTGATCCCTCTTTCCTCCCCTCCCCCCTCCTCCCTCGCCCCCTCTCCCTCCTCCCTCCCTCGCCCCCCTTTCCCCCCCTCCCCTTGCCTTGTTCTATATTGAATCCTTCATGCGTTGTAGATGTGCGCAGGATGCGGGAGAGAGTGGAAGGTGAGTTTTAAGAGAGAGAGAGAGAGAGAGAGAGAGAGAGAGAGAGAGAGAGAGAGAGGAGAGAGAGAGAGAGAGAGAGAGAGAGACCAAGAGACAAGAGACAAAGAGAGAGAGAGACAGAGATAGAGAGACAGAAAGAGCGGCAGAGCGACAGAAAGCGAGACAGGGAGAGAGACGGGCGGGCGAGGGAGGGACAGAAGCGGGTGGATCTCCCATTTGATCCAGATCCCAAACGAGATGCAATTGCCACAATAGATTTGCATCGGCCCCGTGTAATTGTCCCTTTGATGGCATTGTTTGCGGTTGAGAGGGTTAAAATGGTCCGCCACTGAGAGCCACGGATACAGTTGTTTGTCTGTGGACCCTTTGTTTCCAAACATTTTCGTTCTCTGTTTGTTTTTCTTGGTTACTCTTCCCCCTCTCCCCCTCTCCCCTTCCTTTCTACCCCTTTACTCCTGTTTTGCTCTTCGAATCATATTTATGGCGCTCTTTTCCAGCGTTTTCGCTGTTTTACTTATTTATTTACGTTCGTGTCTCCTCCCAAAAGGCGATTGTCCCGCCATCTGGCCGGCCGTGAGCGAACTACAAGAAACAACTACGTGACGAGGTCTTTTCGCGGGAAAATCTGTGATTTGTCTCTTCGGGGAATATTTCATGTTCTTTAGAGTGAATCATGCTTTCAGATATACTCAGAAACAAAGCAAATAAATTACTAACTATAATAATAAATCCTGATACGAAGATATAAAGTCAAAGAGAGGAAAAAAAAAAAAAACAAAAATCCTCCCTTACTCATCACGCGTAGCCCTCGACCCACACCTCATTGTCCCGCCGAGACTCCTCCTCAACGCCAACCAACTCCCGTAAAACAACAGAACAATCATCAAACGGTAACAACAGGAGGAGCTCGGGCGAGGCCAGAGGTGGACCCCAACACACGCTACTGTTTACCCCCTACCACTGTTTGTTCTACAGTCCGGACCACGTGCGTGTGGAGGAGAGAGACTCGGGCTACCTTGCGCTTCCCGATGTTCTGCTGTTGTTCGGCTTTGCGTTTCAGAGGAGAAGAGGGGGAAGAAGAAAGGTGGAGAGGAGGGGAGAGGAGGAAGAGGGAATAGAGGTAAGAAGGGAAAGAGAAGTGGAAGAAGGGAGAAGAGGCGAAAGAGGGGAATAGAGGTAGAAGAAGGGAAAGAGAAGTAGAAGAAAGGAGAAGGATAAGCGAAAGAGGAAAGAGGACAGGATGTGGATAAAGAGAAGAGGAAAAATGAAACCGGGGAGATGCAAGACGGAAATAAAAGGAGCGCGGGGACGAATACGGGGCAAAATACGAGAAGAAAGAGTAACAGAAGAAAGGAAACGGGAATTTGCAGAAATGGGTCTTACTGGAGAGTGTCAAATTGGGGGGTAATTCTAAAAAAAAAAAAAAAGTCATATTGAAGTGATTAATAAGAGCTTTCCATACATCACTCGCAGTCGTCCTAACTGCATACTTAGCAGCTCAAGCAAATACATTCATCTCTGCCACGAAACCTCAAGTGAAGAACTCAAAAAAATAAAACCAAAAAAAAGAAAGAAAAAAAATGAAATGAAAAAAAAAAGAACCCGCAAAAAAAATTGTGACTAATTAGCCAACATATGTACCTAATGTGTTTATTTACTGTCGGTTTCCTCCCCAAAATACGTTCTCGTTTCACATATTATTTAAGAAACGAGACAAATAATTATGTCTAAATAAATTCTATTCGGAAAAAGACGGGGAAAAATAGACGGGATAATGTTTAATCAGTAGTCATTAATGGAGGAGTCAACTGACGAACTCACACACACATGCAGTTATGCGCTCGAGGTCTAAAATTCGGACGTGCATGCAGTCATTCGCGTCTCTGTTTGTCTGTTTGTCTCTCTCTCTTTTTGCTTCTTTCTCTCTGGTTATGTCTCTGTGATACACACGCGCGCACACACACACACACACTCTCCCTTCCCTCTCCTCCCCTCCCTCCCCTCTCCCTCCCTCCTTCTCTCCTTCCTCTCCCTTCTCCCTCCCATCTCCTTCCTCCTCTCCTCCCTTCCTCTCCCCTCTCCCTTCCCCTTCTCCTCCCCTCCCCTCGGAAGCGCTTCTGTGGTTGCGATGTTCTGCGGTTGAAACGTACACGCCGCCGAACTATGCCGAGCCCTTAATGTTTTAATGTAATCCTACAAGCCATTAACGTTTTGTTTTGTGGCTTCCGAGCTTCGCCTCTTCGCGCATCGCATGCGGGCGGCCTGGCGAAGGTGGGCGGGGGCGGAGGTGGATCTTCTCCTCTGTGGGTGGGGCGAGTTCTTTTGGATTTGTGGGGAATCTTTCTCTTCTTTCTTTCTCTCTTTCTCTTGCTCTTTCTCTCTCTCTCTCTCTCTCTCTCTCTCTCTCTCTCTCTATATATATATATATATATATATATAGATATATATAGATAGATAGATAGATAGATAGATAGATAGATAGATAGATAGGTACACACATATCCATGCCCACATACCCAGTGCGAGCGCGCGGCCGCAGCTGAGCGCCCCGCTAACAGCCCGACAGCGGGCGGCGCCACATGTGCCCCGAGGGCCCCGGAGAGCCTCGCTAAGAAAAACCTCCCCTCGCGCGAGTTCCGGCGGAGGCGTCTCTCCCCTCGCGGCGGCGGTCACGGGGACTCACGCTGTGGTTTACCGAGTGAGGGAGACGTCGGAAGACACGCCCACGCTGACATCGACACCCGCGTCTCACGCCTCGCACACCCGTCCCTCACACGCAGACACGCACGCAGATGCACATGCCCATACACAGACCCACGCACACGTTACACAATACATTTCTACGTACACGGGTATACACACATGGGCGCGCACACAAAGGCACACACTCGAGCACGCACACACATACCACCAACAACCTTTTGCAATCTCTCACCTTCCGCCCACGCCTTGTCCTCTCCCGCCCGCGCCCCCGCCCCCCCCCCCTCCACCGCTTAAACGCCACACACTCCCTCTCTGTGTTACACACGTCATCCGCATCCATGCAACCATTTCCCACGCCCACACCGAGCCACACCCCCACCCGCAGACCCCCTCCGTTCCCCAAACCGCCTCCCCATCCACACCCCCCATCCCCTCCATCGTATTCCCACTTGCAACCCCTTTCCCCTTCCAACCCCCACCCCCCGAGGCCCCAACCGCCCCCAGAGAACAGCCCACCACGCCCGAGACCTATCACCACGCCCCCCGCCCATTAACGAGCCCATCGGCCCTTCGAAGACACCGCATATGTGGTGCTATGCCGCCGAGGGGAAGGGGCGCCTCTCCCCCTCCCCTCTCCTCCCCTCCGCTCGTCTCCCCTCACCTTTCAGCTTCTCTCCCCTCTCCTCCCCTCCCCTAGTCTTCCCTCACCTTTTGGGCTTCTTCCCTCCCCTCTTTTGGGTGTTTTTTCGTGTGTTCCGTTATCCCCGCGTTTATCCATTTGTTTGTTCTCTCTATTTTTGTCTTCTTGGGTTTCACGTTTACCTCGCAAAAGACGTTTATCTTTAACACGCCCGAAAATCACACAAAAAATAAGAAGAAAGAAAAAAAAATAGGGAGAAAACTATAAGATAGGCCTAAGCTCCATTCACTAAAAACTTGGCAAAAAATAGGGGAAAAAATCTACACGTTAGGGGGAAAAAATACCCGTATCATGCCTCTTGGGGAAAAAAAAACGGAAGTCAGAGAGGTAAAGACGAAGGAAAAAATATACGGAAAAAAGAAGAAGAAATAAGAGAAAAAAAAAAATACGAAAGACAGAAAAGAAATGACACACAAGAAAAAAAAAATCCCGGAAGTCCCCCCCCCCCCCTTCCCCCTCCCCCCTCTCAGAAAGACGCGGCAGAACATCGGTGATTAACACAACACCCCCCCCTCCATCCCACACCCCTAACCCCTCCCATCCCCCTCCCCCCTAAACACACTTACACACGCCCTCTACACCACAAACTGATTAATTATAATAACTTCATCATTATCACGGAGGCGTCAAAAAGGGGGGAGGGGAGGAGGAGGGAGGGAGGGGGGGGTGACGCAAGCACCGTGGCGACAACGCTTCTCCCTCGAAGACGCTGTGCTTCGGCCTCAAGATCCGGATGAGGAGAGAGAGAGAGAGAGAGAGAGAGGGAGGGAGGGAGGGAGGGAGAGGAGAAGGAGGAGAGAGAGAGAGAGAGAGAGAGAGAGGGAGAGAGAGAGAGAGAGAGAGAGAGAGAGAGAGAGAGAGAGAGAGAGAGAGAGGGAGAGAGAGAGAGAGAGAGAGAGAGAGAGAGAGAGAGAGAGAGAGAGAGAGAGAGAGAGAGAGAGAGAGAGAGATTATTCACAATATAATACATCTATCGAAATATATTCGGCACAGCAAGAATCTGTTTCTTAATCTCAATTCAACTTAGATTTCTCACAGAAAAAAAAATGATAGAAAATGGAGGGTGGAAAATTTCACAACTTCCATCTAGCGGCCGATTCAGGAACTAAATAAATCGGTGATAAAAACTGGTAATTTTTCAAGAATTTATAAATCAATTAAATTAACAATACAGTATGCCGAGACATAGATGTATAAATGCAAGAGTAATAAGAATGTTTAATGATAATAACAACAACAATAATAATGATAATAATGGTTACGATAATGATAATAACAATTATAATGAAAACAATAAACAATAATAATAATAATAATAATAATAATAATAATAAGGTGAATACCGATACTGAAAATATCACATCATAACATTCCTAATAACAACAAATTACAAGAAACAAAACAAAAACAAAAAGAAAAAAAATAAACACCCACACCCAATACCACCCCCCACACCCCACACCCCACACCATCCCACCCCCACCCTCCCCTTCCCCCTCCCTCCCTCCCCCCCCCAAAAAAAAAAAAAACACTCGACGAACATCCGATATAAAAAGATGATAATAACATATCGGAAAATCGGAAAGTGGCTCCGCATTTTCGCCGGAAGGCCGGATAAAAGGGGCCAGGAAATTTCCACTAAGAATGACTTCGCGAGACAATATCCGAAGAAGGAAATTGTGTCGAATTGCCAGGCGCGGGAGAGGACGAGGGGGGGGAGGGGGGAGGGGGGGGAGGGAAAGGAGAAAATGCTGGAAGGTGATTACTGCCCAGGAGGGGAGGGAGGGAGGGAAGGAGGGAGAGACAAGGGATGGATGGAGAGAGGGGAGAGATAGGGACGGTGAGGGAGAGATGGAAGGAGGGAAGAGAGGGGTGAGAGGCGAAATTAAGGGGATGGAGGAGAAAGGGAGAGAGAAGGGAGAAAGATGGAGTCAGTGAAAGGGAGAGGAGAAAGAGGGGAATGAAGAAAGAGAGAGAGAGCGGAGGGGGAAGGGGAAAAAGAGTTAAACAGGACAGAAAGATGATCTGATAATCATAATTAACAAAATCTTTTTTTCAAGAAAAAAAAACTAAAACAAAAATTATATTAACAATGCCATTATCAGAAGCAAATACAGAGAACCGTAACCCTAGCCCGCAGAAGAGAGCAAGACATAAAAAACCGACCCTTGGACACAACACAATGACCCACCTTCAAGAAAAAAAATGAGGCCGAAGACAAAGTCAGGCACGACACCCGAACACTGTGGCCCGATGAAAGAGACCTTGTACGCTGAACCGTGATTCACGACGACCAAACCAAGCAAGCTCCTTTTTCTACAAGTCAACCCCCCCCTCCCCCTCCCTCGTCCTCACCCCCCCCCTCTCCTCGCCCCTCCCCCTTTCTCTTCATATCTCCCCTCTTTCTCTCTCCTTCTTGACCCCCCCCCATCCCAGGACCTCTAGTAAATCTCTCTCTCTCTCTCTCTCTCTCTCTCTCTCTCTCTCTCTCTCTCTCTCTCTCTCTCTCTCTCTCTCTCTCTCTCTCTCTCTCTCTCTCTCTCTCTTTCGCTCAGATGTTCACTTTACATACAAGAAGGGAAGACCCGAGGCCAATTTGGAGGGATTATAATTGAACCTCCGCTTTACAGGGACCTTTCGGTAAACAAGGCCATCTCTGTGTCCGATTGGAAGGCGTCTCAATGGCTGTCTTGTTTTTCGTTGATTATATGGACGTGGTCTTGCTCTTATCCCCCTTTTGGTTCTCTTTGTATCTCTCTGTCCTTTTCCCTTTCTCCTTTCTTTCTTTTTCTCCAGCGAAGGAGTTTCTTCTCTCTCTCTCTCTCTCTATTCCCTCGTTCTTTCTCCTCCTCCTCCTCCTCCTCCGCGCGCGTCCTGGTAAGAAGGGGGAAGCAAGAAGTGTGAAGAGAAGCGAGCTCCGTCTTGCATTTCCCTGCGTTGCCCAACAGGACAAAACCACGTCTGTTCTGTCTCAAGCGAGCTACCCGCACCACGTCTACTTGGCTACTTCTTTCTCTCTCTCTCTCTCCCTCTCTTTCTCTTCTTGCCATTCTCTCACTATTTCTCTTTCTGTTGTTTTTTATTGTATTTCTCTTTTTTATCTCCTGTTGTATTTGATGTATGAAATGAGAATGCAGTTTTGCGTTTTATAGCTCTTGGTTGTCTCTTGTCAAATGGTCTCACGAGCTGACAATTATTTTGTTGCTGAATAATGCACGATGCACAACTTATAAGAGCAAGCAATACATTTCCTCCACTTGCCACGATTGCCTTGAGCTGTCAGGAGTAAAATTTCACAAAATTCGCCCTGCAACCCAAGCACAATAAAAGCACTCATGGACCCTGTGCTGGAAAGAAAGGTCACTGGCGACGAATGCACTTTGTCTCGCTGCGCAATCGCTGCCCGCGAGAGCCGTCTCGGCCGCGGGATCCTTCCTGGCCTCCGCCTCCTCTGTACTTACACGAGCGTCATGGTGGCTGTCGTGGCACTCCGCTGCTCCTCGAGAAAAGCACTTCCACCGTCGGATAATCTAAGAACTCCCTCACTCCGGTATCATCTGGGGGCACTATCGGACACTGGAGCGTCCCCCGTCCGGTCAGTATGACCCTCTGGCTTGGCACTGGCACTGAGCTGGACGAAAGCATGTGAGGAGACCACAGGGCCATTGACGCCCGCCGGCTACAAACAACAGACTCTTTATTCCCCCTTCCCCTTCTTCCCCCTCCCCCCCTCGCCCCCTTCCCCGCCCCCAGACATTCTCCTCCGCGGTGGCCGACGTGTACGATGATTGGCGAACTTGTAATCATTTCCCGAGGCGGACAATGCGCTCCTCGCCCGATCATCTACGTGAGCCCCGTCGCGGCCTCGGCATTAGCCTCATTGTCACCTCGCGTCAAAGGCCTCGCGAGAGTGTTTACGGCCCTTTGGCGGCCGCGGAGAGCGCCGGCGGGAGGAAAAGAACAAGGCCGAGCGAAAAGAAAGACATCGCGAGCGAGAGAGAAAAAATGAGCGAGTAAACACGCCGCCATTCAACGGTGGCGGTAGTGCCTGTTGTGCCGGCCGTCGCTTTCCATTCGGCAGCTCGCTCCCGCGTGAACGAGGGCCGTCATTCCCATTATTATTATTTCTCGGGCTTCCCAGAACGAGCTGAAATGCCCGGATGCCCGTACTTGCGCCGCTGTTGTCCGAAAAACAATGAGTGTCTGAGCGGCGGCCTGGCACGGGGGGGGGGGGGCGCGGAGGAAAACCAGCCTGGCATCTCGTCCCTTAAAAAACAACCGATGGACTGTTTTCCGCGCCTTTTTGTTCCCCGCCTCAGCTGCGTGTCTGTCTTCGCCGTAACACTCTGTCGGTTATATTTAGCCGCCTCGGAACTCAATGGACGCGGATTCATTTAATTAATAACACGCACATAATAAAGTGTAAAATATATTACGGGGAGAGAAAAAGAAAATATGTGATGTTCTCTTAGGGGAAAAAAAAATAATAACAAATAATGAAATACACGCTGATTTCTATCATTAATGTACCGGTACGTCAGCTGATTACTGACTGAATTTAAATCAATATTTTCACTATATTACCGAATCAACGAATATATGTAATTCATAAAAGTTTACTACCAAACTTTAATTTCCGCAATTCATTTGAATATATAATCATATAGAAATACATATATGTGTGTGTGTTTGTTATGTGTATGTATATATATATATATATATATATATATATATAATATATATATATATATTATATATATATATATATATATATATATATATATATATATATATATATATATATATATATATATATATATTTATATATTTATATATTTATATATATATATATATATATATATATATTATATATATATATGTATAATATATATATATATATATATATATATTTACATATTTATATATTATACATATATATATATATATAATAATATATATATATATATATATATATATATATATATATACATATACATACATACATACATACATACATACATACATACATATATATATATATATAATATATAATATATATATATATATATATATATATATATATATATATATATATATATATACATGTATAACAAAGTGGACAGTAAACAGACACACAGACACACGCTCTCACACACCCACACACACACACACATATAAATATATATATATATATATATATATATATATATATATATATATATATATATATATATATATATATATATATATACAGTGAGTGAGAGGCGAGGCCCTCCCGGGGAGCCCGCGAGAGCCGACACAATGGCTCGCGAGCGGGCGTCTCGGCGGCCGATTGCACACGAGGCGTCCCCGAACGGGCGCGATAATGGCTCGTTGTCTCTGAGTCACAGGGCTGCCGACGAGCACGCCCACCTTGCCGGGGCGCGCGGTGTGGGCGGGGCGGGGACGGCGCCCGCAACCCGACGCCGCAGGGTCGGGAGGGGTGGGCGTAGACACGCCGCCCGCGCCCGCCCCGAGCCTCGTGCCGGGCGGCCGAGGCGAGAGAAAAATCGCGCTAATGATGAAGCGCACAAACAAACAGCGCTAATCGCTCTGGACGATTCGAGAATAACGAGCCATCGATTCCAAGCGAGGACAAGCAGTCATGATCTCGAAGTGATATTCAATAACATTCGTGGCTCTCTCTCTCTCTCTCTCTCTCTCTCTCTCTCTCTCTCTCTCTCTCTCTCTCTCTCTCTCTCTCTCTCTCTCTCTCTCTCTCTCTCTCTCTCTCTCTCTCTCTCTCTCTTTCTCTTTTACAACGCTTTCTTTACATCTATTTTATGCACGTCTGCCAGAAAGCTTTTTAATAGCACTTGCTCTCCTGGTTGTGCAGCGTCACCTTTGCAATGGAGAAAAAATGCCAAATAAACCCCGCATGTGTAACGTCACGTCGCTATTCAGGGCTGAAAAAATTTCCATAAATCATTTGCATGTACTGTAAAACTTGCATCTCGAAAGAAGGAAAATAACTCCTAATGGGCGACGCATTATGGACAATCACGGCGGCGGTTGTCTGCCGGCGACGCAGCGGCCGCCGCGCCGCTCGCGAGTCCCCGTCACGCCGCGGCCTTAATTGCCTGACAAATGGCGCGTAAGTCGCTTTTATTATTCCGTCGGGCTGGCTGCTTTGCATCACCATGGGCGTCCCTGACGAAGGGCGGGCGCTCGGCCGCCCGAACGGTGTCTCCGAGGGCTTTTGTCACGCAGCGTCACCCCTCCTCCGCCCGCCGCCCACGCTCGGCCACGGGCGCGAGCACGAATACGCCGCTCGTTTAATGTCTTTGTGGCGAAGCAACAAAATAATTATTCAAAAGCGAAATATACGTGACACTTGGCTTTCTTTTTGAGGATAAAGAGCAAGTAGGTCCTCTCTCTCTCTCTCTCTCTCTCTCTCTCTCTCTCTCTCTCTCTCTCTCTCTCTCTCTCTCTCTCTCTCTCTCTCTCTCTCTCTCTCTCTCTCTCTCTCTCTCTCTCTCTCTCTCTCTCTCTCTCTCTCTTCTCTCTCTCTCTCTCTCTCTCTCTTCTCTCTCTCTCTCTCTCTCTCTCTCTCTCTCTCTCTCTCTCTCTCTCTCTCTCTCTCTCTCTCTCTCTCTCTCTCTCTCTCTCTCTCTCTCTCTCTCTCTCTCTCTCTCTCTCTCTCTCTCTCTCTCTCTCTCTCTCTCTCTCTCTCTCTCTCTCTCTCTCTCTCTCTCTCTCTCTCTCTCTCTCTCTCTAATGCACTCCCGAGGGGGAAGCGTCGATCCGGAGCAGACTCCATGGCCTCCTCTGTGCCCTTCGCTGCTCCGCCTTTGAGGACGAGCGGCCGAGTGACAACACGGCTTTGTGATCTATATCCTTGAATTTAATGAGATATGACCTGGTAATAAAGCCGGAACAGACGCGTCTTTAAGAAACTCCATCAAGGAATTTTCGACCACATTCCGTCCCGCCATCGACAACAGCAATTTCTTTTTCCACCTGATTAGCGCAAAAAAACCGAGTTAACAATCGCCTATCACACAACGTAACACTCGCCGACCACGAAGGAGGCACAACCGCGGGGCAGAAGAGCCAGGGAAATTCGCCCTTATTACCAAGTCCTATAAGAGCCAAGGCCGAGGGGCGGGGAGGGTCACGCGGCGCCCCGACGGCCGGCCCGGCTCAGGTTACGTGGTACAAAACAAGGGTATGTGATAAGACTTCTTAAGTGGAGGCTTTGTTTTAGCCTTCAGTTACGAGTGGGTTTCCTCCCTGTCCCGCACGGACATACAAACAAACACACACATGTACACTTACAACCTCCGCCATCTGTGCACATGTAGCAGGATGATCTTGCCCTCTCCTTGGCTGCTTTTCCACGTTTTACTTAAGAACATGCAGGAAATAATTGTTTTCTTGGCGAAATGAATTTGGCCAAACGATGAGTGCTGACCCTTCACTGCGATAAATCAAGGTAACACTAACCCACGAGGAGGATTTATCGAGACTCGAAATGCCCATTAATTGCCGCTTGAGCTCCTGCGCGACACCGCGAGACAAGGCAGGGCGCGACGGCGAGCTCGGCCATTTAATTCCGCCGCCCACCGAACCCCGATCTCCGGCGAGCACAAAGGGCCTCGGGCGGGAGGCGCGCGGCCGCCGCATGGGACGATCACAACAACGCGCAGTCAAAACACAAAGGAATCCCATTCCGAATCATTTAAAACCTGTTGACGACGCCTGATCACAAACAGATGTGCCGGACCAGCGCCCATACCCGCACCAGCACAAGGCGGCGCTCGCCCTCTCTACCTTCCCTGCTGAGCTTCAGGCTTCACTTTGACGGATGTTTTGCGCCCTCTGCTCGCCACCCGCAGCAGGCGCAGGCATCTCTGGCAGCAGCTCCTCGACGCGCTAAACCACTTTATATTAAACCCCCGAGATGATAGTCCTTTATCAGCCACCATCAGATTTACGCTCTTTAAAAGTGATGGCTCAACTTGGCCTCAACGAGGTCTGCGTCTCAGCTAAACAGGCGAAGCAAATAAACAAACAAACGGCCGCAGGCGCCCCGGCATGCGAGCCACGCGGCGTAAAACGCGGCGGATTCGCGACACTTCCTCCGCCGCGGTGCCCTTCGCGCCGCTCACACGACGTGCTAATCGACCGCGGTGGCGAGGGACGGGTTCCGGAGGCCGCCCTCGCGCGGAGGCCGAGGCGCCGCCCGCGGAACTCGACACCCGGACTTTATGATGGATGAAATGTCCGAAGAGACACAGGACGCCGCCCGCGTGTCACGCGCGCGGGTTTTTTCTTGCTTTAAATCTTTTTAAGAGCTCTCTGTCTTTCTCTGTGGCTCGAGATTTGTCTCTGTCCGTCTGCCTCGCTGGGGTTTACGGCTCTCTAGGCCAAACACACACACACACATATATATATATATATATATATATATTATATATATATATATATAATATAATAATATATATACACACACACAACACACACACACACACACACACACACACACACACACACACACACCACACACACACATATATATATATATATATATATATATATATATATATAATATATATATATATACATATATACATATATATATATATATATATATATATATACATATATATAATATATAATATGCACACACACACACACACACACACACACACACACACACACACACATATATATATATATATATGTGTGTGTGTGTGTGTGTGTGTGTGTGTGTGTGTGTGTGTGTGTGTGTGTGTGTGTGTGTGTGTGTGTGTCTATGGTCTGTCCTACACTTTCGCCAAAGATCCTACAGATCGCGGCCAGATCCCAGAGGAACCCTCATGACCCTCCTTTCGATAACCAGAATTCCTACACTCTCTCCCCACCGCTGACCTCCCTCCCCCCTCCCCCATCCCCTCCACCCCCCCCCCCGGTCGCCGCCCCATCTCCCGGGGAAAACAACGACGAATCTCATGTGGTTAAAACACTTCTCTCTTTCTTTCTCGACCCTCGCCCATGCACGCCCGCCGCCGCCCACCACCTATAATTCTCACCGATTACACACATTCTCGTTTTCACTCCCCCCCCTCTTCTTCTTCTTTTTCTTCTTCTTTTTCTTTCTCTTTCTCTCCTTTATAAACTATTACGGTATGATATCCACGGATGATATTTACTATTAAAGAAAAAAATATTTTTGAAATGAGAATAAACTAGCGATGATTCCGAAAAATTAATGCATGTATGTATGTTTGTATGTGTGTGTGTGTATAAGTGCATGTGTGTGGTTGTGTGTGTATGTGTGTGTGTGGATGTGTCTGTGTGTGTGTGTGTGTGTGTGTGTGTGTGTGTGTGTGTGTGTGTGTGTGTGTGTGTGTGTGTGTGTGTGTGTGTGTGTGTGTGTGTGTGAGTATATACAGCACTGCATAATGTACTTCCACAGACATTCCGAGATCACTTGACAGTTGTTCCTTCTTATCAAAGTAAAGACAAAATCAAGGAAAACATTCCCCGCCGAGCCCTCATGTGCACTGACCCGACACACACGAGTCGAGCCCCGGCCGCCACGACCACGGCAAGGTCGCCCCCCCCCTCCCCCCTGCACTCCCCGGTCGCCCTCAGCGCCGTCGGAACGCTGTGAACACACTCGCCTGCGGTCGTAGAAGAGGAAGTGGTGACAACTCTGTCGCCGCCGCCGCCTCGCCTCCACCAGGTGGGTCGTCCTCTTGGCCCCCGTCATCACTCGCCCGCGTCCGGCACTTTCCCGAACGTAAGGAGAAAGCCAACGTCGCTGGCACTGTCTTGCGCCTTTCTCCTTCTCTCTCTCTTTCCAAAAACAAGTTCTAAACCGCCATACGTCACTTCGATCCCAACTTCAAAAAAAGTCCGTCTTCCTTTTTTCACTTCCCGCGGGATGACGTCACTGTGAACGCAGCGAGAACGTCAGCTGAGCGAATGAACGTAAAACGAGAGGCAGCGCGCGAGTGTGAGTGCGTGTACCCGCTCTCGCCCGCGACACGAGGACCACTACAAGCCGTCCTTCGCTCACCAGTCACGGACACACGCGCCTCCGGAGTGATCAGTGACCACAAATCCTCGCGGGATTCGCAGAGAAGGGGAGGGAGGAGGAGAGCGGAGAAGGGGAAGAGGAGGAGGAGGAGAAGGAGGGAGATTAAACGGGGGAGGGGCGCGGGGGAGACGGGGAGGGGGACGCTGTAGGTAGCCCTCCTTCGTCACTCTACGCGAAACGCCAAGTCACCCCGCCAGAGGATCTATAGCCGACGTTAGCGACTAATCCCCCGAGGGCGAGCGCGGCGGCGAGACCAGCGGGAGGAAGGGGCAGCACGCGCGGCTCCTCCTCCACCCCTGCCCCTCCCCCACCTCCTACTCCTCCTCCTTCTCCCCCTTCTCCTCCTCCCTTTTCCTTCCCTCCCTTCTCCTTTTCCTCCTCCTCTTCTTCCTCCCTCTTCCCCTCCTCCCCTTCTCTTCCTCTTCCTCCTTCAGCTCCTTCTCCTCCCCGCGCATCACAGCCCGCGCTGCGACGCCGTCCTGCATTGTCATCGTCTCGGACCTCATTATTCTCCTTATTAAGTCTTCAACGTCCCCCGCATTTTGAATATTTGGAAGAGGAAGTGAAGGAGATAAAAAGAGAGCAGAGGGATTAGGGCAAGATTAACAAGATATGACGAAGAGAGAAGGAGAGGAGGAGACGCAAAAGGCGCAGAAAGACGCCGCCTCGTCATAAAAGACGGGAGGAGGAGAAAGCGAGAGGATCATTATGATGAAGCGGAGGGATTCAACAGAGACGAAGATGGCCCGTAATGGCCTACTAAAGAAGGGAATTTAGGCGAGGGAAGGAGGAAGCGCAGGGACAAACAGGGAGGCGGGACTCCTTCGGGAGGAGAGCCGAGGTGGAGCGGAAACAAGAGGAGAAAAACGGAAGGAAGAGAGGAAAAGCTTTTAAAAATGTGGAGCGAGAAGCACCAGCGTGTATTGCGCCTTCGAGTGCCTCAAGATCCCGTCGAGGCTCCGAGGAAAGGCGTCCCGGCGGGGGGAGCACCTGCGGCAGGGCGAGAAGGCGCGCGCCTCTCCGCGGTTCCCCGTTGGGCCGCCGCGTCAGGACTGCGAGGGAGGGGGTTCCACGGGCGGGGTTCGAGGCGGCCAAGAAAGGGGTTCCACACGCGGGGTTCGAGGCGACCAAAAGACAAAAAAAAAGGGCGTGAATCTCAACCGGACAGATACAATTTTCGAAAAGGACGATCGACAAATCACACGCGCAGAAAATCTACCCGTTTGCCCTGAATTATATAGGTCACTTTGGTTAGTAATCGGCCCATGAATTCTAGCATGTGTCAGTGCAAAGAGAGAAAAAAGAAACAGAAAAAAATATATGTTTATCGACCTCATTGATGGTAATCTGACAAGGAAGATGACCGCGGCGACAACTAGGCTGAGATAATACACATAATCTAATGTCAACAACGTAATTACAACACAGGTTTTCGCGGCATGAGAGGAAGGAAGGAGGGGAGGGAGCTTCCACAAAGAGGGGGTAAGAGAGGGGAGAAGGGGGGAAGTGAGAGAGAAAATGGAAAAGGTAATTAAAAGCGCAATAAGTCCCCTGTATTATATTCCGATGGTCCGTCCCTTGGTCAAGCCCGAGGACGCAACGAGGCGGTGATTGGTCCTGGAGCGTGTTGACTCCGCCCCCTCGATTCCTCGGGACCGCCTCCCCTTCCCCCCCTCTCTCCCCCCCTCCCTGGGCCGGCCCCCCTCGCCGGTGCGTCGCGAGGAAATCAGTCGATGAAGAGAACTTGACTGATCATGCACTGACCACCGCTCTCTGACGCCCGCGCTCGGCTCCTCACTGACAGGCACGGGCGCTCGGGTGTGAAGCGAGGACGGGTAAATAGAAGTGCATGATGCATTTTCATAAATCCGGGTATCAAAACATGTATAAAAAAGGAAATACAAATTGGATACTATTTGTATGTAACATGTCACTATGATCGCTATCTCTCTCTCTCTCTCTCTCTCTCTCTCTCTCTCTCTCTCTCTCTCTCTCTCTCTCTCTCTCTCTCTCTTCTCTCTCTCTCACTCTTTCTCACTCTCACTCTCTCTCTCTCTCAGTCTCTTCCTCCATCTCCCCATCACTCCATCTCCATCCCTCCTCTTTTACTCCCCCACTCCCCCCTCTCCCCCCACCCCTCCTCCCCCCTCTTCCCCCCCCCCTCAGAGTAGAATATATCCTACACCGTCGTCATTTTATCCCCATGAAAAAAAAAAAAAGCATAAATCCTTTGGCTCACTCTAGTTAAAGATTCACACGCATCCCTATCTTCAATGAAGTCGGGACCCCGCCGCTGGTTTATGTAACATCTCTCTACATCAATTTATGACATTCCCTTGCATAAAAAATTGAATCGGAATGAAAAAAAAATTACTCGAATTTGACCCTCGACATCGGCAGCGCAGTCCGCCTCGCTCTCGCCGATCTCCTCTTCGGAAATCATCGACGCACGTTCAGGTCGATCGCTAGGATGATGGCACCGATTGCGCGAAACTCGAATTGATCACGCTTAATAAAAATCATTCAATTTCGATAATCGATTCTTTTCATCTATTTTCATTCTTTTTTCCTTTTGTTTTTATTATTAATTTTTAAAAATAAAAGCCGGACAAACAAATAAGCGAACGAGATTTTGTAACCGAAAATTCACAAAATGTGCGAACTGTATATACGAGTAATAATAATAATTATAATAATAATAAGCGATGATAAAATGACGACAATAATAATAACATCGAGGATAAATATGTTAATAGTAATGATACTAATAATGATAGTAATGACTACATTAATAACAACAATAATGGTAGCAGTAATAAAGATGATGATAATATTAATAACAATAAATAATAATGTTGATAATAACAATACTATTATTATTTCAAAAATAATTTTCATTATCATCATTATTACTAGTTTTATCATTATTATCACTGTAATGATTATAATAATCGCCATAGTAATAATAGTATTACTGGTACTAATAATATTTAGCGATAGCAATTTTATGAAAATAATAATAGTAATAATAACAATGAAATAATAATAATTTGAACAACAATTACAGCAATAATGATAATGATAATAATACAAATAAAATAAACAATAATAGTAATAACAATGATAATATCAATAATATCATCACTAATAATGATAATAATGATAATAATAATAATAATAATAATAATAATAATAATAATAATAATAATAATAATAATAATAATAATAATAATAATAATAATAATAATGATAATAAAATTATTAACAATTATAGTAATAACAATAATAACCGCAATGGTAACGACACGAGTAGTTATAATGAGAATTATTATGATAAGTACAATGATACTGAAAATAACACTAATATAATAGCTAATAATAGAATGATGATATTGATGATAATATGATAATAACGATAATAATAATAACAATAATGATAATAATAATTATTATTATTATCACCAGTATTATAATAACGATAATGATAAAAATAATGATAATAATGATAATAATAATAATAACAATTATCACTATTATTATAAAACGATAATAAAAAATAATAACAATACTAATAATAATCATCATAATAACAATAATAACAAGAATGATGATAAGAATAATAAAAAAAACACCAAACACAACCGTAGCAACAATTATGATAACAAAAACATTATCAGCATCCGAACATATGAATATAATATATAAATAATTAACCCCTTCAAACCTTCTTCCAAAACCATTAACTTAGCGAATCAAATGCTATTCCGATGACTGTCTCTTGGAACGGAAGTCAAAGCGCGTTTTATTGGCTTCTTCGGAGATTCCCGGACGCGAATACCCGAAGAAGGTGGTCAGATACCCGAGGAAGATGTGCGATACCCGAAGAAGGCGAGAGATACCCGAAGAAGGCGAGAGATGCCCGAGGAAGGCGAGTGATACCCGAAGAAGGTGGTACGAAACCCGAGGAAGGTGATCAGTTTCCGAGGAAGGTGAGCTATACCCTATAAAGGCGGTCAAATACCCGAGGAAAGGGAGCGATGCCCGGGGAAGATGGCCAATACCCGAGGAAGGTATTCAATATCTGAAGAAGGTGTTCAGTGCCCGAGGAAAGTGAGCGACAAGGCCTCTTCGGCGCCCTTTGCCCGGCGAATGAGGCGAAAATGTGCTCGGGGATGCACGCGATGCGGCAACGAGCGTGCGAGATCGTATCTGAGCGTTGCATGTCGATGAGGAGGACGAGAAGGAGGGAGGAAATGATGTCGAGACGATCGGCGAATCTTCTGAAGGATTGGACTCTTTTTATCGCTGGCGTTGGAGAAGCGCGGCGGTGTTGCGGTGCGAGTGTTTAAAAAAGCTCTAGTGTGATGAACAACAATTTTTCTTCGATTTTCCGGACATTTAGGCGTAGGGCGATTACAGGTGATTTATATAGGCCTACGACCCGCGCCGCGGAGGTAGGCCTGGCGACGGGGTGATGCATGGCCTGTAAATATCTCGGCTAATCGTAACGGCGCCTCGTCTCAGCCGCCTCTTGGATAATTACTCAAGATGAAGAGGACTCCGGGGTGAAGGATGACCTCACCGCGGGGAGCTCGCCCTCCAACGGGAGCGACCCCGGTTCAAGTGCGAATAAAAATGGGGAAATCTTCAAGGAACTCAGTACATTTGCTTCATGTGGCGAAGCAGGAGGCGAGGAGGAAGACGCGGTATTGTCTCACTTCGCGTGACGCCTTGCCATTCCGGGCCTTCTCCTCCCTTCCTTCGCTGGCGCCGAGGACGCGAGCGGCGGCCACGGCGCGGCGGAAAGGGTCAAGGAGCCCCTCCCGATTCCCGACGCGGCGCCCCGAGCTCAGCGCCTCGCCCTCGGCAATCCTTTCATGCCTGACCGCCGTCCGCGCCAAGCAACATTGATACAGAAAGGAAGAGAAAATAATGAAAGGAGGAGACGCTCCCGCCTCCTTGTTGGGTAATCCGACATGAGGCGAGCAACATTCCTTCATCACTATGCAACGAAGGAGCTCGCTAAGTGAAATTTGAATTCTGATTAGATTATAATCCCCTGATGCCCCGCGCCGCCGCCCGCCGCCCGACGCCTCCACTTGTCTCCCTTAATCGATCCTCGAACGCGAATCTCACGCGAACAATCGGCCGTTCCGCGCTCGCCCCGATTTTGCGAGTCTGACTATTTGCTTCGTTTTTGCCTCGTGGCCGTCGCAGTGCGTTGCCTCGACCGTCACGTGACGTCACGCTCGACATGACGTAAGCAACACTGCGAGATTCTGATGGAATATTCAGCGCTGCCTGTGCGGGCCGGCGCTTAATGGGCCAGGAGAACGCCAAGCAGAGAGGGAAAGAAATGCAAGCAGACCCGAAGAGAAGGAGGAGAGGGAGAAGACGGAGAAGGACGAGGAGGGGAAGGAGAAGCGAGGAGAAACCCGCCGCCGCCGCTGCAAAACGGAAAATCGAAGCTGTCTTCCCTCTAACCTACTCTACCTCTCTTTCCCCTCGCCCGTCTGTCCTCCTCCTCCTCCTCCCTCTCGCCCGAACCTCGCCCGGGCATGGGGAGAAGGCGGTACACTTGGCACACCTCAAACGGTACAGCCAGATGGGGGTAACATGGTGAGCAGGTGCGAGATGTATACACGTACCGTAAACACACGGTAAGTTGAGTGGCAGGTACCCCCTTCTCTCTCTCTCTCTCTCTCTCTCTCTCTCTCTCTCCTCTCTCTCTCTCTCTCTCTCTCTCTCTCTCTCTCTCTCTCTCTCTCTCTCTCTCTCTCTCTCTCTCTCTCTCTCTCTCTCTCTCTCTCTCTCTCTCTCTCTCTCTCTCACTCCTGTAATTCACACAGCGTGCACTACATGAGTACACGTAAGTAAGTAGTAAGAAATATATATATAAGCGCCGCAAGGACATACTAACGGTAAGTCCGTAGAGCACAAGTCCTCAGCCATCCCGAGGACGACACGGCAAGGAATTAACCGCCTATGAACTGCTCTCGGTTAGTGTGGTATACAAGGTACCTCGTGCGCATTTCCGGTACAACAGGGAGGGAAATAATAAAGGTATTATGTAAATATACGTACATACATACAACCATACACACATGATTATAATTGTAGTAGTTATCTATGTTTATAATATATTTGCAAACACAAACACACACACACACACACGTGTGTGTATATATATATATTATATATATATATATATATATATATATATATATATATATATATATATATATATATATATATCCACACACATATATATACATGTGTGTGTGTATATATATATATACATATGTATATGAGTGTGTGTGTATAATACATGTGTATATATGTGTGTAAATATATATACATATATATATATATATATATATATATATATATATATAATATATATATATATATTATATATATATTTGCACACACAAACACATACATACATTCATACAAACATACATACATGCATCATATATGCCATACATACATATATATATATATATATTATATATATATATATATATATATATATATATATATATATATATATATATATATATATATATATATATATATATATATATATATATATATATATAATATATATATATATATATATATATATATATATATATATATATATTATATATATATATATATATATACATATATATACACACATGCACATATATATTTACACACAGTTATCCTCACGCGAGCTTTGCATTCATTTTGAGAACCGAATTTGATCAATTTATACAACGCTTCGCGCGAAATAATTTTGTGTTGATCTACTGCAACTGCAAGAAAAAGCGCCTAATTGCACTCTACCTATTTTGCCTTTGCTGTTAGACAGTAAGCGTTGAACTCTCAGATGTGAGTCGGCTTTGACTTGACTTTGTAAATCCTATAAAATTCAAAATATGCTTAACTTCCACTCAACATAACACGTTTTATCTAAGCTCAGACGTAGCAGGAATTCCTCAAACAAAAAATTGACCTCGTTAAGAAGACTTACTTAATTTCCAGCTGAAACTCCACACTGAAACTGCTCAGAGAAAACAAGTGCGCCGATATTCTGCATATCTATTACCTCATCAACACACGGCTTTTATCAACAGATAAACACTACGCCAGATATTAAATTTTGAGCAACGAAACTTAATCATCACTGTGGGTAGAACG
>NW_020869561.1:20889-28389 GCF_003789085.1 Penaeus vannamei | reverse complement strand
TATTATTATTTTTATATTATTATTATTATTATTATTATTATTATTATTATTATTATTATTATTATTATTATTATTATTATATTAATTATATTATTATTATTATTATATTATTATTATTATTATTATTATTATTATTATCATTAATTCATTATTATCATTACAATTAATATTTCCTTATTAATATCATTAACATCTGTATAATTTTTCATACTATTATCAATATCATCATTATCATTATCATTGTTACAGTTGAATGACCTTATAGCCGCTGTAGTTGTTAATGTCATCTTTATCTTTTATTTTTTATTATCACTATTGTCTTAATATTATGATTATTATTACTATTGTTACTTTCTAGTCTACTGTTGCTTTTTATCATTACTAATGTTATTGATAGTACTATTGATGTTATTCTTATTTATCGTCATTATTGTTATTCTTATTATTACTATTATTATTATCATTATTATTTATTATCATTACTATTGTTTTTGTTTTATTATCATTATTATTCTGTTATTGTTATTATTATTATTATCATTATCATCATTGTTATTATTTTCCTTATCATTATTACTATCATTATCATTGTTGTTGTTGTTGTTTTTGTTGATATCATCTTTTATTATCATTATCATCTTCAACATAATCATTATCATTATCATTATCATCTTTATTACTCATAATCATCATTATTATTATTCCATTATCCTTACCACTATTATTATTATTATTATATTATTATTATTATTGTTGTTGTTGTTGTTGTTATCATTATATTATCATTATCGTTATTATTATTTTAATTAGTATTATCTATTATATTATCATTATTATTATTATTATTATTATATTATTATATTATCATCATTATTATTATCATTACTACTATCTTATTATCATTATTATTATTATTATTATTATCATTATTGTTATTATTATTATTATTTATCATCATGATTATTATTACTATTACCATTGCACTATTAGTACTATTTTTATTACAATTACTATCATCACTATTATATTTATCATTATTTTTGTTTTTGTTATCAACACTATTGTTTTCATTATTATTTTCCTCATTATTGTCCTTATCATTGTTGTTGTTATTATCATCATCATCATCATATTACTATTATCATTTTAATCCTTATGATTATTATCACTATCACTCTTATCATTACAATTACTACTGTCATTATTCTGATCATTATAAAGGAGGTTATTTCCCTAGTTAATGTCTTATATGTATCGTTGTTATTTCAGTTATTATATCATCGTTATTATTGTCATCATCAGTGCCATTATCATCATCGTTATTATCAACATTATTATTGTTCTTGCCATACATGTCATTTCATCAGTAACATCATCCTTGCCATAGTTATTTCAATGTTCGAATTTGTTTTTACTGAGCATATCTTTACGAACCATTTATTAACCAATTAATATGTTTTTTTTCTTTTCATGTTTTTTTCTATGGTTGGGCGAGGCAGTTAGTCATTGTCAAAGACAACCATGTGAACAAACATTCTTCTCGCATCTTCTCGTTCTTTCTCGTTCTTTCTCGCTGTCTCCCGTCGTTTCTCGCAAGTTCTTTATTTTTTATTTATTTTTTTTAGTCATATGGAGAGTTTCGAAGAAAAAAAAAATCCAGAAAGGAGATTCATGGTAACTTAAATTCTTTATTTTCTTCCATTCACCTTCTTTGTCTTTTTGTGACTAATTCCTTACTTTCTTAGATTATTTTTCTTTGCCGTTCGTGTTTTTCTTCTATCTTTCCGTCCCTCGGGAGCGGAAGGAGAAACGAGCTCTTAATATTATCGATTTAAGGCGACTCCAACACCTGGCGGGAGTGACTCCGGTCGGGGTCCCTCAAGTGGCATTTGAGTGCGATCCTAGAATTCTTAGAATCTCTCAGCATCCGTAGCTCTCCCCTCCCCTCCTTCCCCTCCCTCCCTTCCCCTCCCCTCAGCGCCTCCCTCCCTTCCCTCCCTCCCTCAGCACCTCCCTTCCCTCCCATCCCCTCCCTGCTCCCTCCCCTCCTTCCCCTCCCCCCCTCCCTTCCCTCCCCTCAGCACCTCCCTCCTTCCCTTCCCCTCCCTCCGCCTCCCTCCCCTCCCTTCCCCTCCCCTCCCTTCCCCTCCCCTCAGCACCTCCCTCCCCCCCTTCAAGCGGGCCCTCCCCTTCCCCTCCCCTTCCCCTCTAGCTCCTTCCCTCCCCTCCCTTCCCCTCCCCTCAGCGCTCCCTCCCTCCTCCCTTCCCCCCCTCAGCACTCCCTCCCTCATCTCTCCCCTTCCCCTCCCCTCAGCCCTCCCTCCATCCCTCCCCTCCAGCACCTCCCTCCCTCCCTTCCCCTCCCTCCCCTCTCCACCTCCTCCCCTCCTTTCCCCTCCCTCAGCCCTCCTCCTCCCCTCCCCTCCCTTCCTCCCTCCCTTCCCTCCCCTCAGCACCTCCCTCCCTCGCCTCTCCCCCCTCCCCTCCCTTTCCCCTCCCCTCCTCCTCCCTCATCCCCTCCCCTCAGCACCTCCCTCCCTCCCATCCCCTCCCCTCACCTCCCTCCCCTCCCTTCCCCTCCCCTCAGTCCCCTCAGCCCCTCTCCCTCTCCCTCAGCACCTCCCTCCCCTCCCCCCTCCCCTCATTTTCCTTCTGTTTATTTCCCCTTCTTCCATTTTCTGATGCTACTGCCTCACGGTTTCTCTTTCCCAATTCCTTCGCTCCCTTTTCGCCCATAAACGCTCTCCCTTTCTTCCCCCCCCCCTTTTTATCTCCCTTTTCCTTATTCCTCTACCCTTAATTTCTCCTTCCTGTCTCTTCTCATCCTTCCCTTCCCCAATACCGTTCCCTTTCCGTCCCTTCCCCATCTCTCCTTCTCTCTCTCTCTCTCTCTCTCTCTCTCTCTCTCTCTCTCTCTCTCTCTCTCTCTCTCTCTCTCTCTCTCTTCTCTCTCTCTCTCTCTCTCTCTCTTCTCTCTCTCTCTCTCCTCTCTCTCTGTCACCCTTCCTCCCTCGTATCTCGCCCTACCTGTACTCTGCGCCTTGGTTTTTCATGGGAGGAAAAGGGTATGACGGGGGGGGGGGGGGGGGGTGACATGGGAGGGGAAAGGGAAAGAGGAGTTTATGAGGAAAGGGGGAGGGGGTGGTATAAGGAGGGAAGGGAAAGGGGGAGGGTTTATGAGGAAAGGGAGAGGGTGGTATAGGGAGGGGGAAAGGAGGGGTATAGCATTATAGGGAAAGGATGTGTCTGTAGTGTAGGAAGAGGGAAGAAATGGAATAGGGAGGGTGAGTGTAGTATAGGGAGGGGGAGGTGTGATTTGGGAGGGGAATAGTGTGGTATAGGGAAAGAGAGGATGTGGTATGCAGAGGGGGGCTTTGGTATCGGAGGGGGGGGAGACAAGGGGAGGAGGGATATGACGAGTGACTGGTACTGAAGTGTCCCTCGACCGCCTGTCACCACCTCTCTCTCTCTCTCTCTCTCTCTCTCTCTCTCTCTCTCTCTCTCTCTCTCTCTCCTCTCTCTCTCTCTCTCTTCTCTCTCTCTCTCTCTCTCTCTCTCTCTCTCTCTCTCTCTCTCTCTTATTTTTTTATCTCTCTCACATACACCCAGTTCCTCTCTGTGTGGAAGCCCCAGTAATCCTTCGTTGCATCTGTTAGCAAATGATTTTGCTACAAGAAGGCAAACATTAAAGGTAGCCGAGCGTTTCTCTCTCTCTCTCTCTCTCTCTCTCTCTCTCTCTCTCTCTCTCTCTCTCTCTCTCTCTCTCTCTCTCTCTCTCTCTCTCTCTCTCTCTTCTCTCTCTTCTCTCTCTCTCTCTCTCCTCTCACTCACTCACTCACTCTCTCTCTACTCTCTCTCTCTCTCTCTCTCTCTCTCTCTCTCTCTCTCTCTCTCTCTCTCTCTCTCTCTCTCTCTCTCTCTCTCTCTCTCTCTCTCTCTCTCTCTCTCTCTCTCTCTCTCTCTCTCTCTCTCACCTAAAATAATTTCTATTGAAGTTGGAGATTTATATACCGATGTTGTAGTTCGTTTTCAAATGATTTTATCTGAAAATATGAGATAAGAAGTAACTCGATTTTTTTCAGTGTAAATAAAAATGTAAATCCGAAAGCAACGGCAAATCGATGAAAAAAATATATGCATTGTTTTGTGATACGTAGAAAATCCAATAAAGACAATATTTAGAAAATGTAATACCTAGAAAATATAATAAAGATGATGCTAAGAAAATACAACAAAGACGATGCAATACAATAAAGATGCATCCTTAGAAAAAACAATAAAGATGATCCTTCCCCCACGAAAACATCACACGCGACGAGAAAAATACAATGAACGATAATGATGATAACAAACGCCCACTTATGATAGCCAAGGCAGTTACAGGCCCGGCCACCAGAGGCTGCCAGGGGCCTGCCTGCCTCTCCCAGCGATGGAGACGTAGGCTCGTCGCCAACACTCGAAGCATGACGTAAGTATAGCGAGAGGGAGCGTTGTGAAGTCTCCAATGTGCATTCTTATGAAGGAATCTGGAATGCTTTATGTCTTGAGCTGTCTGTCTCCGCGACAGCTGTTCAAATCCTGTCGGGAGGTTTTCTCGAAGAAATTTTCCTTTTTTTGTTTACTTCTTTGCCTGTTTCTTCTTTCTTCTTCTTCTTTTTCTTCTTTTCTTCTTCTTCTTCTTCTTCTTCTTCTTCTTCTTCTTCTTCTTCTTCTTCTTCTTCTTCTTCTTCTTCTTCTTCTTCTTCTTCTTCTTCTTCTTCTTCTTCTTCTGTTTTATCGTGTGTGTGTCTGTGTCCTGTATTTGTTTCGTGATCTGATAGATAAGCTCTCCGTGTTTTATTCCGTCCTGATAAGGCGAGGAAGATACAAAAAATAAATAAATAATAATAATAATAGTAATAAAAAATCCATTTATATGATGAACTTAAAGAGAACTGTCTTAATTATCATTTCGTTTGGATAATTGCAGGCAAACCAATTAATGACTTGCCAAATGTGCTCGCTCGGTTAACTACACACAAAGATAAGCATTTATATTCTTGGAATCATCAAGGCATTGCATCATGAGGAGTTGCGTCAAAATTCAACTTTTGAATTAATAAGTACTTCGTTATGGACATCAGGTCGTGGTAAGTACTCTCTGCTTTTACGTGTTTCTTCTCCATCTTCTCCTTGTTTGTCTTCTTTTTCTTCTTTCTTCTTTTCTTCTCTATTACACTTCTTTTTCTTCTTCTTCTTCTTCTTCTTCTTCTTTTTCTATTTCTTCTACTTCTTCTTCTTTTTCTTCTTCTTCTTCGTCTTCATCTTCTTCTTCTTCTTTCTTTCTTTCTCTCTTTCTTTCAATCTTTCTTCGGTGTTGGCTATTATTAATTATACTTATCTCTGTTAAAATCTTTTTGATCATGACACATACATTCTCATTTTTTATTTATTTATTTTTTCTTCTTCTTCATCATCTTTTTTTAATCACTCGTTACTTTACGGTCATTTACACTTTCATTTACACGGAAAGAAAACCTTTTTTTACTAGATATATTTAAAAAACAAGAGACTGAGAATGCCCATAATATTTTTAGAAAAATGTTATACTGATTACAGATGAATAAATACTCAACAAATGAAATTGAAGATAAAAAAAAATCTTATGATATGAAAATTAGATAATAATAAAAAAAAGAAATAAAATCCAGTTTATTTCCGAATAGTTTTTTTTTTAATAAATAAACAAGATTAACCACTTTTTCCATTTTCCTCTCTCCTCCTATCTATTTCTTAGGTATTCCTCCTTCGTGCTTATTTATTTCCTTATCTTCTACGTTTTTAAGTTGTCATCACGTGTCATGCTTCCTATACCATCGCTTAGAGTGATCAGTCAACTGTCTTATTAGATTTTCATATTTCTTTAAGATTCATTATCATCATTCGATTATTATTATCATTATTATCATTATCATTTATCATCATATCATTCATTATCATTATTCATCATCATTATCTTTATCATTCATTATCATTATTCATCATTATTATCATTATTCATTATCATTATTCATCATTATTATCATTATTCATTATCATTATTCATCATTATTATCATTATTCATTATTATCTCTCATTATCGTTCTCTGAGGAAAGTCTACGAATGTATTTTACGTGTGTGATTTCGGGGCACAAGTGTGTTGTCTGTTTCTTTCCTCTCTCTCTCTCTCTCTCTCTCTCTCTCTCTCTTTCTTTTCGTTTATGTCTTTATCTCCATTTTGTGTGTGTTTTTGTATGCTTGTGGTCTTAAAGCTATGTTTGTTTTTCATTTTTTTTTCTCTATCTTTCGTTCTCTCTTTCACTTTCGTTCTTTCTTTCTCTCTCTCTCTCTATCTATCTATCTGTGTGAATACATACATGCATACTTTGTAGATAAATCCATCATCCATCCATCACCATCATCCATCCATCCACCACAAAGCCACCTATCCATCCATTCATTCATAAACCCATCCACCCATCTATCCATTCATCCATCCATCCATTCACCCACCTACCCATCAACCCATCCATCCATTCCTCTACTCACCCTTCTTCCACCCACCTCGCACACTTTCCCTCTCGCACCCTTATCTATCCATCCACCCACCCACCACCCATCCACCCATTCATTTACCCATCCACCCACCCACCCAACCACCCATCCATCCATCCATCCACCCAAAACCAGCCACCCACCACCCACCCATCCACCCATCCACCCATCCACCCACTTACCCACCCACCACCCATCCATCCATCCATTACTTACCCATCTATCCATCCATTTACCCACCCACCATCCACCACCCCACCCACCCATCCACCCATCCCCATCCACCCATCCATCCTCCTCTCCTCACCCTTCTTCCACCCACCTCACACACTTTCACTCTCGCACCCTTATCCATTAAAGCACTTACCTTCACACTTCCTCCTCACATCACTCACACTGCCTCACACTTCCGGTCTCCGTTTTCTTTGCAACCGGTTCTTTAACAATTTTGTTTTTATTCTTAGTCTTCTCTCTTCTCTCTCTTCTCTCTTCTCACGCCATCTCTTTCTGCCTCTGTTTCTGTCTCTGTCTCTCTCGTGTCTCTGTTCTTTTCTCTCTCTCTCTCTCTCTCTCTCTCTCTCTCTCTCTCTCTCTCTCTCTCTCTCTCTCTCTCTCTCTCTCTCTCTCTCTCTCTCTCTCTCTCTCTCTCTCTCTCTCTCTCTCTCTCTCTCTCTTTCTCTCCCTTTCGTCATCAAAATGGATTTTTCTAAACGAATGAACCTAAAATGTTCATCCATATGTAATCATTTTAGAGCTCTGAGCGTATCTAGACCAGGCTAATTTCAAAATCTCCATCTATTGGGATTTCCGCATACACATCACGTACATATATACATACTGCATCTTTTGATAGGTGTGTGTTGTGTGTAGGGGGGGGGGTAAGTGTGTGTTGTGGGGTAGTGTGTGTGTGTGTGGGGGGGGGGTG
>NW_020869561.1:5000-16299 GCF_003789085.1 Penaeus vannamei | reverse complement strand
AGCCCCCTACCGATATATCCTAATCTTAACACTCCCTCTATCCCTCCATCTCCATCCTACCTCTATCCCCTCTTCCTCTCCCCTCTATCCCCTCCTCATCACCTTCCTTTCTCCCTCTCCCAGACATCCCTCACCCACCTATCCCCAAACCCCCCTACCCCCTACCCCTACCCCCCTTCCTCGCCAACTGACCCCGGTGGTCACGAACTCACTATTATGTACACGCACGACCCGCCATCGCCGTCATCATCCGACGAAACCGCCGGCCTTGGCAAACACACGCACGTACATGCACACTAGCACACAGAGGCAGACGTACACACACTCTTATACATACACGCACATACACATACATACATACATACGCGCGCGCACGACACACACACACACACACACACACACACACACACACACACACACACACACACACACACACACACACACACACACACACACACACACACACACACACACACATACACACACACACACACACGCACACACAACACACACACACACACACACACAGAGCCATGCACTCACCAGCAGCGAAGATAACACCTGATAAGGACTGTGCTACAAAAATGAATGACCTGAAGACACAACACAACGCATCACATTCCTTAATAACTCGACCGATAACACCCGATATTCGCCCTTAACACCGAACACACTTCTTAACACCGAACGACTTCAATAACCAATCCGAACCAAGAGTTAAATGACTCTCGTAATCTCATAAGGTCGAATTTACCATACGGGCAGGTTGTTGCTGCAGCCCTTAAGAGATGATAATATCAGAATGCATCGTAGTGTGACGCGGGTGTGTATCCTGCACGCTACGAGGGTGAACGGGCGTGGGCGTGGGCGTGGCGTGTACTTGGAGGGGAGGGCGGTGAATGAGAATAAATAGCAAACTAAATGACAAACAACAACAAAAAAAGTACAGAAAAAAAAATCCAAAAAACATAAGCAAGTTAAGTCCAGCGCTGTCTATAGTGCCATCCTCCCCCCCCCCCCTCCGCCTATCCCCCCCACGGTGTCATCACAGGGCACCATCGATCCTGACCAACTAATTCGGTCGCTTATCTTGATAAGAGACGCTCGTAAACCTCCCCTCCCTCCCTCCCTCCCTCCCCCCTCCCTCACCTCCCTCCCTCCCTCCTTTCCCTCGATCCCTCCCTCCTTCCCTCCCCCCCTCCATTCCTCCCCTCCCTCCCCCTCCTTCCCTCCTTCCTCGCCCCCTCTCTCCTTCCCTTACTCCCTCCTTCCAATTCCTGGCCTTCCTCACTTTTTCCCTCCTTCATTTTCTTTTATCCTTCCCCCGGGGAGAATAAAAAGCAGGGGCGAAAGGAAAGGGTGATGCAGGAAGGTAAAGCGGACGAGAAGGAAGAGGGGAAGAGGGAAGGGATTTCTCTCTCTCTCTCTCTCTCTTCCTCTCCTCTGCTCTCTCTCTCTCTCTCTCTCTCTCTCTCTCTCTCTCTCTCTCTCTCTCTCTTCCTCTCTCTCCTCTCTCTCCCTCTCCCATCATCCCTTCCTCCTAACTTTCTTACTCTCCCTCCTCCTCCCTTCGCACTCCCCTCCTCCTCCCCTCTCCGTCCTCAAATCGCCCCCCTTCGACGCCCTCCCTCCCTTCCTCCATCGCCCTCCCTGGAACACGCCCTCCTTCCCCGCCCTTCCCGGAGAGGCGTACCTGGCGCCCGTATCATCCCGTTTACCCTCTCCCTTTCCTCCCCCCCGTTCTCCCTCTCCCTTCCCTCCCTTCTTCCTCCCACCATCCTTCCAGTCCCCTTTCTCCTCTCCCATCCCTTCTCCTCCTATCCCCCCTCTCCCTTCCTCCCCCCTCCCCCCTCCCCGCCTCTCCCTTCCTCCACCCACCTCTCCCCTCCTCTCCCTTCCTCCACCCCTCTCCCTTCCCTCGACTCCGCTCCGAACCCCACGGGCGCCGCGACGGGACCGAAAGCCGACTTCAGAACCTCCTCGATGGGCGCCGTAACGACATCGCTGGAGAGCCGGGAACGCCGGGGCTCTCCACCTCCCGATACTCTTTTAAGTGTCCATTATCCGACGCTTTCTTTTTTTTTTTCTTTCTTTTTTTCTTTCTTTTTAAGGGGAAGGGGGCGTTTTCTTGGTTTGTGTTTCTCCGTTTTCGTTTTCTGTGTCTCTCGCTCTTTTCTCTTTTCTTTCTCATTTTCTTCTCTTTCTCTCTTCTACTTTCTTCCTCTCCTCTCTTCTCTCCCTCTCCTCTCTTTCACTCTTCTCTTCAGCTCCCCTTCTTCTTTCTCTTTCCTTTCTTTCTCCCTCTTCCACTTCCCTTTTACTCTCTCTTCCCCTGCTCTCGCCCTCTTCCTCTTCCCCTTCTTCTCTCCCCTCTCCCCCTTCCACTTCTCCTTTTCTCTCCTTCTCTCCCTCTCCGCCTTCCTCTTCCTCTTCCCCTTCTCCTTTTCTCTCCCTCTCCCCTTTCCTCCTCTTCTGCTTCCCCTTCTCCTTCTCTCCCTCTCCGCCTTCCCCTTCCCCCCCCTCTCTCCCCTCCGACGTCTCAACCCCGCCTGCCCTTCCCATCCCCAACATAACTCGCCGACACAGCCCTACTAAAACAGGTTTTGCGAGACTTTGGCATAAAACTTGCTACGTTATGCGGGGGACATATTAGAAAGAACAGAAAAACGAACAGCTAAGGGGGTGGGGGTGGGGGTGGGGAAAGGGGAGGGGAAGAACTTGGGGGAGAGGAAGGGGAAGAACTGGGGGAGGGAGGGGAAGAACTTGGGGGGAGGGGGAAGGGAAGAACTTGACAGATCGCCGCGGGAAGGAAGACAGAGGAGGGGTGAGGGTGGTGGGGGGGGGGGGGGAAGGAAGGGCGAGAGAGACTGGGGGAAGGATAGGGGGGAGAGCGAGAATGAGCTGAGGAGGGAAGAAAGGGGAAGAGGGAAGAGGGAAAAGAGTCAAGTAAACGAGGTTGAGTCAGGTCACTTCCACCCCCCCTCTCTCTCTCTCTCTCTCATCCTCTCTCTCTCTCTCTCTCTCTCTCTCTCTCTCTCTCCTCTCTCTCTCTCTCTCTCTCTCTCTCCTCTCTCTCTCTCTCTCCTCTCTCTCTCTTCTCTCTCTCTTCTTCTCTCTCTCTTCTCTCTCTCTCTTCTCCTCTCTCTCTCTCTCTCTTATGCAAAACCGGTTCGGGGGAATTAAACTCCAGGAAGATACAGGCTTTTCTGCGTGTGTCGTAAGCAAATAAAAGACTAAATAAACGAATGAATAAATGAATATACAAAACCAAATGATAAATAAACAAATAAATAGAAGAATAAATAAATAAACAGGCACAATGTGAATATACATACATGTCTGTGCGCGTGCGTGCGTGTGTGTGTGTGTGTGCATGTGTGTGCATGTGCGTGTGTGTGCATGTGGTGTTGTGTGTGCATGCGCCTGCAAGTGAGCGTGCGCGCGTGCGTGTCCCTCCCGTAAAAGGAACGCGGAAACCTCGGCAGCATTCGCGAAACCTCGTGAAACCCGAGCGAAATGGACACACACCAGGTTAGGCTTTCAAATCGATACTCTTGGCGTGAGGCGATTCCCCTGCGCTGCGAACACCTGCGAGACACCTATTCACGTGGCTGGGAGTGGGGAGGGGGAGGGGGAGGGAGGGGTGGGGGGGGGGAGGGGTGAAAGGGGAGAGAGAGAGAGAGATGGGGGAAAAAAGGAAAGCGGAATATGCAGAGGAAACGCAAAGTGAGTGATGTAGGGAAGCAGTGTATATATATATATGTGTGTATATATGTGTGTACACACACACACACACACACACACACACACACACACACACACACACATACATATATATATATATATATATATATATATATATATATATATATACATATATACATATATATTTATATATATACACACATATGTGTGTATATATACTATATATATACATATATATATTTTTGTTCATATATATATAAATACATATACATACATATTTGTATATTCATATATATATTATATATATATATATATATATATATATATATATATATATATATATATATATATAGAGAGAGAGAGAGAGAGAGAGAGAGAGAGAGAGAGAGAGAGAGAGAGAGAGAGAGAGAGAGAGAGAGAGACCATAACCTAATAACGCCAATCGAATGCCTCACATTTTCACCGTCCCGCCCCTCCCCTCCCTCCTCCTCCTCCTCCCCCTCCTCCCTCTCCCCTCTCCCCCTCCCCCTGTTCCGTGTTCTTCCCTCGCTGTTCACGGCGGTGCTCGAGGTGGTGTTCCGGGGATCCTTCGTGGCCGGGGTCGTGATGTTCTCCGCTGTTCTTCGTGTTCAAATTCGACGTTTTGAGATCGGACTCGTGGATCCGGACGCGTCAGGACCGATGTCAGCGGAAGCACGGGGAGAACCCGGCCGTTGCATGGACCGACTGTGCAATTGATTATCGGCCTTAAACAACAAATACAGAAAGGCAATAATCGCGTGAAATATCACCCATAAGAACGGCGGCAACGTAGGATAGACGTGGCAATAGTGGCGATGATGATGAATAAAAACAAATGAAAACAAACAAAATATAAATCAAATAATACTAAAAATATATACATATAGCAAATAAAACAGATAATTAATACGTATACATACAAGGAAAAAGAGGTAGAAAGATGGATAGATAGAGATAGATAAAAAATACATCCCTCAATTTCCTTCGCCAAAGCCAAGGGACGCTACAGTAGATATGACAGTTCCTTGGCATCTGCAGCGCCGTCGTGACGTCCGTGGGAGGAAGGTGTGGGAGGTGAAGAAGGAGAGGAGGAGGAGGAGAGGAGGAGGAGGAGGAGGAGGAGGAGGAGGAGGAGAGGAGGAGGAGGAGGGAGGAGGAGGAGGAGGAGGAGGAGGAGGAGGAGAGGAGGAAGAGGGAGGAGAGGGAGGGTAGAGGAGGAGGAGGAAAAGGAGGAAGAGGAGGAGGAGGGGTGGGGAGGAAGAAGGAGAGGAAGGAGGAAAAGAAGATTACGAATAAGGACACATCGAGGAAAAGGAAGACCAACAAGGAGACGGAAAAAAGAGGGGCGAAGAAGGAAGAATGGCCGAAGAAGTCGCAGCAGGAGGCCAAGGAAGACGAAGGAGCGAAGGAAGCGGAGGAAGCGGAGGAGGAGGAGGAGGAGGAGGAGGAGGGAGGAGGAGCGAGGAGGCGGAAGGAAGAGGAAGGAGGAGGAGGAGAGGGCGGAGGAGGAGGAGGCGAAGGAAGATGAAGGAGGCGGAGGAGGAAGACGAAGGAGGCGAAAGAAGGGGAGGGGAGGGAGGAGGAGGAGGAGGAGGAGGAGGAGAGGAGGGAAGGAGGAGAGGCGAAGGAAGCGGAGGAGGAGGAGGAGGTCGCGAGGCAGCGGCGGGCGCCCCGAAGGCAGCGGCGCGGCGGCGGGCGGCGGGACGGACGCCAGCGGCCAAGATCAATGGCGTTGCGTGACCCCAAGATATGCTGCATTACATCTCCTCCGCCTCCGCCTCCGCCGAACGCCACGGCCAGGTCACCGCTGCGGGAGGTCGTTGCCGCAAATACGGACTGAGGGAATCCGCAACGACGAAACAAATAAAAAAGATCAACACGTAAACACGAACGCCAACTGAGGGAATCCGCAATCCGCAACAACGAAACAAATAACTAAATAAAATAAAACAACAACACGAACGCCAACTGAAGGGAATCCGGAATCCGCAAACCGCAACGACGAAACAAACAACAATATAAAAAAAATCAACACGAAAGCACGAACGCCAACTGAGGGAATCCGCAACACGCAATAACGAAAGAAATAAGTAGACGGAGAAAGTCAAGCACGGACGCCAAACCAACAACAAACTCCCTCCCGGCCTCCCGTCCCTCGATCATCACGGGGATAAAAATAGACAGGAGATCCGCCATCGAGTCATCACATCACGTCTTTCCGATCATCACACATTCCCAAAACCCGGAAAAAAACAACAAATTTCAACACTAACGCTTCCAGTCACCACACGTTTCACCACAAGCGACGCCTGACACCACCACCACCACAACCTCCCTCCCCCCTCGGGTCGGAGCTCACCATACCTGGAGGTCACCATAAGCACTTTCTCTCTCTCTCTCTCTCTCTCTCTCTCTCTCTCTCTCTCTCTCTCTCTCTCTCTCTCTCTCTCTCTCTCTCTCTCTCTCTCTCTCTCTCTCTCTCTCTCTCTCGTGTTCACCATAATCACCCCTATTTGGAGATGATGATGACGGATGGACGCAGAGAGAGAAAAAATAACATAACATGAGAAAGGCAATTAAAATACAAATTACTCTCACTCTTCAAAAGAGAGGAAGGGAAAAAAAGAGAGAAAAAATAGAGAGAAACATGTTCGCATTCTATACTAGTGATCTGGTCTATAAATAGATGTCGGTAGAAAATGGTAGAGGGAGTTAGAGAAGGGGTTAGAGGTGGTAGTCGGGAGGGGGGGAATGATGAGGAGGAAGAGGAGAAAAAGGAGAATGAGGGAGGAGGAAGAAGAGGGGAGAAGGAGGAGGAGTAGTAAAATGAGAATGAGGAGGAGGAAGAAGAGGAGGAGTAAAAAGGAGAGGGGAGAAAGAGGAGAAGGAGGTGGAAGAAAAGGAGAAAAAGAAGTAGGAGGAAGAAGAAAAGGAGGGAATAAAGAGAAGGGGAGGAAGGCATAAATAGAAAAACAACAGAAAAAGCGAAAGAAATTGAAAGAAAACATTAATAATCTGACACAAGGAAACGAAAAACAAACGAAAAAAAAACACACAAAAACACGGAAACAGCAAACGAAACAAAACCAACCAATAACGGATGATACGACAACGAGCGCAAAGAAGAACGAGACAGAGGGTGAAGAGGTGAAAGGGGAAAGGAGCCTCGAAGACAAAACATGTGTTGTTTGTGTCGACTCGCCCCGACGGTCACCATTCCAATCAGAGAAAACGGGCGGCAAAAATATTCATAGCGTCTGTATGCTTTCATACACACACGCACATATGGAAAAAAACACGCGTGTACATACATACGGTGCGAAGACTGCAAACGCAGGCATGTATGTGCAAAGAAACACTTATACTCATACTTACGTTCACACACTCACACAAACACTTTAACACCTTTATACTTATAGTTACGTTTCAGACACACATAACACAAACACACACACACGACACACAACACACACACAAGACAAACAAACACACAGCGATCGATCACAGCAGGCACGACACACACACACACACCACACACACAGAAGACGACAACGATCGGGACCACGCAAGCAGACCACCATAAGTCATACCTCATCCATGAATCAGTCCCACGTGTGCACACCACCATCACCCGACCCTAAATAGCCCTACACCACAACACACCACACACACACTACACCGCACACACAACACTACGATGGGGTCTACTACCTACCAGGCAGGATGCACGTAAACANCTCTCTCTCTCTCTCTACTATTACTATCTATCTATCTATCTAATCTATCTATCTACATATCTGTTATCTATCTATTATATTTACTTTCTCTATTCTTCTCCTTCTTCTTCTCCTATCCTCTCCTTCTTCCTTCTCCTCTCTCTCTCTCTCTCTCTCCTCTTCTCTCTCTCTCTCTCTCTCTCTCTCTTTCTTTCTCTCTAACCCAAACCAACTCCCCCCCCTTTTTCCATGTTTACCAAGCAAATACCACCGTTCTGTACATAAAAAAGAATGTACATTTCAAAACACATTCCGGATGCTGTAGAAACATGCACTTGTACAAAAGCCTTTATGTACTTCCTTGTTCATGGCATGTATTTCCGACTTGCCCTCTCCCTCTCTCTCTTCTCTCTCTTTCTCTCTCTCTTTCTTTCTTTCTCTTTCTTTTTTCTCTTCTTCTTTCTTTCTTTCTCTCTTTCTTTCTTTCTTTCTTTCTTTCTCTCTCTCTCTCTCTCTCTTCTTTCTTTCTTTCTTTCTTTCTTTCTTTCTTTCTTTCTTTCTTTCTTTTCTTTCTTTCTTCTTTCTTTCTCTCTCTCTCTCTCTCTCTCTCTCTCTCTCTCTCTCTCTCTCTCTCTCTCTTCTCTCTCTCTCTCTCTCTCTCTCTCTCTCCTCTCTCTCTCTCTTCCTCCCCCCCCACTCTCTCTCTCTTCCTCCCCCACTCTCTCTCTTCCTCCCCCACTCTCTCTCTCTCTCTCCTCTCTCCCTCCTTCCCCCCTCTTTCCCTCCCTCTCTCTCCCTCCATCTCTCCCTCCCTCTCTCTCATTCTCTCTCTCTCTCTCCTCTCTCTCTCTCTCTCTCTCATCTTCCTTTTTTCCGCCATGACCGGTGCACCAAGAAGTCACAAATAAGACAGCACAAGACTCATACAAAGGAAAGTCTGCATATTCATGATGAGGATGATGATGAGGAGGAGGACTTGGCTTGAGGGGTAGATTAGGTTATCTTCTTCTTCTTCTTGTGACTTCTTATGTAAAGGGAAAAGGGTTGGTTAAATGGGGGTTTCCTTTGTTTAATTCTGAGACGAAGGGGGTGGTGGGGCTGGGGGTGGGTGGGTGGGTGGGGTGGGGTGGTGGTTTGGTTGTGTGTGTGTTTGTTGTTTTTTGTGTGTTTGTGTGTATTATTTTTTCTGCGACTGTCTATGTCTCTCTCTCTGTTTCTCTGTCTTTCTTCGGTCTCTGCCTCTGTCTCTTTTTATTTCTGTCTCTCCGTCTCTCTCTCTCTCTCTCTCTCTCTCTCTCTCTCTCTCTCTCTCTCTCTCTCTCTCTCTCTCTCTCTCTCTCTCTCTCTCTCTCTCTCTCTCCTCATTCTCCTAATCCTCCCTCCCTCTTTATCTATCTATCTGTGTGTTTGTTTATCTATCTGTATATCTACCTTCCTCCCTTCCTCCCTCTTTTCCTTCCCTCCCTTCATTCCTCCTTCTACCTTCCTTCCAACCTTCTTCCATATCCTTATCCCTATCCCTCTTCTTCCTTCCTCCCTTTCCTTCCTCTCCCTCCCCCTCTTCCTCTCCCTTTCTCTTTAACCCTATCCTTCTTCCTTCCTCCTCTCCCTTCCTCTCCCTCTCCCTCTCTCTTTATCCCCTATCCTTCTTCTTCCTTCCTTCCTCTCCCTTCTCCCTCTTCCCCCCAACAGACGAGACAACCGGGGGAGGGGAGGGAGGGGGGGTTGTCTGTCTCTACATACCTGCGAGTCTACCCTTTCTCAACCACCTCTCCCCCCCTCCCCCCCTCACTCACCCCACCCCACCCCCTTTACCCTACCTCATTCTCTCTTCTCCTTCTCCTCCCCTTCCCTCCTCCTCCCTTCCCCCTCCCACCCACCCTCTACTCCCTAACCACTGCCTTCACCCTCCGCCCTCCACCCCCTCCCACCTCCCCTCCTTCCACCCTCCCCCCCTCCCCCCCTTTCCCCTTGTCCTATGAGATCCTATCTCATGAATGAATCTATAAATCACGCCCGCCTTCCCCAGGTATGAGAAGGAGGAGGGGGAGGAGGAGGAGGAAGGAGGAGGAGGAGGAGGAGGAGGAGGAGAGAGGAGGAGGAGGAGGAGGAGGAAGAGGAGGGGGGAAGAGGAGGGGGGAGGGGGGGAGGGGTGTGATGGGCATCTTGCATGAGTTGGGAACGTGAGGAGGGGATGGGGGGGAAGGGGAGGAGGGGGGAGGGTGAAGGAAAGAAGTGGGTGAATAAAAAGAGGAGAGGAGAAGGAGGAGGAGGAGGAGAGGGGGAAGAAGGAGGAAGGGGAGGAGGAGGAGGAGGAGGAAGGTGAGGAGGAGGAGGGGAAGGAGGAGGAAAGGGGTGGAGGAGGAGGAGGAGGAGGAGAAGAAGAGGAGGGGGAGGAGGGGAAGAAGGAAGAAGGGGAGGAGGAAGAGGAGGAGGAGGAGAAGGAAGGCAAAGAGAGGGGGAAAAAGTTAGAAGGAGATTTAAGAAAAATTTAGAGAAAAAGGAATGGGAGATGAAATGGAAGGAGAGAATGAGGGGAACGAAGGAGGAAAAAGAAATTTGGAAAGAAGAAAGGACACGAGAAACGGAATGAAATAAAGGAAAGGAGGAGGAGAAGGAAGAATGAGAAATAAGGATAGAACGAAGGACACGAGAAACGGAATGAAATAGAGAAGAAGAGGAAGAGAAGAAACAGGGAAAGAGAAACTTTGACAATGCAAATAACGAACAATATGTGTCAAAATACTAAAAAATCCTAATAAAATCCTAAGAAATGTGCCGCCTCATATCTATCTATCTATTTATCAGTCTATCTTCTATCTCCCCCCCTCTCTCTCTCTCTTCTCTCTCTCTCTCTTCTCTCTCTCTCTCTCTCTTTCTTTCTTTCTTTCTCTTTCTTTCTTCTTTCTCTTCTCTCTCTCTCTCTCTCTCTCTCTCTCTCTCTCTCTCTCTCTCTCTCTCTCTCTTCTCTCTCTCTCTCTCTCTCTCTCTCTCTCTCTCTCTCTCTCTCTCTCTCTCTCTCTCTCTCTCTCTCTCTCTCTCTCTCTCTCTCCTCTCTCTTCTCTCTCTCTCTCTCTCTCTCTCTCTCTCTCTCCTCCTCCCTCCCTCCCAATCCTCCTTCCCTCCCTCTTTATCTATCTGTGTGCATGTTAATCTATCTATATATCTACCTTCCTCCCTTCCTCCCTCTATGGTGCCATAGTAGTGCCAAGAGTTTTTATTATTATTATTATTATTATTATTATTATTATTATTATTATTATTATTATTTTTATTATTATAGTTATCAACATGATTATCATCATCATTATTATTATTATAATTATTATTATCATTATCATTATTATAGTTATCAATATGATTTTTATTATTTCTATTATTATTACTATTATCACTTTTATTCATATTATTATCATTATAATTATTATTGATATTAGCATTACTGCTATTATATTGATTTTATTATGTATTATTATTATTATTATTATCATCATCATCATTGCTGTTGTTATTTAATTGATATCACCATGATAATTATCATTATATTTTTCTTTATTACTATTGCTGTTATTGCTAGTAATATTATTTTTATCATCATTATTATTATTATTGTTGCAGTTGTTGTTATTATCATTATTATGATTATTGTTGTCACCATTGTTATTGCCATTCTCATTATCATTAGTATTTTATTGTTATTATCATTATATTATCATTATTATTATTATTATTATTATTATTATTATTATTATTATTATTGCTATCATTATCACTATCATCATCATTATTGTTAATATTGTTATAGTTATTATTGCTGTTGTTCTTATCATTAATTACCATCTTTATCTTTATCGTTA
>NW_020869560.1:208633-217826 GCF_003789085.1 Penaeus vannamei | reverse complement strand
TGAATATCAGAGATAAAGGATAGATGATTGAATGTAATATCATTAACTCACATATGTATACATGCACTGAATGGGGACAGGACCGTAATTACATTTAATCTAAACACGATACTATATCTTTAACTTGGTCCTAGAAAGAGAAAAAAGAAAAGAAAAAAAGCTGATGTAATATCACGTTAACTCTTTAATTAACATGTTAATTGCATGTTATAGTTGGCTATATTTTGTAATTAGTGGTATCCTATAAAGAAGAAAAATAGAATGCCTGAAGGTGAGAGAGGCGTAAGAAGGAGAAAAAGGCCAAAAAACGAGAGAAAAAGAGCGAATGGAGAAAGAGAAAGACCAGAAGGAGAAAGAGAAAGGGCGCAAATCTGTACAAAGCAAGGGCGAGAATAATGGAAAAGAAGACACCCCCCGCCCCCCACCCGGCCACCCCATCTTGAGGGACGAGGAGCGGTCACTGTTGCATGTGAAGTTGCGGGGCGGAAGTTGCACGGAGCCGCTACTTAAGAGCTTCCGGTCTGGAGGGAGGCAGGGAGGTGGAAGGGACCGAAGGGGGGAGGGAGGCGGACGGGTAAGGGCCCGAAGGGGAAGGGGCGGAGGGGAGGGGGTGGAAGGCGTCTAAGTGGAGGGCGAAGGGGGGCGGAAGCGGGGAGGGACGGAAGGGAAGGAAGGTGGAAGGGGCCAAAGGGGAGGGGCGGAAGGGGGAGGGGGGAAGGGAGGAAGGGAACGGAAGGAGGAAGGGGGAGGGAGAAGGGGTGGAAAGGGCGAGGGGGAGGGGTGACGGAAGGGGGAGGGGGAAGGTGGAAGGGGGAAGGGGTGGAAAGGCCGAGGGGGGGGCGGAAGGGGTAAAGGGGAGGGGTTGAAGGGGGGATGGACAGTTTAGAGAAATAAAATATGTGAAAGAAGGCAAGGAGGGCGAGAAAGAGAGGGAAGAGTGGAAGGGGAATTAAAGGAGGGAAGGATGGAAAAAGATAATGAGAGAATGAGGAAGGGAGGAAAGAAGGAGGGGAAGAGAGGAAAAGGAGGGAGGATAAGAAGAGCTAGGAAAGAAGGGAGAGGAAAGCGGAAAAAGAGGGAGGAAAAAGAAAAGGGGGAAGAAGGAGGGAAAGGTGAAAGGGAAAGGAATATAAAAAGAATAGAAAAAAAAAACAAGGCGACAAAAATCCATAGAAAGGAAAGAAAAAGCCCATGAAAGATAAAAGAACAACAAGCATCGAATAAAAGAGAAGAGATGACAGGAAAAAGACCGACAGCTCATTGCATGTCTACCAAGCTGCGGATCCGAAACGGGTTCTCCCATTCGAACTAACGAGCCATTTGCCCGTAGAACCTGTTGAGGAGTAATGGCCGTTGAAGCATTGATTCGCATTGATATTCTGATAGAACTGGTGGGAATGTGCGTCATCTGGCGCGTCTCCCTTTTCCAGGTTGGGAAATGGGAATCTGCGGTGGAGGCTTTCGGATAATGCAATTTTTGGGGGAATGGGAATGCGCAGAAGTGCCTTTGTGTATCTGTTTATCAACTTCGCCGATCTACAATTATGAGAGAGAAGAAGAGAAGAGAAGAGAGAGAGAGGAGAGAAGAGAGAGAGAGAGAGAGAGAGGAGAGAGAGAGAGAGAGAGAGAGAGAGAGAGAGAGAGAGAGAGAGAGAGAGAGAGAGAGAGAGAGAGAGAGAGAGAGAGAGAGAGAGAGAGAGAAGAAGAGGAGAGAGAGAGAGAGGAGCGAGAGAAGAGGAGAGAGAGGACAGAGAGAGGACAGAGAGAGAGAGAGAGAGAGAGAGAGAGAGAGAGAGAGAGAGAGAGAGAGAGAGAGAGAGAGAGAGAGAGAGAGAGAGAGAGTGAGAGAGATTATGAAAGAGAAAAATAATAAAGGCAAAATGAAAAGGAATAATAACAAATGTAGTGGAAAACCGAGGTAGAAGGTAAATAAACAACAGGAGAACACGTGCCAATTCCCCCTGCCCTTGCTTCTCCTGCCGGAATCCCGACAGCGGTTGCAAGCAGCCATGTAACCCAGCAGCTCAGCAAAGCACACACGCTGAACGAGCTCCCGACATTTGCAGTATTTTGCAGGATTGTGTGCTCAGCTGCGGGAACCAGCTGCGAGTAAGGCGGCCCACAGCGGCGGAAAAGGGGGGCGAGAAATTTGCTCGGGCAGATGCACACCATTAAATCTGGTTGGGGCTCTTAGACGGTTGCTTATGGGAGTTTGAAGAAATAATCCTCGCTCTCTCCCTCCTCTTCCTCTGTCTCTCTCTCCCTCTTTCCTCTGTCTCTATCTCTCTCCCTCCCTCTTTCTATCTCTGTCTCTCTCTCTCCCTCCTCTTCCCCCACCTCTGTCTGTCGGTTTGTCTGTCTCTCTCTCTCTCTCTCTCCCTCCCTCCCTCCTTCTCTCTGTCTCTCTCTCTCACTCTCTTTCTCCATCCATCTCTCTCTTTTCACTCACTCTCTCTCTCTCTTTCACTCACTCTCTCTCTCTCTCTCTCTCTCTCTCTCTCTCTCTCTCTCTCTCTCCTCTCTCTCTCTCCTCCCCTCCTCTCTCTTTTCTTCTCATTTGTTGAATGGCTGGTTCCCTAAGTGGCTTTAGCTTGTTACCCTTCTGAATACCTTTCATTTTTGACGCTGTTTCTTGAGTGTTATCACAGTGTGTGGGATGTTTTCTTTATCTCCAGCCTCCCTCTCTCTTTTCTGTCCTCTTCATTATTTTTTCTTCTCTTTATTATATCTCTGGGTCTCTCAGCCTCTGTCTCTTCCCTCCCCTTCTCTCTTCTCTCCCTCGCTCAATTCTCTTTCCATTTTCTTTCTCTTTTCTTCTCTCCCTCCCCCTTCTCTCTCTCGCTCTCTACGTCTCCTCCTTCCTCTCTCGTTAATGATGCACAGATTATTGGAATCGATTGCAAAGCTTCCTTTTCTTATACTTTGGACGCCTTTTGAAAGCTCCCGTTTCGGGGGATTTGCCTCGTTAGCTCTTCTTTTATTATCAGTGTTTTTCTTCTTTCATGCCAACTATTCAAGTCTCATCTTTCGTGGAAAATGAGAAGACACACACACACACACACACACACACGCACACACACGCACACACGCACACACACGCACACACACACACAAACTATATATATATATATATATATATATATAATATATATATATATATATATATTATATATATATATATATATATATATTATATATATTATATAATATATATTTTTTCATTGTGCTATTTCTCTTTTTCTGCTTCTTCATTTGATTGTTATAATTTTTTTTAATCACATATAATTCTGGTTATTACTGTTATTATCCTTCTGTTTTTATCATTACCATTGCCATCACCGTTTTTACATCGTTATTATTATTATCATTATCATTATTATCATTACTGTTGCCATTGTTTTTGTTCTTGCTGTTGTTGTTATTATCATTATCATCATGATTGCTAATAATGATAAAGATAATAAAAATATTATCATCATTACCATTGCCTTTGCTATTACTTTGCTATCATCACCACCATCATTATCAAAGTCATTACTAATACTGTCAATATCACCATTTACTATTATTGTCGATTCAGCATTTTTGCCCGGGCAGATATTTTACTGAAATCCCAAGAAGCCAGTCTCGTCACTTGACCAAGTTTTTTTTTCTTTTATCTCAGGTATCAAGCACCCTTCTCAAAACCGAAGCTGATCCCGATAAAGATGATTTCAGGAGCAATCCGGCTTTCACATCTATCCATGTTTTTTCTATCCGTTTTCTTATTTCCTTTGTCACACAATTCAATTGTGGAAAATAAGGAATGTAGGAATAGTCCCAGTAGTAATGGTGCTATTACCACTGAGACTATTTCTTATTTTCTTATTTTCCACAATTTGGTAATATATCTCTTCAGATCTTTATATTTCTCAGTCATTTCTGGTTCCTCCTCTCTTTCTCTAACATTTCCACACCCGGCATCGATTTTCTTTCTTTTCAACTGCGATTATATTCGGTCTTTTGCCTCTGTCGCATGATCACAATGGACGTTTCCTTCGCATAACTCACATGCATCATTCTCCAACACTCCTAACGGAATATGGTCATACCATTCTTTTGGCAGCGTTTCTTAGTCTGTTCGTTGGTTAGCGGGATAACTCAAAAAGTTATGAACAGATTTTTATCTACTTATTTATTTTGACAGAGGTGTCTTAGCCCAACTCAGATGCCATTAACATTTGGTGGTGATCCGGATCCAGGAATTTTTGGTGTAAAACAAATTCCATTTTCATATCAGTACTACACTCTAGGTGATTTTAGATGTAATTCTTCAAGTGTAAATATTTTTATTGCATCAGTGGCCCTATTGCCTTGGCCGAGGTATGCGATCTCTGAGTGCTTCTTGTTTCCAATGTCTTAACTTTGCCAACCCATCAAGCTGTCTTTTGCATTCCTTCTGCGCCAATTTCTTACATTCGGTTGTCAGATGCTCCAACTTTCACCTCTCTACACACATTCTATACAAATGCCTCTCCGATAGTTTATCGATCTTACTCTTGATGTATTTCGTCCTTAGAGCTTGTTCCTGGGATGCAAAAATCGATGCTTCAGTTTTGCGCTGTTCGATCTCCCTTCCGCTTCCACTCAGAGCTTTCTTCGTAGTTTCTGGCAATTCTCTCAGACACTGTCCATGTACCCTGTTTTCTTCCCAGTTATCCATTCTTTTACTCTGCTTAAACTCCTCTTTTGGCTTGGCATTTTATTCGTAAAATCGCCCTGGCGTAAAATTAATATTAGTGGATATTTAGGCTCTTTTACATACATAACACCATTATTTTCTTCACTTCTGATGCACGCTAAACAGCTAACAAGTACCCTTTCTTTTGCCTAAGTACACATACTCGATCTACATCCCTTTGTGGGTGTAAAGGTACGGTCAGACTACCCATAGATTCATGAAATCCAGCGATTTTTAATGGAATTTGTCCATTGATGGACTCAATCCACTGGTCTTTCGCCACACGTTCGAGGCGATGGATACCCACTCGTCCATCCATGGATGAAGGAAAAATTGCGCACGTTGAGATTATAGTATGTGTAACACCTGATATGTAAGAAGTATTGAAATGGAATTATAATTCACAATGGTTGTACGTTTTGTATGGTCCTGAATGTTTGTGGAAGTTATCGTACATTATACAAGTCGTGGGACATCTTTGTTTTGCGAGGAAGGGATGCTGTCAGCTTGCATCATACTTTGTTTAACCAGTGTGTGTTTATGAAACCGAAGGAAACGCCAAGAATGTGAGTAATTAAAGATTAATACATATACTTTCTTATAGTGAATAGTTCAGGTTGAATCAAATGTTTATTTTGTTAGATTTACTTAAAGAAAGTCAAGCTCAAACCAACTTTTCAAACTAGAATTTTGTTGTTCAGAATGCCTTTAATAATTTAGTCCAGTAAGTCTGCCTGTATTATGTGATATAAGGGGATATATTCTTATTATTTAGAGGTAGGAAAAAACTTGTCAGTTAATTTTGGTGATAAAATAAAAGTGCCTAACCTAGTCATATTACCAGAACTAGGCTATGTTATTTATTTATTTTATACTTTAATGAATTTTATATATACCTGATTTGTGATTTGATCAGCTTCATTGACAAGTGGCCGTATTGTGTTAAAGATGTTTCTTATACAAGTTAAATATTGATAATAGTTTAAACCTACAGCAACTAATTTTTTAAACCATAGGCATAGTTTACTTTTATATCTCATTTACTTTATTTGATATCTCATTTTTTGGCAACACTTTACCAAATATTAAATGAGTGTAAAGTAAATTTTGGAAACTTTGCTGTTGCTTCACATAAAATGTTAAAATAAGTTTGGAATTGTGCACCATTTATATAATATGTCAGCTGTATTGATGGAAATCAATTTTTGTTTTTAAACTTTAGAAATTTAATGATGAACATCTTGCTTACAGTCAAAACCGTCATAGCGTCATATCGTCTGCATCTAACATCAAGCAAAACCATGTGTTCGTCTCCAACACATTCAAGTGCTGTTAAATGTACCCTTTGAAGAATAGACCTCTTTTGAAATGAAGACGCGTGTTTGAATCTTGGCCTGAATACCACTGAACAATATTCCCCTTACACTATGGGTGTAATAGTAGGCATGGTATGCATATATTCTTATTTTAAAGCATTAATATTATTACATATTTTAAATCATTCATATTCAGTTTAACATCAACAGTTACATTTAAAAAAAAAAAAAATACAAACAGAAAGGGAAAACAAAACCACTGACCATGGATTCTCATTTGACTGATGCAATAAACAAACGCGTAGCCGCCAACTTCAAGTTGAAACCGCTGATCACGTGAATATTCGAAATGTGGACTTTTGAAGCAATTTACTCTGTCCCAGAAAAGGTTAAACTCGGAAGACATGAAAGTATAGAAAGTTATGATTGCGGGATCCGTAGCAAGTTTCCTATGTCACTATTAGTTTTGATTCCGCGATTCTACTGGACAAAGGCGACGGTTCTTTTCGCAGTGTGAACACCACGAATGGGCAGGTTGATTCCAACCCACAGAAAATTGCTGGATTCCTACCTTAACGCGCCATGCATGGTCATCGTGTTTTCTCGTCTTTCTGTCCAATTGTTTTGGGTCTTCATCGAGCCACTTTATCACTCCCACACTGTACCTAAAATCCGCCAGTGCCCAGGTGATCATCACTGTTATCTTGTTCCTTCCTATTAAAAGACTTCAAAATTTGTTTGATCTGCTGAACGTACTCCTTGCTTAACTGCCCTTTCCTGATCTTTTCCTATATTGCATCCCTTATCTTCTATTTTCTTCATGTTTCTCCATTTGGCAATGTCATGCCCCCATTTCAGCAACTTTCCTCTTTTCATAATCGGTTTCACACTTTTTTGACCCCAGATTCCATGCTGATGTCTTGGCTATACACATACACCGTCTGTATCAAAGAATCAATCTGATCATAACACTTATACTATTTCTAATCTGATCGTCCATGAGCAAATGGTTTACTTTCACACTTCTTTTATTCATTTCATACCCCATTTTAGCCTTCCTCAAAATTGATGTTTAAAGTATCATGCACAATACAAATAGTAATGGTGACAAAGTATCCCCCTGGGAAATCTCTCGCTTGATCTTAACACCTAATCACTGTTCCACTTGACATCAACTCAGTCTTCCATCCACTCATGTAAGGACTCTAGAAAGCTTCTCAGTCCTTCCTCTTATCACAAATGTCTTCATGCATTCATTATCCCAACTCTGTGGTACCATACCATAAGCCTTGCGGTAGTCAATCCATGTCACAGCTAGTTAGTGTGTCTCCCTTTGTAATAATTCCTGATGGCTTTGTCCATTGATAGTTGATCCTTCGTTCCTCTACTACTTTTTCTGGCATCTCTTTTGTTCCTCTTGCAATAAGTTGCTTTCTTAAGGTATTCATACATCTTTTCCACTATATTGACGCCTGTTTTAAAGTTTCCACACTAGAGGTAAGCAGGATATTGGTCCAAAGTTATCGACTGCATTCCTTTTTGCGGGATCCTATGTACACATAATAGTTCATCCATAAGTCATCCACTTGGGCTAATCCTCCTTTCCAGTTAGTACCTCATCCAATTGTATTGCCATTCTTTCCTGGATGATTCGAACTTCTTTAATCAGATCCCTTGCACTCCATCTCGACCTCATGCTTACCAATTAGTTTTATATTTATTATTATTTTTTTAACCTCTTTGTTCACCATGTCCATAATTATTGTCTCTTAAAGTTCATATATTCCCTCGTCGTATCTCCTTACCTTTCCTAACCACTCTGCTTGTCCATTATCCGTTTTCGGCACTCCCCAAATGTCGTTCCTAAATACTTTGCTCTTTTCTCCATCTTGCACCACATCACTGTTCATTTTTCCATTTAGTTCTTCATAAACCCCTTTCTGGTCACATTCGATTAGTTTTGTTTCGAGGGGCATTTCGCTACTCAAAATAGCGTATGAGATTTCCGGATTTCCAGACAGATTTGTCTGGAATTTCCGGATTTCTAGAGGTTTCCTAGGTAATTCCAGTATTTAAAGGCAGTAAAAAAAAAAAAAAAAAAAAAAAATGTAAATGTTTCAATGACTAAGCTGTTATCATTTACCTTATAGGTTCCACATGAAATGCACAACTTTACCATAAAAAGGACTCTGCTCAGTGTTATTGTAATCCTTCAAAATTTTTTTTTCGATTTTCCGTTTTCGTCATAACCTCGGGATTGAATATTTAAGAATCCTTTAAACCAACTCACTTCCAGGAATAGCCCCAATGACTTGGAATTTGAGCATTTTAAAGGGAGCAATTCTGTTTTTGAAAAATTGCGGGGATTGACTTTAAGGGATTAAAGTAAACTCACTTGACCACTGAGCTACATTCATAACATCCTGTGCTGCTATTTTATTGATATATTGCTATACCACGACTGTGTCTAAGCCTTATTGCTTGATAAGTGCATAATCGTTTCTACAGTATCTTTTGCTTCACTTTGATAAAAGTTTGCTTTCCCCAAAAATTTCGTAGTATTGGTAGGTACTAAAAATAACTGTATACCCACACTGTCACATCCTTTCCAATCCAGGATTCCAGCCCCATGTCTGGAGATAGATACTGCCCACGTATTCATTACTGTAATTTGTTTCTTCCATTCAGCTTTCATTTTAGAATCAAACTGAGCCTTCTCTTGTATTCCCTTTTATTTTTTCTTTCATCTCATTTTCTTTGATCTTATCCAACTCGACTATCCACAGATATGTGTAACCTTCTGTTACTTCGCCATTCGGGAGAACTATCCCCCACATCTATGTTTTCTCTCTTCATGGTAAGAACCCTACACTTTCTAAGACTAAACTCCATCCCAATGTCTTTACTGAAGATGTGACCCGTGTTGACAAGTGAATGTATCTGGTCTTCATTCTTACCAAACAGCTTTAGTCATCCATGAATAGATGATGTAATTTGATTTCTTTCTTTCCCCATTCATAACATGCTTTCGCCTTCCTAAGCACTAACGACATTGGCATCATACTCAATAGAAACAGCAATGGTGATAAACTATCACCATGAAACATTCCCCTCTTCATATCATCACCAAGGTCTTCTCCATTAAATGTTAATGAGA
>NW_020869560.1:198633-201133 GCF_003789085.1 Penaeus vannamei | reverse complement strand
GGAGGCCTGGAAGGTATGACAGGAAGGGCATGGAAGGTATGAGGCAGGATGAGGAGGGAAGAGTGTCTCAGAATTTTACTTGATTTTTTTTTTTTTTTTTTTTTTTTTTTTTTTTTTTTTTTACTTTAAATCAAAACTGTCTTTACGTCTAATTTCCAAACCAAACTTCTCTCTGAATTTCCCCTCATAACTCTTCATCATATTTTGCATAACTTCCGCTCGTTTTAGATTCATAGGGCATTTCCATTTCACGGTTAAACTTTTAAGTATCCTTTCATAAATGAAACGATAAATTTAATTTTCAATAACAAATGCACTTTTAATTTTCATTCCCTTTTAGATTTAGATTTTCCTCTGCAGTTCATTTCTGTTTGGGGAAAGTTTAGTTGATCTTTAAAGTTATTTCGTATTTTAAATTTGATTGTTTCACAGGCAGTTTTCAGTATCATGTCACCATTTTGATTTTTTGCTGTCCAGTTGTTAATTTTCGACATTGTCATTATTATCAACACTTTTAATGTTTCTACGGCCGTTATTTCTCTAGTGATCAATGGTATCATTGTATGTATTATCATAATCATTCCGAATATGATTATTGTTGATATGATCACTGTCGCCCTTATAAGGACCTTCCCGTGGTCTGCTCCAGAACGGATAGTGGATTTCAGATTGGTTTGCGCCTTTCTTCGCTCATGTTTTTCCACATAGGTCCACTTGCGCATTTGCTCTCCACTTAACACACAATTTGCTGGGATTTCGTATTGGACTAATACCGCCACCATAGCGATGCAATAATTGGTCACGGCCATGAACAATATTTTCTGCTACAGTTGTATGAACAATGGCAATAATGACGATGGTAATATCCGCAATGATGACAGTAATGATATTTCTACTATTGCTACCGCTACAACTACTTCTCGCACTGCTATTATTAGTAATGTTTATCATAATGTCGACAAAATTTTAACGAAAATAGAAGCAACAACGGTAATAAAGATAATAAAGAATAAAAGGAACAAAAAATATTACCACTGCTGTAATATTTTGCTAGCGAAGAACATCTACACTCTCATTGATTCCAAACGTAATGACAATCGAATCACATTACTTCATTCCTTTTGTTAATCACAGGCTCCTTCGCCACCCTCTAGTGAGTATTGGCAGCACCCAATTAGCAGCGTAAGGTCCCTCAGGTAACGGGAAAGAATGCTTTATTGGAGAAGAGTCGGGGTGGGAATGGAGAGCTGTGTTGCCATGTCGCGTCGTCGTGGGTAATTTGTTCTCTGCTATTGTCCTTTTCTTTTTATTTTAATATGTTGGGAACAAATGGGAATGGGGGCCGTGAGATTATAAGAAGAGGATAATGGAAAATAAAGAAAACGAGAAATGGGGAAGACATTGAGAGTGAGGATAAGGAGAAGGCACTCCAGCGGTGATAATGATTTTAACCATGAACAGTCTAATGATTAGATCCATTAGTATCGTTACTAATAAAAACAATACCAAAGGCATCCTTCGCTATACTCTCATTAGATGTATGATATTCTGGAATATATACACACCCAGACTACGCTTTCTTGTATCCGTTCGAATGCGTTTCACTAGTGGAGTGTTCGTGTAAAGTGTTCTTATTATTGTGTTATAGAGCTGGCAATGTCCTTTACGGATAGTGTACGTGTATCATTATCCAGGATTAAAGGCAAGGAAATGCCATACGGTGGGAGTAGATATAACGAGGATCTGAAGAAGGGGGGGGCGCTTGTGATAGAAGGGCCTATAAACTGACGTCAAGTTGCACACTTCTCGCTCAGCTTCTGACTCAAAAAGATATTGGCGAAGCAGCATTTTATATCAACACAGCACATGGCTCCCATAACTTAATGCTGCCATTAGAGGCATCTTCACTTATTCCATTACGTTTGTTTCTGTCTGTTTTCCAATCTTTTCATTTCTGTTTTGTTGTTTTTAAAGTTTTGCAAAGATGATTTAGCAGATAGTGCTTTCGAGTTGCTCTTCCAATCTTTATTACTCAAGAGTAGAAGTTCGTAACCTATCCTATTGATGTACAACCGAAATCCCTACTATTGATTTTGGGGATTTTAATCCGATCAAAAAGCAAGGAATGCCTGCATTATCCTTCATGGTAGGTTCACTGTTGTTATTGTTTCCATCATCACCACCACCAGAACTTGTCGCCAGTCATCACCTCAAGGCTGTGTCATTAATGACATAAACTTTGCCAAAATAAGAAGCCAGCGCCTTTCGTTAGTTTATGTGATACTTATTTGATACCTAATGATGCAATATGATCTGTAAAACTCAATTCCTTTACTATAGTTATTATTATGTTCAGTTTTCTCAATATCACTTTGATAACAAACCATTATCAATTCTTACACAGATGTCTGCCCGACTCAATGGACCCTTGTTCCCAAAATTTCTGCGAGCAAAAGTGTTCTGTATTTTTTGGCCGCGTTATCTGCACGTGTTTTTCGGG
>NW_020869560.1:178633-183633 GCF_003789085.1 Penaeus vannamei | reverse complement strand
ACACACACATATATATATATATATACATATATATTATATATATATATATAATATATAAATATATATATATATATATATATATATATATATATATTTTTTTTTTTATGTATATATATGAATATATAAATATATATATACATATGTGTGTATTCACACACACACACACGCACACACACAAACACACACACACACACTCACACACACACACACTCACACACACACACACTTAACACTACCTAGGCTTCCACACCATCACGCACACACACAACACATACGCACCGCACGCACCACAAACACACACACACACCACAGCACACACACACCACGCACGCACAAACAAAATATATTATATGTACATATATATATATATATATATATATATATATATATATATATATATATATATATATATATAATATATATATATATATATATACCTATATAATATATTATATATATTATATATATTATATATATATCTAGATAAATGGATAAAGTTAGATGTTTACACACCGCCTGACCCCCCCCCCCCCTCGCAGATCGTGGCGCTGAGCACGGCGGTGAGGCTGTACAGTTTCGCCGCTGGTCCCCCGGGGCCTGAGGGTCCCCCCGGCCCCCCTGGTTCCGTCGGGCCGAGAGGCTTTCCAGGTATGCATAAAACACGTCCAGTATTTTGTTTAAAGTCGTACTATCCTCTTCTTAAATTACTGTTGTTTATAAGGTGATACTGACATCATGATTATATATTATTTTAAGATGATAGAATTACTATATTGAAATTTAGAAAAATTATATGACGGTGGGTCTCTAATTTTAACCACCATTGTCGATATCGTAACTTGTATGATTAACAGAGTAATTATTAGTATGATTTTTGCTAGCATTATTTCATTTACTCTTTTTTATTAACGTGTTATTAATAGTGTCCTTGTTAGTATTATCATCATTATTATCATCTTTATTATCATTATCTTCTTTATTGAAATAATATCTGTTACTATTACTAGCATTTGCTGCTGTTGTTGTAATTATTACTAGCCCTTGTATCATTCATATTGTTACATTTATCTTTTTTTTTATTACCATTATAATTATCGTTATTGTGATTGTTATTATATTTTTTGTAATTATCATCAATTATATCATCATACATTACATTACTATTAGCATTGTTATTATTGGTATTATTTATATTATCATCATAATTTCGTATATTATTATTATTATTGTTCTTCTTATTATTGTTATTATTATTATTATTATTGTTATTATTATTACATAAGTATTAATATTGTCGTTTACATTACTATTACCAGTGTTATTATTGGTATTATCAAAATTATCATCATAATTTTCAGTATCAATTATTGTTATTGTTATTATCATTATTATCATTATTTTTATTATTAACATTACTATTATTATTATTATTTTTATTATTATCATTATTATTATTATCATTATTATTACTATTATCATTATTATTATCATTATTATATATTATTATTCATTATACTATTACCTTTATTGTTATTATTATCATTATCAATTTTCTTATTATTGTTATCATCATCATTGTTGTTTGTGGCATCATTACTGTTAATATCATCCTTATTACCATGATCATTATGATTTTCTCATTATTACTCAAGATTATTATCATTATAAGCAGTATTAATAGTAGTAGTATTATAATAATGATTATGAATAGTATTCGTTTTATCATTATTTTTATTATCATTATAATAATCATTATCATTACCATCATCATATTTAGCATCTGTTATTTTCATCATAATGATAATAATTATTATCATTATTATTATTCTGATTATTATCATTGTTGTTATTATTATCGTTACTTTTATCATTGTTGTTATCTGGATGATGATAATAATGATGATAACATTTATTATTTCTATTATTATTAATTTTATCACTATTATTATCAGAGTTATTATTTCATTGTTATTATTATCACAAATATTACCTTCATTATCATCATTTTTTTCTTTCGTATTATTATTATTAACCCTTTGTCCAAAGTTCCCACTGAGCTCTTCTTTGTATACATTAAGTTTCAAGTTTCTTTTTTTAAGATATTCTTGGCGTACCGAGCGATCCTGTCTCTTTCGTAAGACCTCGGTTCCTTTTGCGGTTTCCAATGTGTCCAGCCACTTTCCAGATTCTTTGTCACACATTTCAAAGCACCAACAACAACCAAAACGATTGCAACTTTTTCGTGTTCCCAACATCTTAGCAATTTCTCGTTGACGATCTTCGAATTTCCAAACTTCCTCTTGTCCTTGTTCTTGTAACCCCTCGAGCAGCAATATCTATGATGATACATTTTTTTCTTCCTTTTCCTCTTTTTTTTTGCGTTTTATACCCTATATTCTGTATAACGGGGAGTTGGGTGTCATGTCAATAGTTTACTTGACATGATGCGTCCTAGGTACCTGTTTCTGACATGAATTTCCGTTGACACAGAGGGCCAATTTCCTTAACCATTCCCAGACTTTCTGTTTTTGTTGTGTCTGTCTCTGAGAAATTGCCTATATATTGTTTTCTCCTTCCACTGCCTTAGGTTCCCATTCCTTGGCTCGCTCGTACGTCAACCTTTTCTTTTGTGCTGTTGTTATCATCATTATCATAATTGTAGTTGTTGTAGTTATTTTCATGATTATTATTATTATTATTTTTCATGATTGTTATTATAATTATTATTATTATTGTTATTATTATTATTATTATTATTATTATTATTATTATTATTATTATTATTATTATTATTATTATTATTATTATTACTACTACTACTATTATTATTATCAATATTTCCATTATTGTTGTTGTTATTATCACACTACTACTAATAATAATGATAATAATGATAAATGTAATGGTAATTATCATTATTATTATTAGTAGTAGTATTGTTGTTGTCATTATTATCATTAATAATATTATTATCATTACTATTGTTAGTATCATTATTCTCATTATTATTATCATTATTATTATTATTATTATTATTATTATTATTATTATTATTATTATTATTATTATTATTATTATTATTATTATTATTATCACCGTTATTCTCATTATTATTATAATCATTATCATTGTTATTATTATTATTGGTATCATAATAATAATCATTATCACGATTATGATTACCATCATTATCATCATTACTGTTACATATTGTTATTATTATTATTATTATATTATTATTATCATTATTATTATTATTACTATCATTGTTGTTGTTGTTGTTGTTTATTATTATCATTATCAATATTATTATTGTTATTATTATTATCATCAATATTATCATTATTATCATCATTATTATTATTATTATTATTATTATTATTATTATTATTATTATTATTATTTATTATTATTTATATATTATTATTATTATTATTATTATTATTTATTATTATTATTATTATTATTATTATTATTATATATTATTATTATCATCATTATTATATTATTATTATTATTATTATTATTATTGTTATTATTATTATATTATTATTATTATATTATTATTTATTATTATTATTATTATTATTATTAATTATTATTATTATATTATATATATAACATCATCATTATTATTATTGTTATTATTATTAATATCATTATCATCATCATTAGCACAGTTATTATTATTGTTTTTATTATTGTTATTACTATCATTATTATTATTATCATTATTATCATAATGATAATAATAATGATAATAATAATAATTATTATTATTACTATTATCATTATTGCCGTTATTATCATTACTGTTATTATCTTTATCTCCACTACTGCAATCATTATTTTATTATCATCATCATCATCATCATTATTATCAGTACTATAATCATTATCATTATTTTTTCATTATCATTATTTCCTTGTAAATATCATTATCATCATTATCATTATTATTTTTGTTGTCATTATTATTATTATCTATTATTATTATTATAATTATCATTATTATTATTTATTATTATTTATTATTTATTATTATTATTATTTATTATTATTATTATTATCATTATTATCATTATTATCATTATTATTATTATTATTGTTATTAATATCATTATCATCATCATTATCATTATTACTATATATATTATTACTTTTGTCATTACTATTATTATTGCTATCAGTTTGATTATTATTATTGTTTCATACTACTACTGCTACTAGACTAATGATAATGGTGATAGTAAAAATATAAATAATGAAAACAACAACAACAACAACAATAATAATAATGATTTTGACAATAATAAAAAAATATGATAATGATAATGATGGTAATGATAACAATAATGTTAATGATACTAATTATGATAACAATGATAATGATAATAATAACAATACTAACAATAAGAATAATAGCATTGATGATAATAGTAATAAAGAAATGAAGAAGAAAATGAAGACGAAGAAGAGAAGAAAAAGAGTATGGAATTTTCAGAATAGGAATAAGAAGAAGCAGAAGAGGAAGAAGGAGATTACTAATAGTACTAAAACTACTAATAATAGTAATAGTAATGATAATAATGATAGTAATACTGATAATGATAACGATGATAATGATGAGGATGATGATAATGATGGTAATATTACTGATGATAATAAAAATAATGATAATGATAATAATAATAATGATAATTATGATAATGAGATGAATGAAGAATAGGAAGAAAAAAAAGAAGAAGAGAGATTGGAAAATGAAGAAGAAAGCGAGGAAGAAACGTGGAAAAAAGAAACACATTGAAAAATAAAGAAAACTCACATGTTTTCTGAAGTCCACCCTAGTCCGCGTGTTAAAAAAAATGACTTGAAAGAAAAAAAATAATTACATTCTGAACACGTCAATTTATATCCTATACAAGCCCCGCAAATTATGCTAGTCTATATGCTAATTCTAGTCTGACGAGGTGTGACTTCATTTCCATTTTTGTTTAATC
>NW_020869560.1:153633-158633 GCF_003789085.1 Penaeus vannamei | reverse complement strand
TATATATATATATATATATATATATATATATATATATATATATATCGTATGTAATATATATATATGCATATATGAATATATATGTTTAGTGTACATATATATATATATATAATATATATATATATATATATATATATATATATATATATATATATATATATATATGTATATATGTGTATGTGTGTGTGTGTGTGTGTGTGTGTGTGTGTGTGTGTGTGTGTGTGTGTGTGTGTGTGTGTGTGTGTACATATATGTTTGTATATGCGTATGTCTGTATGTGTGTACAAAGCTATAAATTGCCTATTGAAAGCACATTGCAGCATTCAGTTCACTGATTATTATTACAGGCCAGCCATTTCAGGTGATAGTAGATTGTTATTTTCCAGTACAGAGAACATCTGTGGCTGGTGTTTTTACTAAGGGAACGAAAATGATACACACTGTATCTTGCATCCTAACGGTACACTTTTTATTTATTTATTTATTTTTTAACGAGAATTCTTAAAATTAAAGGCAAAGGACAACAAGAAAAAGGGCAAAGCTGAACAACAACAACAACAACAACAGTCATCGTCAAAACCATCTTTACAATCAATAAGGTTATTTTTGTTAAGATTATCTTTGATTACTCTTATTGTTGATTATTATTATCATCATTACCATTATTACTATCATGTTATTGTTATTATTAGAATTATTTTTATTATCATTAATAATATATCATTATTGTTATTGTTAATATAATCATGGTTATTATCATGATTATTATCATCATTTTCATTATAACTATTATCATTATTATTACTAATATAATTATAATTGCTACTATTATTATCATTATTGTTATTATTACATTATATAAATAAATATTATCATAACAACAATCATTATCATAAACATCATTATAATAAATATTCCGACTCTAAGGATGTTTTCCCCTTCACAAACCCCGGCCAATGGAGCACGAGCCGCCGAAAGCCACGTGCGGTTCCGTCCCGCAGACACGTATGTTTTTTTTGCCACCTGCAACCAGGTCTCGCAGGTGTTTTTAACTCTCCTTGTTTTCTTTCTTGTTTCTTTTAGAGTCAGATCCCTTTTTATAACCATGAACGCGTTTTCAACCAAGTCTCGCCACGTGTTCATGTCGCTAAGCTAAAATAGATAGTTATTTATTCTTAAAAAAAAAAAAAATGCGAAAAGTTTTTGCTACAACTATGTGTTATCGGATTTTCTCCGTATCCTTTCCCTTATTTATCCTTTTCTATTATTATTTCTTCTTGGCGACGTCTTCAAAGTGTCGCGATAACCACCGAAAGAGGTGATAGTCCTTACATAGTGTTTTTTTCCTCTCTCTTCTTGGTTGTTTGGGTCGTTTGGATTGTCTAACTATCGGCTTGGTCTTCAGATACTTCATTTGCATATTTTCTCTTCGCGCCATACCAGGAGCATGGCCAGAGGGTCTCTTTCGGGGCATAAGTACCCATGGTTTGGGGAGGAAATTCACTTGGATCTTGACTTGGTCTCTGACTGTGGTTCCGACTTCGGTCCCGACTTCGGTCCCGACTTCGGTTCGAGTCGGTCCTTCCCAGTTGACTTTTTTTTGTGTGTGTGCTCTCTCTTGGGTTTACCTCGCTTCGCGCCAGGACTGCTGAGTTTGTGCTTCTTTACAAAAGCTGAGTTGTCTCTTTTGGATTTAGGCGTGTGGCAAGTCAGTACAACACAGTACTCAGTGAATCCATCGAAGTGCACAAAGAGCTCAGAAGGACCAGGATACAGTAACAGAAACACTGCTTGAGGATCCGTACCTTCAGTGTTACTATTATTCTTAAGGGCCAAGTCATGTAAAACACTATTTGAAGATCCGTACCTCCAGTGTTGCTTTTGATTTTGTAACTAAATACGTAGTCTTCTTTCCTCCCAGCGTGAGTATCCGTAACTCCTGTGAGAGAATTTTAGTCTTTCCATAAATATTTGTATTTTTGTGTTGTGTTGTCTTACGTTTCCTGCCTGACCTTGGGTGCTCTGGCAATCCTTGTGATCTATATTCTTTTCTTAACTTTTCCTTTTTACGCCACCTAACTTGGCACTTATGGAGTTAGGATGCCAACTTAGGGGTAAATTTATGATTTATAATAAGTTTACCTGGTGTTGTTTTCCATGTGCATTACATCCGCTGTGATAAATTGGTAATGTACGCATCTATATCTACTTCCCATGACTGAAAACACATAGAAACTCATTCCATAATAAACCTCGTACATTTTTTGAGCTTTTACTCATTCCCAGCCAGAACATACTTCTCTCAGACCAGGGTCTCCTGAACAGCACTGTTGGTTACTTTAAGATCTCGCAACCCCTGAAAGCCTATAAAGGGTTAAAGGAATCAGAGTGTATTCAAGCTGATCTCTTACCATCAAAGGTAACAAGAACATACTAAAACTACTTCAACTATTGGTACACCTGGGTTTCCGGATGCTCAAACCGAAGGGAAGAAGAGAATTCTATGATCTTGCATTTTTCAAGCACTTCCACGCAGACGCTCAGCCTACACATTTAACATTTAGCATACACACTGTATTTTCCTTCCACCCTCTCTTTGAAAATTTCACTCACATGCACAACACAGTTCCCGAACCAATTAATCGGGTGGTGACAGCGTGCCGATGACCCGAAACCTTACATCTGTTCACTGCAGACGAATCTTTTCCTGAACAAAAATCCAAATTCTCGGTTGAGCCCAAACTCAACCAGACAGCTTACAGTCTACTGGGTCTAGTCTACGCCCCGCTACAATTGTCATTATTATTACTTTTATCATTATCTTTATTATCATCGTCCTTATTCTTATTATCATTGTTATTGTCATTATTATTACTATTATTATTATCACTATTATTGTTATCATCATCATTATCATTATTGATAATATTATTATTTTCCTTATTATTATCCTTATCATTGTTGTTGCTTTCACTGCCATTTTTGTTATTGTTAAAATCATAATGATAATCATCATCATTATTACTATTGTTATCATTACTTACACTATTATTTTTAATATAATAACAATTATTATTATTATCACTAGTGCTTTCATAATTTTTGTTACTATTACTATTAACATAAATATTATTATTATTTATACTATAATTACAATTGCTATTATCATATTATTTTTTTGTTGTCGTTATTATCTCTGACATTATTATCATTATGCTTCTTGTTATCATTATCATCATTGTTATTATTATTATCATTACTATGACTATTGATATTGTCATTATCACCATCATTATCAATATAATTTTTTGTCACCATTATTGTTTTCGTATTATCATTTCTATCATTATAGTTATAATAATTCTTATAACTATGATCATTATCATTGTTATTGTTATCAATATTATCACTATCCTTTTTTATTATTATCATTATTATCACCATCCTTTTTATTGTTATCCATTATTGTTATTACTATTTTCATGATGATCTTCATTGTCATTATTGTTACTGTTTATATTATAATTTTCGATATTATTTTCATTATTATTGTTATTATTATTATCGTTCTTATAATCTTTATTACTATTATTATTAACTTTATTACCACTGTCATCGTTATCATAGTTTAAACATTATCATTGTCGTCATTATTAATATCATGATTATCATCATTACCATTATTAATATGAATGTTAATAGTATTATTGTTTCTATTATTATCATTTTCATTACTTTTATCATGATCATTAACAGCACCATAATCATTGCTATTGTTATTATTTTTTATCATCATTATCATTATTGATGATAATATTTCCATCATGATCATTGATCTCATTGTTGGTACTTTTGTCACTGTCATCATTATCGTCACATTTACCATGGTTATTGTCATTGTTGTATTATCATTTTTATTATTGTTATTGCTGTTATTTGTATCATTGTTATGATTACTACCAGTATTATTCCTATTATCTTCACTATTGTTACTATCATAGTTATATATTTGTATTATTTTGATGATGATGATTATGATAATAATGAGTTTAATGATAACAATGATGATAATGATAATAGCAATAATGATAATGATGATAATAATAATGATGGTAAGGATAATAATAGTAGTGATAATAATGATTTTTTCATTATCATTATTAGTATCATTATTATCACAATTATTATGATCATTATCATTATAACTATCATCATAATAATCATTACCCTTATCATTTTATTGTGATTATCATAATTATCTGCTGTAACAACACTGTTGATTTTATCCTTTATCTAATCATTATTTCAGGTTATAATAATGGCTAAATTTATTCGCAGGTGTGAGCGTCCCACCCGGGTTTGGCTGGTCTCAATACACTGTTTTCCTGGTTCTCTGTCCTCATTTTTTTTCATAATTGTATATAAATACATACATATATGCTTACACACACACACACACACACACACACACACACACACACATATATAAACTCATATATATACATGTACATATGTATAGGTATATATATATTCACATACACACACTCGTATATAAATACACATAAATATATACATTTATACACACACATACATTTATATATACATTATATATATATATATATTATATATATATATATATATATATATATATATATATATATATATATATATATATATATATATATATATATATACATGATCCTTTTAGGTATGGCTTAATCGAGATTTGAACAGTTCGTTAAGTAGGATATACTTGTATAGATTCAGACCTGGGTTTGGAGAGTTCTCTCTCTTCTTGCCCTGAAAGGTGGCCCACGTTCAAACAACCTGGACATAGTTAGGAAAGGGCGGGGGGGGGATGGTTTAGATTCGCTACGCAAAGCAAGGAGTCTCTCCCTCTCACTCGCCCCCCTCTCTATCACTCTCTCTCTCTCTCTCTCTCTCTCTCTCTCTCTCTCTCTCTCTCTCTCTCTCTCTCCTCTCTCTCTCTCTCTCTCACA
>NW_020869560.1:146133-148633 GCF_003789085.1 Penaeus vannamei | reverse complement strand
TTGATGAATATTGATAATGATGACATTGATACTAATAGCAATATGATCATAGCATGAAACATCGGAGTTTCCTATACGCCTTCCCTCCCTCGCTGCCCCCCCCCCTCTCCATACGGCATGCAACTGGAGAAAATGAAACAGAGAAAGGACGAGAAAGTCAGTGGACAACAGACTCAGGAGAAAGGAACCGCAAAACACGATGGACTCTATAGAAATAAAATAGATTCACAACGTTAAAGAACACAACAACATGGAAATAACAGTTGCAGTGCAGGAGTAGACGTTCCCAGGGTCCAAGCCCTTTCAAGGTCGCCGCCCCAAGGACGGCCGGACGCTGACGCTGGCCAGGGCTGCGCGCGGCCGGAACAGCGGTCTCTTTTTTGCCTGCGCACACACGCACGCAAGCACGCACGCACACACGGACGCACACACACATATACAGGCACACAGACACAGACACACACACACACACACATGCACATATACACACACACGCGCACAAACACAGACACACATTCACATACATACACACACAGACTCAAACACACACAAATACGCACACACAAACACACACATGCACACACGCACTCACTACATACACCCATAAAAAACAAAACAAACCCACCCCGCCAAACCACAACCACAACGCCACCAACACACACACACATACACACACATATATATATATATATATATATAATATATATATATATATATATATATATATATATATATATTATATATATATAATATATATATATATTATATATATATATATATATATATATATATATATATGTACATTTATATATATATATATGTATATATATATATATATATATATATATTATATATATATATATATATATATATATATATTTACTTATAAATGCATGTGGTGTGTGCGTACACACATGTACATGTACAGAGCTCATAGAACTATTACCTATGCAACAACGAGGTTACAATATCTATTCATATATTTATATATATATATATATATAATATATATATATATATATATATATATATATATATATATATATATATATATATTCATATATATGTATATATACACATTTATTATATATATATATATATATATATATATATATATATATATATATATATATATATATATATATATATATATTATATTATATATATGTATACATACGCATATATATATATATATATATATATATATATATATATATATATATATATATATACATACATATATATATACATATATTCATATTATATTTATATACACATATATATATATACATATATATATATATATATATATATATATATATATATATATATATATATATATATATATATATATATATATATATAACACTTTATTTATTCATATTCATATTTACATATACACGCAATATATCCCCTATATATACATATATATATATATATATTATATATATATATATATATATATATATATATATATATATACATATATATATATATATATTATATATATATATATATATATATATATATATATATATATATATATATATATATATATATATATATATATATATATATATATATATATATATATATATCATCATCATCAAAGAGGTTGACGTCGACGGAGGCGTATAGCTGCATCCGCTCTTCACTTCCAGCCACGGGGTCTCTCAGCCCATCATTCCATCAACTTCAGGACAGGTCTTGTCGAGCTGTCCAAGCCATGACTTCCCAAGTCTTCTTATAGGTCTCCTCCATGCAGGATTGTTTCGTGAAGAGACAACCTGATGGGTAGGGTCATCCACTGGGAGAAGAGCTAGGTGCCCATATAGCCTGAGTTGGTGGTCCTGGATTATGCAATCAACAGGTCCTATGCAAGTCTCAAGGTGTATTCGTCGGTCAGACACATGGACCTGCCAACTGCACCCCATGATCCGGCATAGGGACTTGTTACAAAATACATCGTCGTGATTCCAAAGCACTAGATAGTCTACAGGTTTCACTTCCACAGAGCAAATCTGGCAGTATCAAGGCCTTAAAGACACGTAACTTGGTCCTTCTGCAAAGGTGCTGGCACCTCCGAAAACTCTTGTTGACTGAGTCCATGGATCCTGCTGCTAGACCAGTCCGTGGTCATCCCAGAGAGGGATGACCACGCCACTCAACAGGTCAGGGGGAATTGAACCAGACTGCCAGATAGTAGCGAGAACAACATGCAAACCCCATGCCATAGGCTCACATGCTGGGAGGTCTTCCTGATACAAATGCTCAAAATAATCAGCCCAACGTTCACGAGCCCTAACATGATCTGAGATAATCCGTCCATCCCCTAAGTGGACTGCAGTCATTTGTGAGTTCAGTTTTCTGCGGGCTTGGTAGGAAGGACGAAGATCATTTACTAGGAAATGGCCTTCTTCCTCCTCAGCAAGATTCCTGATGAACTGTTCCTTATGATTCTCAGCAGAGTTCGATCCCTGTGCACCAAGGAACAGCACAA
>NW_020869560.1:123633-126133 GCF_003789085.1 Penaeus vannamei | reverse complement strand
AGGTTGTCTGGGTAGGAGCTTGAAATATTCAGTGGTTGCGTCAGGAGGATCGATTACCCCTGCTATTGCGGGAACCGAAGCGATTAAGGTGGCTGCCCTCTCGGAGGTGAGATCTTTGAGGGTAGTTATATCCACTATTGGTCAGGCCACAGCGATAGTCACCAACTTTGTAGGGTAACCAAAGCCATCTCCAGCCGACTCTATCCTTCAGTAGCAGAGGTTACTTCGATGTTTGTAAAGTGTGTCTACGCCAGGCTCCGTTTGTGGTTTGTAAATTTTCCCCATATTGTCCTGGCCGACTTCAGTGCAGTATCCGGCCCTTAATTAAACTGACTACAAGATGTCTGTTGGTCTCCATGACTCGGGAGCTAATTCCAGCAGTGAGAATAGCCCCCTTCTCCAACCCGCATCGCTAGAAGTGGTATAATGATATTGGTACTGTGGCCAAGGAGTTTGACTGCATCGTGCTAGCACTTACTGGAAGATCCTCCTGAACTGCAGGGTTTACTGCAGTGTAGAGTTCTGTGGTACCTACCAGAGATCGCCTTTCTGTAGTCCCTCTAGTACCATCCTAGGGTTTTTCACTTTGACAGAAGGGGAGAGGAGTGTGGCAAGAAGTTCGCTGCAACTATCTCTGACCGATTTACAGTACTTGAAAACCTGAGGCACGCTATAGTTCTGCGGGGTTCCTTCAGGCGTCAAACACTTAATGCAGCCCATGTTCGGTATTTGCGGAAAGTCTATGACTTTTCTTTGCGATTTTGTCAATGATTTGCTTCGCTGCCACATCTCAAATTTAATGCTGCTAAATATAACAAACAGTTATATAGTTATATACCCTTTTTGATAATCTGTTGTAATAAAAGACAAGGTGAATATTGCCATAAATCTTGCTTATGTTGTATCGGTCATTTTGCAAATTTGAAAAATCTAATATGATGTGGCACTCTACTTTGATTGTCATTGTTTCAATATTTCTAATTTCTAATAAAATAAAGCAATTAAAAAGTAGGAGGTGGCTCAATTAACGTTTGATGAATTATCAAAATACTCCTCGATTTTTTTATTCTTTTTTTTTTTTTTCAAAGCAGAATAATCTTCAACAGAAGAATATTTGCATAAGAACAAATTAAAGACAGTCCTTACATTTGCGAACAGAGAAAATCATTAAGATGTAGGAAACGACTAAGTTAACGTTTGATAATAAATCAAAAGGGGCTTTCAAGTTTTTCCTATCATATTTGATACAGGATTATCTTTAAATGTAATTTAATTTGTAATTTCCACTGTAGTTTCAAAGACAGTCCCAGAGCGCGTTTGACACCTCCACGACAGTCCTAGAACGGCCGAGTCATAAAAGAAAAATTGCCTCCCAAAGACATTTGTTTTCGTAAACAAATTTGCCGAGACAAACACGGATGAAGGTGGTCACACATCAGTAATGTCAAATAGGTTTGGACGCTCATTGTAGTTAATTGTCAACTATTATTTGATCCGTGTTCGAAATTTTTAAAACATATTTCTATTCGAAAATACAAATGGCGTAACGCGGATTTACAGCTGATATAAAAACAAGCAACCTTCAGTTGATATATGAAATGTGTAATATTACTGTCATGATAAAAGTAAGATTTATTGATTTGTTGTCAAACGCTAATCTAGTCGTTTCATATTTTTACCATTTTCCATTTATTAACGTAAGGACTGTTAAAATTTAGTTCGTTCTTATGCAAATACTCCTTCGCTGAAGATTATTCCGCTTTGAAAAAAAAGTTTCAAGGCCTATATTCATAGATTATCAAACGTTAATTATGCCATACCCTACATATTTATTTGTTATTATTATTTTAAATACATATTATATATTATTATATATATATATAATATATATTATATATGACAATAAGAGTACGATGCACAATCACACTTAGATATTTCAAATTCGTAAAACTACCGATATGATATAAACATATATTGCAATGTTTACCTTGTCTTGTTATTATAACAGATTATCAAAAACGGTACATAAGGGCATATATTTTTTTGTTATAATTAGCAGAATTAAGTTTGAGACGTGGCACGGAGTCAATCATAGACAAAATCGCAACGAAAAGTCGTCGACCTTTCGTGAACATCGCCCAGGAGCCCATTGCTGTGTGCCAGAGGTCGAGACAGAACTTCATCTTGCACTGAGGTCACAGGTGCAAGTCATGTTGCTCGACTGAATGGCAATTGGGATTCGTCTCCTTCCTCGGCGCGCAGGACTCGGATGCTGTGGAGAAGGACAAGGGACAGTATATCAGGAATCTTGCAGAGGAGGTCGAAGCCTATTTCTTAGTAAATAAATCGCCTAGCCTATCAAGCCTTACGAAAGCTGAATTTAAAGTCTTCCTCTAATATATATATATATATATATATATATATATAATATTATATATATATATATATATATATGTGTGTGTGTGTGTGTGTGTGTGTGTGTGTGTGTGTGTCATATGTA
>NW_020869560.1:106965-111965 GCF_003789085.1 Penaeus vannamei | reverse complement strand
CTTCTCTCTCTCTCTCTCTCTCTCTCTCTCTCTCTCTCTCTCTCTCTCTCTCTCTCTCTCTCTCTCTCTCTCTCTCTCTCTCTCTCTCTCTCTCTCTCTCTCTCTCTCTCTCTCTCTCTCTCTCTCTCTCTCTCTCTCTCTCTCTCTCTCTCTCTCTCTCTCTCTCTCTCTCTAAATGCGCTGCTATACTATTTACCACTGAAACGTACTGCATAATGTCATGTCTACTTTTCAGATATGTGTTGTATGTTATGAAACAGGTTAACCAGCTCCTGAGCTATGATATTAAGCCAATCCTAGTCTTCGATGGATGTCATCTTCCATCAAAAGCCATAACTGAGAAAAAAAGAAGAGAGTAAGTTAACTGTTCTATTCCTGTGTGTGGATGTGTGTATCTGTGCTTGTGTGTGCATGTATATGTGCATGTGCAAGCAGGTGTTCTCATGATGAATATGCATAAATGTATATTGTTGGCAATTGAATTCACAGTATAGAAAATGATACTTGGCCTGTACTGTATCTTCAGGAACCGTGAAAAAAATCGCAAGAAGGCTAAGGAACTCTTACGTGAAGGGAAGGCAAAAGAAGCACGAGAATGTTTCCAGAGATGTGTTGACATCACATCAGAAATGGCAGCTGATACCATCAGGGCTTGCCGTGCTAGAAATATAGATGTTATAGGTAATCTTTTACCCTTATTATCTGTTTAGTCTGTCTTTCTTTGTATGAAATAGTAAGTGATGATATTTATTTGACATTTTATGTATAAAACTGTTCTATGCACTTTCTTGCCATAGAATAAGATTTTCTTCTTTCTTTCTTTCTTTCTTTCATGTCCTTTTTGCATTTTTGCCTTTGCATCACTTGATGCATTCCTTTTGTTAACAATTATCCTCCATTTTTTCTTGTTTCTGTCAGAAGAAGAGTTGATATATTTCAACATGTCATCTACTTTTGTTTACCTTTCATTTTCTATGAATTTATTTGTCTCTATAGTATGTTTTATATAAGGCAAGCCAATGTTATATATTTTTTATTATATTTACAGTGGCCCCATATGAAGCAGACTCACAGCTGGCTTACCTGAATTTGAGTGGCGTTGCTCAACTTATTATAACAGAAGATTCTGATCTGATCCTCTTCGGCTGCAAGAAAGTATGTGACTGGAAGAATTATGAGTTTCCACTTCAGAACTAAGATCGTACTTGTAACATAAGGTAGCTTTGAAATGGCTGGACGTGTAATATGATTGATATGTTATGATATGCATATGTTTTGATACCCCATGCCCAACCCATACCCTCGCACACTAACATGGGAGCAATATGAGTATATTTCATAACTGAAATTCATAATTATAACCTAGGTTTCTTGATGAGTAATGTCTCCCCCTCAAGAAAAGAAGGATAAGAAATTATTACAAGTGTATGCATTGTTCATCCAGTATGTTGGATTTTAGAACAATTAGACATTGAACATGAAAAGCCAGATTACAGTAGTATCTAAATAAATAATAATTATAATAATAATAAATAGTTCACATATAAGAGTTAGATTGTGTGGACCCAAAGTTAATCTCAAGTTCAATATAGTAAGAAAGCTTTGACAATATATATAGCAAGAGCACTGTTCACCTATTGTTCATTAGATACTACTATTGATCTTTTTGGTAGAGTTCCAACCAACTGATAAAAAAGTCATCAGAATAAAGAATGAACTTGGAAATTAGAATGTACTGGTTAGCATTTAATGAGGTATTTCCTTAAATGCTGTTTGCATGAGCTGCAATGCTTTTACATCCGCCCCAGATGTACTGGGTGTGGCATTTTTTCCTAGAATGCCATTGGTTTCTCATAGAAATGTTTAGAGAGAGCTTTGTAGCTTATGGCTTTGGAATTTTAAATGTGAATAGGTAACTAAAATGAAGCTAAGATAATTGATATAAAAAAAATTCAAAAGCATTTTCTTCCTTTATTTTCTTTTCATTTTATTTTTTGTTTACTAAAAGTCAAAATCATATCAGATTATATTTAGGCCATAAGGCTTGCTCAAATTATTTTTTATTAGAAAAGGATAGTAAGAAAACCATTTATCTTTTAGGCCAATGCCACCAGGGTTGACTCATACAAACCTACCCTACCTACAGTATTTTATTTATAGTATTTTTGCATAGATGGTTTCACAAGTACTTAGTCACCAGTAAGTGGATCACTAGTCTCACCTTTTTCACCTTTAATTAATATTGTTAATAACACTAATAATTAAAATATCATTATGATCTCTTCATGATAATAACAGTATAAATATTAATAGCATAAAAAAATCCAGAAAACACAAGGAAGGGGAAAATCAGGTGGGTACTTGTGGAGCCATCTGTGTGTAGATACATTTCATAAAACAATACTACAGTAAACATCATTTTCTTGGCAGGAATGGGTTAATTAAAAGTGCTCATTCTTTTCAATCTTTGATTATGCATTCTTGGTCTGTAAATGGCATTTGAATGCATATTTAAAAATAAAAATGTGATTTAAAGTTATTTTACTGCAGTTTACTGCTGACATGATTTTCTAGTATAGACATATTCTTTTTATAATTTATTAACTGTTATCATTTTCCACACTTCTTTAGAATTGGATTTGCTTTTACAACTAATATTTCTGTATGTGTTTTTATTTCTTTTCTTTTTTTGTGTGTACCACAAGGGTAGTTACATATATTTTAGGTAAAAAGCTTTTGCATCTGCCTATTTTGTTAATCACTAGCTAGATATTTCCCCTTCCAGATTCTGTTCAAGATGGACAATAATGGAGGAGGTATCTTGGTGGAGCAAGAACAGCTGCACATATCCATGAATATGCCACGAGACAAGTTCACCTTTGACAAATTTGTCAACATGTGCATCCTCTCAGGTTGTGACTATCTCCCCTCGTTGCATGGTATTGGACTTGCCAAGGCTTGCAAGTTCTTCACTATTACCACAAATCCAGATATTCATAATGTAAGTTGAAGGTGTATGTTCTATGGTAGAATATACTAAGGAGGTGTAGCTGTCTTGTATTGGGAGATTTTAAAATTAAAGAGTTGTGTCAGGACAAAAAGAAGACTCAGGGTCTGTGACATTTTTTTAAGCCAGCTGTTTATTTTATGAAAGTATAACAAGATTTATGATCCCCTTTACCTGGAAAGTAAAAAATACAAGCTTATTTTCTGTGTTTATCATTAGTAATTGTTCATTTATGATTTACATAACAGATTTGAACTTCACCTTTAAAGTTCACCTACAGTCTGAATACAAACATAAACATTATAGTAGGGACAAAGATAGAAATGAAGAAAGAGCCACAATAATTCAGGAAATAATAGACTGACGTTTTGTTAAGTCTTATGAATGCCGAATGGTAGAATTTAAAAAATCTAATTTTAACCAATTGGCAATGGGTACACTTGCTGTCCATTATAGTGTTTTATCAAATTTTGTTGCACAGAGATGCCATCATCACTACCATTATTATTAATGACATTATGATTATTATATTTTTAAAAGAATATTAATACTAAATTAAGGAAAAGGGTAGACTGGTGAGATAGGTAGGACAAGTAATTAGCAGTAGAGAGAGCCAGGTGACATGAATGTGCTGCTATGGAAAAATTTGATTAAGTCCATGGGTGATGAGAATATGCCATCATGAAATTTTTGGCTTAAGACCAGGGTGATGGAAATGACTTGCCTTAAGTGTACAAAGCTCTTGGAGGATATTTATGAAGGGGTTCTAATATTATTTTCATCAGTAAACACATGTCAAATGGACTCTCAATGACCCATGACTTGAAAGGCACTGGCTGCAAGGAGGACACAATTTCTTTGCTCAGTATTCTATTCCTTCCTTCCAGCAGTGCAAGGAGTATTACATAAAATTTGATATTAAGAAAATTTGATACAGCATATCAAATGATAAATATAGACCATGGAAAATGGCAAACAAAGCAAAAAAATATTTATGTAGAAAAATAATATTTCAAAGGGAAGGACAGGAGTCTAGCATTTCTTTAGGCCAGGCCTACAAGCCAAACAATACAGAGAGTTGCTACTTAAGTAAGCCTAATGCCCAGATATTGGGCCACACTTGGGCAGTCAAGCTCCCAGATCCAGTGGTTTTAGCTCTCAAGGAACAGAAATCACAATGGACATGGCATTGTATGTTACTCTCACACATTTGGCTTGACTTAACTGTTGGCAAATAGGAGAATTAGGTTATGGATACCTTCTATTCATTTCCCTGGATTATTGATTTTCCTTCTCTTACCTCATTCCTTGTTCTGTCAGTCAGTCTTTATATTGTATATTCTTATGCAGTTTTAATTTGAATATTCATTTTGTTTTTTCTCCAGTTAGGATTCTAGCCAGACTCAAAACTCCATGGCATGTTGTTCCTTTTCTTATTATAGCTCTTGATTCACTTTATGTATCTCTTATTATCTTAATATGATGATAATAAACCTTCCTTATTGTTAAGGTTTGTATATGGAGTTCCTAGTTTGAGGAAGTGGAAGTTATGTGATTCTCTTAATAATCAAAGCTTTGTTTTGGCAGGTTTTATGCAAACTACCATCTTACCTGAAAATGCCTCACCTAGAAGTGACCAAAGAATATCGAGATGGATTCATGCAAGCCAAAAATACATTCCTCTATCAGCTGGTGTTTGACCCACTGGAGCGTATCCTTCGTCCCCTTCAGGAGTATCCCGAGGGCAAAGGACCTGAAGATTATCCTTATGCGGGCAAGTTTGTAGGTCACGAGAGAGCTCTGCAAATAGCATTGGGGAATGTGAATGTTCAGACAGGAGAGAAAGTGGATGACTTCTGTCCTGAGACATATGTTGTAAGTAGACTAGGGTTTCTCTCTCTCTCTCTCTCTCTCTCTCTCTCTCTCTCTCTCTCTCTCTCCTTCTTCTCTCTCTCTCTCTCTCTCTCCTTCTTCTCTCTCTCTCTCTCTCTCT
>NW_020869560.1:86146-103897 GCF_003789085.1 Penaeus vannamei | reverse complement strand
CTCTCTCTCTCCCTCTCCCTCTCTCTTTCTCTCTCTCTCTCTCTCTCTCTCTCTTTTGTGTCTGCATTGAGATTGAAAGACAGATGATTATATATTTAAATATGAACTATGTGTTCTACTTTTCTTTTATTTAATTTTTATTTCTTTGGTTTTCTTTTCCATCCATCATCAAGCCCCCAGAGCCAAAGTCATCAGGATGGGACAAGCGTGGGGACATTTGTACTGCCCATCGTAGCATATGGAGTAGAGACTTCACCCCATCCAAGGCTCTACCTCCAGTCCCAAGCATCTTGGGCTCAGAGAAGCAGAGTACTCTTGGAAAGGAATTATTAGTATCTTCTACGCCAGTCCTTAAGAGAAAGTTTAAACCAGGTGATAATGTACATCTGTGTGTTTGTTCATTACTTTGGGGGAGAAGTACTTTAAAAACAGTTTCATGATCTTCAAAAATAAGGTGAATTAATGACAAATCACATTTTTCACAGAACCGGTACCAGATGATGATGGTTTTCCCACTGAAGATGAACTGCAAGATCTATATGCTCTGCCTGCTAAACGTTTGAAGGAAGAAGCACCAGTTGACAGTAACAGTGCTGATGAAGACATGGATGGTAAAACAGCCTTGGATCATTTATCTGAAGGACTTGATTTTGAGGAAGAAAAAGAAAAAGTATCCATTAAAGAGGAAGTAGGAGATTTGTCACCAGAACTGAAAACTGTAAGCCCTTCAGCTAAGAGCAGTAGGTCCAAAAATCCATTTGCTAAGGCAAAGTCTCCTGTTAAACCTGCTGGGCAATTCAGTGCGTTAAAGAGATTTAGCAAAATAAGGAAATCATTGGAGAATTCAAACACTATTGTGCAGAGCAGGTAAGCAATATGTAATTTGCATTTTTATCAGTCTCATTATATACTTAGTTGTTTTTTTATAGGAGTTGAATATGTAGGTGACAGTACAGAGAAAGGTCTTGTACATTTGACCTATGTTTTATGGTTATTAATTCATTACATTTACCATATTTTTTAATAATCCATTTCCCTATAATTTTCAGGTACTTTGCCAAGGCAGTGCCAAGTGCCACAAGTAATGAAGATGAAAAGAAAAGTGAGGAAAAAGAAAAGCCTGAACCCCAAGCAACAGATGAGGAAGTAAGAGAGGATCAGAAAGTTAAATTAGAAAGTGAATTACATGTTAAAATTGAAGATGAACAGAAAGACAAAATACCCAGTGAATCTCAAGTTAAAGCTCCTTTGTCTCCTGTCATGAACAATATTCAGAAAAATAACAAAAACAGCACATTCAGGTGGGGGAAACTGACAGATAAGTTTGGATTTAAAGACAAAGTCAAGATAGAGAGCAGCCCGTCAACAAAGTACACTTTCAAGGCCGTCGCTAAAATACCAAGCACAAGAGAAACTGATGAGAGTAAGGAAAATGTCCTCAGTCTGTCCCAGAATTCAGATTCTAGGGAACTGCCACTTTCTCAGAGCAGTTTAATGTCTGAAGTCTCAACAGTCAGTGATGTAGGCTCAATAGATAATGAATCATTTGGCCTAACACCTACTCCAGAAATATCAACCATGAGTGATAAGGATTCAGAAGTTGCAAGTCCTTCCTCAGTAACCAGTACAATGGTATGTATTGCTATTACTGTACATTTTGTAAAACCTATTCATTATATTTGATACTTGAAAACTGAGGTATGCATTCTGTCCCACTGGAAACCATAGTTATTAAGAAAATGGAAACATTTAGGTATGCATACACATACATATACATGAGATATCCTGTAGATGAGGAGATTTCAATATCTCCCCCTATTTCTAATATCCTAGGCATTCCCTAGGATATTAATTTATTTCTCCCTTCTGTGATAATTCCCCACCCCAATCCTTTGGTTGTTGTCATGGAGGGGGCTTAGGAGACCGTTAGAAAGGCCCAATGTAGGGGACCACTCATACCTAGGACCATATCAACTAATTTTGCATGGTCTTTTCTTCTCCCCTTTCCTTTTCCATTCACCTGCTGTCCACTTCCAAAGGTGTGAGAGCCTTGCTGAAAGGATGAAAGGCTTTGTCTCAGTCATGAACAGCCTCCGGGAGCCATGGACACGGTATTCCCTCGGTTAACCTACTAATGACAGGTGTCCCACATATGAGACACCCGAAAAAATAAACATTGCTGGGCGCCCACCAGTGTGACGCTATATCAGGGCTCGCACTCTAACGTAGCAGGCAGAGTCCGGGCTAGGCTGGCGCACCAATTTTGTAGCAGCCCGTAATCTTTTATTTTCGGTTTCAAAATATACTGGCGTTAATGGGTCAATAGCATAGCCCTTACCCCTTACAGGGACACTGAGGGGTAGACCGTTTCCTTTTCCCACATATTTCAGGCATGCCATGGCCAGTGATGAAGATTTTTTTACCCTTATTAGGGGCATTATGGGTTGCCCCTTCATTGACTAGCCTATCTAAATTTGATTTCAATGGTTTCCCAACCCCTGCCTCTCCTTTGACCACAGCTCTGACTACTGATACTCTTTGATGTTTATTCACAGCTCTGTCCATTCCGAACCACCCACTCAGACCATGACTGAACCTTCAGAATGCCCCGTTTCCTCTCTTCCAAAATTACCCTTTCCATCTTCTACTGGATAGTCTTCTATATTGTCAACCCCCTCCCCTCTTTTTACTACACTTCATCCTTATTGTCCTCCTTCCCACAATACTACCTCACTCCACACTACCCCATCTTCCTCCCACCTTTGTTCTTCTACTGCTTCGACCCTTTGAGTACTCTTTTTGGCCCAGCCAAGGGGGATCAATTCTTTGTGATTCCTTTTGCAGTTGTTCTGATCATTCATGCCTTGTCACAGCTTGTGTTCTATCTACGCTAACTGACCTCACTGGCAAATCAATTCCTGCCCAACCTCACTTTCTTAATACTTGTACTGGGATTGTTTGTCTCCCTAATAGATTGTCCTATCTATAACAAGAACTGGTCAGACTGCAAGAATGACTTTCTTGCTTGCCTTGTTGACTGTGATGCAGTGGCTAATATTTGCCTACACCAATGTTGCTAATATTAGCTTCTGTAGACATGACCTCCCCCATGTAATTTATATTGGAGTGTCCTGCCCTCTCTGACCATATTGATCTCTTCCTCATTAATGTCAGCAATGTTGGCATTTTGGCCAAACGCTGTTGCTCCACAGCCTGTTGCCCTCTATGTGCCCAACCTGGTCATGACCATGCAAATTGTTCTGCACAGTCATGTACATGCAAATTGCTCTGCACAGTCATGTACATGTCCCAGTTGTGGTGGTCCCTGTAATGTACTTTATAGAAGCTGCCCTACCTCGAATCCGAAGTAGCAGTTCAGAGATTCAAACTAGGCCTCACTCAACATGGGGCCAGACAGAAAGCACAGCAACAAGGTCTTTCTCTACCTATTTCAAAACTGTCCTCTGCTCTGCTCTGCTACCCTCCCATTTCAAGATGTCTCAACATCTCTCCCAGCATCTCTTCCCTATACCCCAAACTATCCTATCTGTATTCCCCATCTTCCAGTCAAAATCAGGGTAATTTGATCTCTACCAATTCCTCTACCCCTCCTCCTTCTCACTTTACCTTATGCACCAGGCAATTTAAACATTCCACTCCATCTCCTATCACATCCTCCTCTACACCCCCCTCTTCCTCTACTCCTTAGACATCAATCCCCTCTTCACCTCCTCACAAAAGAACCTTTGTTTCTCAGATCTTCCCCACCCAACTCCCCTCCAGAAACTCTTAAAGACATCCAAAACTTCTTAAACATGACAAGAGATTGCTCTGCTCCCTCATCCCCCCTCCAATCTCTCTATTCCTATTCCCTCTACATTCAAAGTACTTACTGATATTCATCCTCCTCTTCAAGTTTCCCTGCCCCCCTTCCTCCCGCTCTCTCCCAACACATCCTATCTTCTCCTTCGTGAGTGCACCAATCACTCTTCATTCCCCATGCTCCTTATTTCCCCCACCTGGATGCTCATGTGAATACCTTCTGTCACAACAGTGTTTATCTTTGGATCCCTCCCCTCCTGACATTCTTCCTGATGCTTCACCACTTTCCCCAGTCAGCATATCTGAATACCTGGATTCTTCTCCTACTTTTTCAGCAGCCATCGCCACCCCTTTTACCTGTCGATTGTTTCATAATGGCTCTTTTGCTAGTTTTCCTTAAATAATGTTCCTCTTCCTTCCTCAGCCACAGATACTCTACATTTCATCCAATTGCTCTAAGCCCTTAACCTTTTCCTCTTTTCACTAATCTCTGCTTTACTTCATTTGCTCCTCCTCTACCCTTTTCACTACCGTATGTACTATCCAATAACACTATAACCTTTGACATCTAACATTATATCCAAATCTCATTTTTACCACAATACTTTAGCATAAGGCTGTATGACCTTTGATGTCTAACACATTTATTTGTTCGTAACCTTAAACCTTTCAGCTATAATTAAAAAAAATAAAAAAATAAAAAAATAAAATGCAGAATAAGGCAGTAGTGCATATTTGTTCATTTTTTCCAATGATAAGCATTCTGACCCAGCCTTAATTAATGTAATTAAACTGATTTCCCAAAATAGTACTGAAATACTATCACTAAAAACATAAAAATAAGGTTTTACAATTAACACAAATTTGATGTAAATTATTTCAGAATGGTAGGATATGCACTTGTCCCATAGAGCAAGTTATGCCATAGATAGTTGAAATAGTTGATTAAGGACTTTTTCTTTGAAAGTTAGTGTGAGAGTTCACAGGTCTTGGAACATGTAAATATGTAAAACATCCTGGGTACACACTTTTCAGAACTTAATATTTATCTGCTAATTTAGAATCATCAGTGCTAATGTATGCATTTATATTACTGACTTATACTTCTAGAAAGTAGAATTTCTGGCAAGATTAATGCTAGCTGATTTTGATGCCCTTGCACACCATATTTAATTTTTTATTCATTCATTCTTTTTACAGCCCAGTCAAAAGACACTTCTGTCCAACAAAAGTGCACAGAATAAAGGAAGAGCAGTTGGTCTATCCCGTCCCAGTGGTGCAAACAAGAAAAATACAGATAAGAAACAGTTAAGCTTGAAGGATATGTTTGGCTTTAAAAAGTGAGTGTTCTGTGTATGGTTTCTCTCCTTTCCCCTTCCCTTCTTTTTCCCATCCTTTCCATTTCCCTATATCACTATTTTGAATATCAGGAACATGTTCCATTTTTATTACTGAAATCTTCTAAATCAGTTGATTCTGTGTGTGCCATGCCAGCTGTGAGTTGTTTGTTGTCTTAGACAGCTCCAAAAGTATTTAGTTACCAGTGAGCCAATTACAACTACTACCTTAGCTTATATTGTTGTTAGCAATATCAATTACATTGTAATAATTATAATGTTTATAATAATAACAGCATGGATATTGATAGCAATATAGCAATAATTGTTACCTCTTCTAACAAGGCCAAGAGAGAAAGGAAAGTAAGAAAATTATAAAGTAGTGCTTGCATCCGAGTTCAGATTTTGATCATCTTGAGAACCAAGCATTGTGTAAATTTTACCCTAAGGAACTGATCCAATCCAAACATGACATTTTGAGCAATTACTAAATCAGCCATTGTTAATCTAATCTTTACCATGTTAAACTTTCTAGGGATGCTCCCAAGCTTCACTGAGCAAAACCTTGAAGCTACAGCAGCAGTGACAAGAAATATGGAAGACATTGATGTTGAACTCCTTTCACCATCCCCAAGATTTTAATAGGAAGTAGAGATTTGTTAATAACAGGTAATCATTGTTATATCACAGCACATTTTATATTTTGTTTATACAGTATTTAATACATTCCAACATTGTTGAAGAAAGTTCACATTTACAAACATTTAATTCAGGGATGACAGTCTTGCTTACAGTACAAATGAATATTGACAATTGTGAAACATTGTCAGAAACAGTTGAACAAATATCTTATTTTTATTTTGTATGTTTGTGGAAGTTCAAAAATGATACAGTGGTACCTGTCAGTCCTAGAATTATTTATAAAATGCACCTCTCTCTTGTATTGTAAAATTTTAAGCAGGCTTTCTCAAAAAATATAGGATTTTTTTTTTTTTTTTTTTTTTTTTTTTTTTTTTTTATAGTGTTTTGACAATTGGCTTATTAACTTTTAATGGGTTATCCATAGTTATCAACTTTTCAAAGATGGTAAAACAATGTCTTTGCTGACACTCCCCATGAAAGAGTGCATCCTGAAATGTAGGTCAAAGGAAAGGTTTTACCAAGTTTTGAAATTGTAGAAAACTATGAATGACCCTACTTATGTAATAGACCTTTAAAGAAATATCACAAAGATTGCTTTATAAAAATATTTTGTGCTGCACTGGTATGATCACCCATTTTATGGTTAACGACCAGCTGCAGATACAGGGATAATAAATGTAAAAATCTAGAAAATTCTATTTATTTTCAATACAATTACAAAAATTGTGCATTAAGTACAGCAATATGCTAGCCATTAGACCAATGCTTGCTTTTGTGTAATATGGCCGCTTTGCCCTGACCTAGTTCATAGAGATGTCAGTACAGTCATGAATGCAATCTATATATTGATTTGTTTTAAAAAGCAAATATTGTGTACAATTGTTAACACTATGTAAATTCTTTTAAAATTACTGGCAAACAATTTTGTAAATAAATACTACATACTAACAAGTCATTTCCAAGTTGTAAATAAAGTATTAAATATTAATGAAATATTAATGAAACAAATACAACGCATGAAAGTTACATAACTTTATAATTATTTCAATAAATTATTTCAATCTGAATTTATACAATCATCATTTACACAACCCAAACTATTCACTTTATGGCTTTACTATAAATAGTGCTAACAAAAACAGTTGCATTATAAAAAAAAATAATAATAATAATAAAATAAAAAATCAAATTATCCAATTTACACTGGTATAAAATTTAAGCATTCAAAAAAGTATGGGTCAGTTATATAGGGTTCCTTGAATATTCCATATTAAACTCGGCTTGTGCTGAATAAACCTTACATATTTCGAGCTTCAGTTATCAAAATGGCACATATAAGTCCTTAATCAGTTATGCAGCAAATAGTAAGGGGTGGGGTATGAAAACTGCAGAGCACTAAAACATGCCCTGTATTATTATTAAGGCACAGAGACATAGCCCAGTGGATTTTTATATCAATTAAGATTCTTAGGAATACTACTAATGGCTTACATTTAAAACAATTACAGCTTAGCACCATTTTCTTTAAATGCTGAACATCGCTTACTAATTGGCATAATCAAAATTAGTTTTCTCTGATATACTTTAGTATTTTAATTGAACTTGAAAAGGATGAATCAGTTAAAAATTTACGAATTCATTATAAGATTTGCATATTGTTAATAAAACCACAAGACATAATTAAGTAACAAAAAATAAATAAATAATAATATTAACAAATTCATAAAGAAAAAGAAAAAGTTTTGAGTTCAGTTGAATGATTCACAACCCCACTCCTTACTCCTGAACACAACAATAGAGAATTACTGTTGCAAAGCATGTTATCACCTCAGAAAAAATGCACTCTTTCAATTTTCAAGAATTTCTACTTCAAATTCACGTACAGTGGGAAACCATAAAACACAAAAGATTGCATATTCCTCTTTGTATGATAACAAGGAAAACTTTCAAAGAAATCAAATATATAGCTGTGGTATATTATCCCAACAGCTATTTAACAAAGGCTTTGGTTTCAACAAAACAAGGGATTCTCTTATCTACAGCTTACCTAAGTTTGCATGACAAAATGAATAATTTTAAAGTAAAAAAAAAAAGGGATAAAGGACATTTCCTCTTAAGTAGGTAGAAAACACTGACTTTTTTATTTGTCTTACACAATTGCACATATTTTATGGCTCCATCATTATAATTTCATTTACGAATGAGAAGAGGAATTTACAGAGGACAAAATGACTAACAATATCCCTGCTCATGAGGCATAAGCAACAAGTGACTCTAGGAACCCAACAATAAAACTTTACCACCTGCGAGACATTATAAGCTGTAGAAACACAATATGTGCTAATTTTGAGCACCTCTACTGGAACAATTACAAGACGAGACACTTGGCCAAAGACAAAGGAAAATGTAAGGGAGTCTTTTGGAAGCAATGAAGCTACATGATCAGGGTTACAGGAACAAAGAAAAAAAAATATACATAGTAATAAATCAAAACCATTGAATATACAATTTTCTTCTAAAAATATCTGAAAATAGTAATAGCATAAAATACCCTTCATTCAACATTTGGCTCTGTTAACTCAGAAGAAACCAGGTGTGTGCCTCTGCTCCAAGTTCTTCTCATCATAGTTGAGAAGCATTAGTCTAACACAAATACAGAATTAATAAATAGTAGTTTAAATCACCAAATAGTCCTGGGTATAAAATTCATACCAAGGAATAATGGAAGGAAGTGAAGAGTTGAGCCCAAATTCTGAAACATCAAGTCAGGTCAAATCATGGTAATGGAGCAAGCTAGCCTGACCAACACTGACAATATGGCTTACTGCAGACCCCTCTGTCTCTCTTTTTGGAGGTCCTCAAACAAACTTGAAGCTTCAAAATTTGGGCTAAAAGAGGCTGCAGTTGTAATTCACTGCAACAATAACCTGATGGACATGTTCAACCTATTGATTATAGAAGATAAAGCTACACTCAACCTCACTAGTGGGTGTTAATAAGCGGACACTGCATAGGAACTACTCTGAGCCAAATAAGTAAAATTACTGTTTAAAAATGATCATAAAAAATAAAAAATAATCAACAATGAAACTTATAATATTAATGATTATATAAACAAAAATAGTGATACAGATGATGATGATAGTAGTACTGATCAATAAAATCTGCCAGCAACTTCAGCTGAGCCGGTGCATCAAACATTTTTGATTCAGAAATTCCTGCAACACCAAGAATGTACTGAATCATTTGGTTTTATCTATCTACCTACTTTTGTAAGGAAACAAGTATTATATATTGTACAATTTTGTACAGATAGTTTGCAGCAAGATTTTCCCTTCCCACATTAATTGGATTCAGGTAATGACTGCCTATTAAATATTCTTATATTTAATGTTAACAATCACATCCGAGATCACAATAATTGAAGGGTTATCATTAGTAATGTGATGCTGATGAGGTCCTGTTAGCTAGTTAAGTTGGGGCAACAGAACAAGGGTACTAGCATCCTAGAGGGTAGTGAACATACAACAACCAGTAATGAGGATATTAATGGAAGAAGTTGGCTAGGCTTAGGCTGGGTCAGCTGGTTGGTTACTACTGAGCAATGGACTTGTGACAGTCCTTAAAACACACTATATATACCCCACTCACTTGGGTCACATGACTATAAACAATCAATGCACCACAGTCACTGGTCTCTTGAGAAACAGCCTTAAAGATAAGGATAGAGTACAACCTTTCTCAAGAATGTTTGCCACACGGCTGAAATATTAAGATGCTCATCGAGCCATACTCATCATTGGGGTGTACCAAGTAGGGAGATGCTTGAGCAAGAAGTGCTTTGGGCACATCTAGCTTGCAAGAAGACTCTCCTCTTATCTTAGTAACTGACTATAATGTGATGTAAGGAAATTTACAAAGGTATGAGTGAAAACGCTTCACAATTCACACAGACATCACCAACTTTGTGTATGAGAAGGACTCAGTTCTGGTAGCTTCTGCAATCTACACTTCGTCTGGGGCCATGTCACAATTGTTGTTGACCGTATTTGCAGAGAGAGTGCTTGGGGCCTGGCAAAATATGGGTGTGTTAGTTGGATTGTTAGAAAATAGAAAGAAAAAATCAATTAATTCATTCACATATATGCAATAGCAAAGGCATACATTCAAGAAACTATGCATATAAAATTTATACAGTTTGAAATAAAATAAAGCTGTTAATTATACTATTTTCACCACTAACAGTGCAGTGAAGGAAATTCTGTACATGAGCATGTATATATTATATATATATAAACATATGCCATACTATTTGTGGCAAATTGAAAACCTGCAATATTTCATAAACATCACTTACGACGAAGAAAAATTTTAAAAGGATAATAAAAAGTAAGGTTTGGTATCATGACATATTATCTGGGGTAAAGGTACACTGCAAACACATCAACAGGTCATGGTGTTTGCCACAGTTCATGCCAGGTTGAATGGACCAACATGAAAGACTTCCTGAGACATGATACAAAGACACATGGCAAGCATGGTGATGGGTGGAGATCCGGGCTCATGCAAAATGCACTGAGACCCGTACTTACATGCACCATGTGACCTTGCACAGGCCGCTTCCTCACTGTGTGAATTTTGTAACATGAAGTGACAGGCACCATCTCCTGTTGGTGAACAGATAGGGGGCATAAACCCAAGAACAGGCTTGGTGGAACACTAGGGAACATCCATGACTACTTTATCACTGTATTATTCTTAGTTTTATGTTTGTTCTTCTAATATATTTTAGTGACTTCCCTGGTTTATTCAAATAATGCTAATGATAATAGCCTGACTGCCACCTCCATATAAAATGGATAAAAAAATCTCCTATGGATAAAAAATAATATAAAGAAAACCCACATGAGATTGTTTTTCTATTTTTAATATGCAATGAACCAAACCAATATTTTTATTCAAAAAATTTATTCTAAAAATTCACTGAAATTGTAATGCCAAACTGTAAGAAATTTTCCATACTTTAATGAAAACAAAAAACAAAATACTATTTTTGGGAAAATCAATAATTATCAATAAAAATGGTGGATATTCAGTTGAATACCAAAATGTCCATAGTCTACAGATAAAAAACAGTCTTGCTGCATCAGTCAAAAGTACTCTCAATCGGGCATTATTAAAGACAGAGGGAAGAGAAAAACTTTAAGTATCAAACATACGCAATCATGCATTCCACATGCACACAGAAACACACTTGCACATAAAGACACCAATAAATAAAATATGTGCATTTTTTTTTTCTCCTTTTTTTTACTCATCATCACATTCACATTCACCCCATACTTGCACTCTTACTCTCACTCTCACTCTCATTCTCACTCTTTCTCTTTCTAACTCGCACTTCTCATTCTCATTCTCACTCTTTCTCATTCTCATTCTCACTCTTTCTCATTCTCATTCTCACTTTCCTCATTTCTCATTCTCACTTCTCTTCTCATTCTCATTCTCATTTCTCTTTCTCATTCATTCTCACTCTTTCTCATTCTCATTCTCACTCTTTCTCATTCTCATTCTCACTCTTTCTCATTCTCATTCTCACTCTTTCTCATTCTCATTCTCACTCTTTCTCATTCTCATCTTTCTCATTCTCACTCTTTCTCTTTCTCATTCTCACTCTTTCTCTTTCTCATTCTCACTCTTTCTCATTCTCACTCTTTCTCATTCTCATTCTCATCTTTCTCATTCTCATTCTCACTCTTTCTCATTCTCATTCTCACTCTTTCTCATTCTCTCACTCTTTCTCATTCTCATTCTCACTCTCTTCTCATTCTCATTCTCACTCTTTCTCATTCTCATTCTCACTCTTTCTCATTCTATTCTCACTCTTTCTCATTCTCTCTTTCTCATTCTCATTCTTTCTCTTCTCATTCTCACTCTTTCTCATTCTCACTCTCTCATTCTCATTCTTTCTCATTCTCATTCTCACTCTTTCTCATTCTCATTCTCACTCTTTCTCATTCTCATCTCTCACTCTTTCTCATTCTCATTCTCACTCTTTCTCTTTCTCATTCTCACTCTCTCTCTTTCATTCTCATTCTCACTCTTTCTCATTCTCTCTTTCTCTTCTCATTCTCACTCTTTCTCATCTCATTCTCACTCTTCTCTTTCTCATTCTCACTCTCTTCTTTCTCATTCTCATTCTCACTCTTTCTCATTCTCACTCTTTCTCTTTCTCATTCTCACTCTTTCGCTTTCTCATTCTCATTCTCACTCTTTCTCATTCTCTTCTCATTCTCATTCTCTCTTCTCATTCTCATTCTCACTCTTTCTCATTCTCACTCTTTCTCATTCTCATTTCTACTCTTCTCATTCTCATTCTCACTCTTTCTCATTCTCATTCTCACTCTTTCTCATTCTCATTCTCATCTCACTCTTTCTCATTCTCACTCTTTCTCATTCTCATTCTCACTCTTTCTCATTCTCATTCTTTCTCATCTCACTCTTTCTCATTCTCACTCTTTCTCATTCTCACTCTTTCTCATTCTCATTCTCACTCTCACCCTCACTCACCCTCACTCTCTTTCTCACTCTCACTCTCATTTCTCACTCTCACTCAAGCACTTATAAAACAAGCCAAGTCACTACATCACTGCACCGCACTCTAGATTAAAATTTACTTCTAAAAATAATAGTGATCATATGTAGGTAAAAAATAATAAAAAGAAAATCTCGACTTTTTACCACTAGAACCACTTTTAGTAGTTAACGCAGCAGAAAGCATATAAAATAGCAGGTAGGAGACCTGTATTTTGTATTAAAAAAAAGCATCTGATATTAATATTTTGCCAAGTTAATTTGCATTACCCATTTATAAGCAACAACTCTTACAGGGATCATATTAGTAGCGCTTGTGTTTACAAAGGTTGAGTTTCTCCATATTTTGTTTATATTAGTTGCATAAAATTACAGATGAATTAGTCACACAAGGTTGTAAATGTATAACTCAACAACCCTGTTGTAAGATTTATTTCTGAGCCTGTCTTGTATATCCTAGTTTTTATTTATCTTATTATTATTATTTTTTACCATGTAATGAAATGCCTCTACTATTTTCAACCTATAACCCTGAAAGTCCTCTGTTGCTGTATCCAAAACAAATCAGTGTTACATTTTACCTTTACCGGGGTTAAGATCTAATCTTGTACATCCATATAAGCCGAAACTGTTATATGAGCAATATAAGTTTATAGTGTAACTGATAAATTAATGGATTTTTAAACCAACACAAAAAATTACACCACTATTAATCATCAATATTAACAACTGGACAGCATCTAGAACAAAAAATCCAATTTAATCTTTGATTCAATTCAGTAAAGCAACAAAGAGAAAGAAAGGTAAGATTTAACCATCACACACCATCAAATTCTTAAAAAGGATGAACTGTATGTTTCAGGAATGCTTTTTAAAGAAGCCTAGAAAACTGACACAAAATCAATTATTTACAAATATATCAGAGTATCCAGCCAAAATCTTCGTAAGGTAATAGCTTATTCCAAATAATTAGAACGATTTCCGATTTTTGTCTAAGCTCATTATTTAAAGCACCCACTTAGTGCTGTATTGCTGTACACATAATAATGTGTATATCCTTACCTATGAAAAAGTTTAATCTAGATGCTAACACCTGCCACTCTGACAAGACACATTACTTGATCATAGCATAATCTCAACTGAAGAGATCTCAGCACCAAATAACTACTGCAATCCTATGCAAATTCTAAATACCATACTACTCCTAAATATAATTTTTTTTCCCCTACTTTAACAACTCTATCCTCAGTATTTCATTCATGTTCTTCCCAGACAAAATGCTTTTATACCTAATGTGGGAACTGAAACTGGGCATTACGTAAATTACGTATATGTACACACAGAGGAAAAAGGCTGCCCCATTTTAAGTTGTTAAAAAGATCACATAATAAACATGTGAAGATTTACAAATCAATTTACAGAACTAGTAGCACAAGATGATTATAATCTCAGCATGGCATACATTTTTTGAATACCAGTATCTCCATTTTTGTTAGAAAATCCTACAAATTCTAGTAAAACTATAATGCCTTCTAAAATCACTTTACCTACTAGATTATTTGATTTTACCCACAACCAAAATCTGATGCTCTTGAAAAATGCACTATTCTTTCCAGCAAAAGTACCAAATTCCTGCTGACAAAGCTTTCTTCTATGTTCTACTAATGAAAAAATATCAATAACAAGGTAAAACCTAAAATACTGATAACATACTTGAGGAATAGATATCACACTGACTAGTATCAGTCTCCAAGGAGGGCTATTATATGAACTAATATATACTGTACTTGATGTACTCTTGTTTATAAAGAAATGTAAAACAAAATAAGTACACTAAAAAAGCTATGCAGCCTAGAGGCATTCATATACTAAAGAATATACCAATATTAAAAAGGGGGGGGAGGGAAATCAACTAACACTAACTGCAGCCTACATGGCCAAGTCCTGAATCAACAAGATAACACAATTGGTGCAGAAGCACATCCATGTTCTGTGTAAACACAAAAACTTCACTAGGCTTTCTCCTAAAGGACAAGGATTCAAACAACGTGCAGTATTTTGTATTTTCAGAGGAAAGGAGAGAAAAAAGCTACTAAAAATGTTTCATGCTGACTTTACAAGAGCACACTCTGCCAACAGTAATAGACAGAATAGTTTAAAATATATCTGAATCTAAGACTCCAAGCTTTTTGTTGAAATGTTTGCTTTTCTTTTGTATTCATAATTTCCTTTTAAGAAAATTACAAGCATTCTCACTTTCTGAATTTCTTATCCAATTTACGAACATTGCACATATTTTTCTTTATTTCACAGCCAATAATACAGTGAAACCTACTCTCAAAGCAAATATGAAAAAAATAGAATAGCTTTAAAAGAGGGAGATAATAAAAAAATGTTAATAAGGAAACAAAATCCAGTGTGTTCATAACCAAATTAATCAAATATCAACAATCTGCTTGACCCTTATTCATGCAAGCAAATGACAAACAACCCCTTCAACACATGGTTCAGATGGACAGGCAAGACTCGAAGTCACCAGAGTAAGGTATCGCTTACCTATGTCACTATTCCAATTTTTGACCTCCTATTTGTTTCTTAACGTTCTTAGTGTGCACTTTTTTAACCTGGAATATATTTTTATGTCAATTGCAAGTCAACTGAGGATAGGGTTTGACATGTTTCCATGTAAGAAAAGGGCACTACTATCTGGAGTTCCATACATCAGAGGCAATAATGTTGATAGCCAATGAGCATTGTGTGTGTTACAAAATTTCTATTTGTTTAAGTTAAAGGGTAAAACAAAAAATTAAAAAATCATAGGTATAAAACAGATAAAGGAATCATATCTGCCTCACAAAAATAAAAAAAAACAGTCTGTTCTCTCAATAAACTGCTTATTCTATGCTGGATTACACAAATCAAGCATCATTTGACATGCATGATAAAGGGAAGACCAAATCATCCATGCTTAATATGCTACTTGGCCGAACACATTCATTTTTCTTAAGACGGATGGCCAAAACTTTTTTAAAAATAACATGCTGACCACACCGGGCCACAATACTGCTGTCCAAGCTAAACAGCTTTTCTATCATCTTTTTCCATTTTCTTCATTACTATTGTTGAGCAATAAATACTAGTTAAACTTTCCCATTTGCTGACTACCTACTATCATTTGTTTCAAAAGCAAGTAATGTTTTTGCAAATAATGGAATGGTCCATGCCCTTTTACTTTTCTTTGAAAAATGCAATTTCCTTTTAAATTTTTGAGTGCATTTTCTACAGTTGAAGAAGAGTTCTCATTCAATTTATTCTATTTCTTAACCCACACAAAAAAACTTTCCCACACTACACACCAGACTTTGTGCAGAATCAGCCATCTGGCTGTTTCATATGCAATTGTTTGGGATATGAGGCTAAAAAGAGGCTCTAAGCACACTTTTGTAAGATTAGAGCAGACTCAGCAACATATGACATGACTGGATATCACCTAGAGTAACAGTTTTGAGATGAAGTAATAAGTCTTCAACTGGTGTGAGTGGGTTATGAAATACTAAAATCATCTTAATGTTATACTGAAATCATCTTAAGCATAATTGTATTTCTAGTATCTACTTTGCATATAAACTAGTTCAATTATAGTTTTCTTTGTCTTCTAGCAAAATGGATTTTACTGGCATGCTACAATCTCAGCAATAAATAAAAATGGAATCAATATCCTAACACTTCAAGGGGAGACACATGACACATGCTTCTTCAACCATTTCTACTCTTTTTATACCATATGATATAATGTGCTAATAACATTAAAAGCACCAAACTTTATGCAATTACATCCTTTCACATCACAGTCAAGATATCACAGCTTGATCAAACTGGTGTCCCCTGCCCATGAATCCCTGTGCTTGTGATTTTAAAGGAATATTCCCCTTTCGTATGAGCACACAAACAATCCTCCTTTTGTATCTCCAACCACTCATCTTTCCAACCACCTGAAGCCATGAAATATATCCAATGGTCTAAAACCGAAGTGAGCATACACTTATTTCCTAATATAAATACTATACTAATACTCAACATCAACAAAAGGTGTGGCAAACACGAGGATAATATTAAACAAGGAAAGTTTTGAGCCATTTTGCAACCTAAAAGCAAAATCTAAGAAGAATGAGATGCTATGAACTTGGATCTAGATCTATTACCAAGATTTTTCTCACTTTGGTCAGAAGGGTCTATGGGTAAGAACTACCTATGATGGAGACAACTGCATGATAGAATGAAATGTGTAAAATGAAAGGTAATGAAAATCAACACAAGATCTCAGTTCTCTTAGAGATATACTCTAAAAATGAGAAAACAAAGAACTTAAAACAAATTTCTATTTCAGCATAATACTAATTCTGCTATCAACAGAGAAAATAATGTGGGTCAGTATGTCAGTAGAATAGCACAGAATTTGCTTTCATTTTTCTAGAGAGAACTACTGTTTCAGGACAAAAACAAAAATAACAAAAAAGCAACAAAAAACAAGGGAACAGAAGAGAGTGGAAAAATATCATGTTGCTCTGCTTGATATGTGTGTAGAAAAAAACATGCCACACATTGGTGCATCTTAAATTTCATCCCAAAATACCATGCAAGTAATAATAAAATAATAATGAAAATACAGTGCCTATGGAAGAGCAATTGTCTTGTATGGATATAATACCTGCTGGTGAGAGAGAGAGAAAACACATAGAGAGCAATGCAATATTAGTAGTGTAACAAAAGTGAAATAAAGATATCAACTACCTGTACTCTTGGTTAGTCCTGTATACAGACAAATTTGAGAGAGAATATTAATCAAAACAGAGTTATGAGTATGTAAGTACATAGTTTTTTTCTGAGTTTATCATTATCATGTTTTTCTCTAATTGGAAACAAAAATAGTGACAAAAGAACTGCTTGTCTCATTCCCAAAATATTATTCACAGTGTTGTTCTGAAGCATGGCTGACTAATTAGGAGATGTTATTGATCTGTGGCTGATAATTTTGACTAACTCACCTTGTATTCACTCATTTGATTTTTCCTCTTAGAAAATATCACCACTACAGCTCCATGATCCTCAATTTTTTATAGTTTTTTCAAACTATTGTAACCATATATTTCATGTAGTTGTGACCCTCTAATGAATAGTGAATGATATTTACTATACACTACTATTTTCTCTAATGATCCTTGGTAGAGGATTTAACAGGGTTTAGTGTGAATATACAGTTTTCCATACGAAATCTAGCCAACATGTATCTAAAATGCACACTTTTATGCCGGTCATCCAGACCACAGAAAATTGACTTATGTACACTGGAATCCAA
>NW_020869560.1:64571-81046 GCF_003789085.1 Penaeus vannamei | reverse complement strand
GCACGCACGCACGCACGCACGCACGCACGCACGCACGCACGCACGCACGCACGCACGCACACACAAACACACACGTATGTATCGATATAAATAAAAATACATCAAAATATAAGGAAAATATCAACATCAAGAAATGAATGAAAAAAACAAATTCACAATCCCTAAAGAATTATCAATCATCAGAACACATACGTATAAAAATAGGATCACAAGCAAACCAACCTTTACTAAATACAGTTTCAAACCTTAGAAAAGAACTGCTGCCAAAGTAGGTTACAGATCCTCCTTCAAACTAAATGGCACTGAAAATTACCAATGAAACTACTCCTTAACTACATAAACCAGGTGTATTCTATAGCATCCTACATATTGAGACATACGGTGACCTGCAGCATCCTACATATTAGACGCAAAACTTACCCTCATGGAACATTTGCCCTCATAGTACACAAACTGTGCCGCAACATCGGGCACACCCAAAGAATACAAATTCATCCATAATTACCATGTTCGGTAAAATTGAAGAGGGGTGGTAACTCCCGATTGTTGGGTAGTCTGGTGTTTGGATCCCTGAGTTCGTCAAAGAATTTGTGCGCACAGGCCTGTAGTGGCGTGATGCGCGCAGATGGTGTGTATTCCAGCAGTCGTGACACCAGGTTTATAGCGTCTTCTGGGGTGCGTTGACGGAACACCTGATTCAGAACAAAGAAAAGTAAATATTATTTGAATTATGAAGAAGAAGAAGAAAAAAATAAATAAATAAATAAAAAATAGAAGTAGAAGTCAGAACAAAGGAAAATTAATATCATTATAATTATGGAAAATTCCTTCATTTCTGTTTTGATATCTCTCACTCAAAGAGTAATCAATGTAAGACCAAGTATAGGAAATGTGATTTTATAACACAAAACTTTCATGCAAATAAACAAGGGCAGCACTGAAAGACAAACCAAAGGAAATTTTTTTACAGTAATGTTAAAATAAACTTTCATCTGTTCTTATAATCATACAAATGTCATATATACATAAATTCTGTTCACAAATGCTGAAAAAAATTGTATATATATGGAGTGGAGTGGAGTGGAGTGGAGGGGAGGGGAAGGGAGTGGAGTGGAGTGGAGGGGAAGGGAGTGGAGTGGGGGGGAGGGGAGGGGAAGGGAAGGGAGGGGAGTGGAGTGGAGGGTAGAAGGGAGTGGAGTGGAGGGGAAGGGAGTGGAGTGGGGGGGAGGGGAGGGGAAGGGAAGGGAGGGGAGTGGAGTGGAGGGGAAGGGAGTGGAGTGGGGGGGAGGGGAGGGGAAGGGAAGGGAGGGGAGTGGAGTGGAGGGGAAGGGAGTGGAGTGGAGGGGAAGGGAGTGGAGTGGAGGGGAAGGGAGTGGAGTGGGGGGGAGGGGAGGGGAAGGGAAGGGAGGGGAGTGGAGTGGAGGGGAAGGGAGTGGAGTGGAGTGGAGGGGAAGGAAGTGGAGGGGAAGGGAGTGGAGTGGAGGGAAGGGGAGGGGAGAGAAGGGGAGGGGAGAGAAGGAGAGAGAGAGAGAGAGAGAGAGAGAGAGAGGAGAGAGAGAGAGAGAAAGAGAGAGAGAGAGAGAGAGAGAGAGAGAGAAAGAGAGAGAAAGAGAAGAGAAAGAGAGAGAAAGAGAGAGAGAGAGAGAGAAAGAGAGAAGAGAAGAGAGAAGAGAGAGAGAGAGAGAAAGAGGAGAGAGAGAGAGAGAAGAGAGAGAGAGAAAACAGCTGAAGAAGGATATAAATATTTCCACATATTTTGCAACAAAATATGTTAAAAGGAAAACAGCAATCTAAAAATCATAATTTACATACTCTGAAACACACCTGCACATCGAGGTGATAGAACATCATCTTTGATTAATGATTACCCACTTACAGGAGCTGGTATAAAATGTAATTCACGGACACCTCTGGAATATAATATTTTTATATATTTCTATTCTGTTAAACTAAAAAAAAATATACAGACTGAACCATCAAGCAATAAAACTTGAAACTCTAGTAAAACCAAGTCAAGATCTTCTGGCATACATAAAATAACTAAAGTAAATATGAGGCACCTAGTGATTGTGGGGCAATCTCTGAAATACAAATATAGTTTTCGAGATATCCCATACATGCTCATGTTAACGAAACTTCAGATTCAGAAAAAGAGGGTAAGAAGTTTTGTCAGCCAAATGATAACACTTTTCATTTTGGCAACTTTGCCTTTCTGCCACCAGGGACCTCATATTAAACAATCAATGTAATTATGTTCTAATATCAGGATACTTCAACAAGAGTGACAAATCAACAAGGTTCATTTGTAATTCTACTATCTATTTGGCCGGCAAGAGAACAGCCAGTTCTGAATTCTGCTGTTAGAATAATCAAACATATGTAGTCGACGGGAAATGATCCAAGAAGCCCTGACCATTCGAGAACTCAATTTAGCTCATCTATTCTGGAATATAAAGACATCTATAATTTCACTATTTTATCTATCAAATAAGGTTAGTCTTATAAGAAACAAACTTTTACTCAATCTATCTTCACAACCCAAATCTAAATAAAATAAAATTACCATTCAACCTTTTGCAGAAGTAAGAGAGGTCAGTGACATTGTTTGTGTTAAGTATGTATACCAATTAGAAAAACTTTTGTATTAGTACTATAATACTGCCTGCAGTGGCAGTTGCTTGCCCACATACACTATCCAGCATTTGAAGAGACCAACTTACCACCCAGGATTTGGCACAGAATTTTAGGCTATACACAATAATATATAAAGAAAAAGATTTTAATTCACCACATTTAGTAAAAAAAAAAAAAAAAAAAGAAAGAAAGAAAGAAAGAAAAAAAAAAAAGCTTTTACTACATCTAATAAGGAACCTTTATATATTCAAACAATCAAATTCTTATTCCATTTCTACTGTGGCTGGATTTCGTTTTATCTCTATGTATCTATTATAGTATTTGTGTTCCTGTTCATCACAGCAAATGATCTTTTTGCTGCTAACTTTATTTAACACTTTTTTCAACACAAACTACTGAACTTTCCCATCCTTTCAGGGTTAGAAGCATCAAGTTCACCAACAAATTTTCTGAAGAATTATATGGTTCCCTCCAAGTCACCACTGGATTATTTCACAGAAACAAGAAAACAAAGCGTGAAATATACTATAGAGCACAGTTATTCCCAAGAATTACCCATCTGAAAATACTCTTGTAATATTCCCATCCTGTTCTGTTTAGTTTGTTGCAATCAAGTCAAGGAAAAACTTAGGACAGCTATATGAATGACATGAACAAAGCGTCAAGCGCAAAGGCCAGGGTGACAGAAAAGACTCGCCACGAGTGCACAAACCTCTTCGAGTGTGAAATGACTCATTTGGCGCTTAGAAGGGGGCTTTAATATTATTCCCATCAATAAATGAATGTGGAATGTAACGTGCGTAAGCAGTGACTAGAAGAGCGCTGGCTCCAGGGAGGATGCCATTTCCATGCTGCACACCGTATTCCTGGCCGCTGTGACCAGCAGCGCAGGTTGTATTACGTAAAATTGAAAATTACCAAAAAATTAGATATATGACACAAATAACCAAATGTTCCATATTTTTTTTTTCTTGCACTGAGCTATTTACTGCATAGAGAGATGATATGAAGTGTGCAAGGAAAAGAAGTAATTATCATCTGGATAAAGCAAATCAAAAGACAAATATGGACATTGGAAAATGGCGATAAATCTAAAAAAGATTTCACACAACAACTTTGCAAAGGGCAGGCACAGTCTTGTCAGCGCTCATGGTGTTTTGTGTGCGCCCGGCCTACGCACCACATGCCTGGATGCTGGCCACTTACGTAACCATTGGAACCAGATCCAGGGGGGTTAATTCTAATGTTTAGAAAATTGATACTGTTGCAATCATTTACATTATGATCATCATCATAAATTCAAATACAATAAGCAATAAAAAAACTAATCTAAAAAATCTGGGAAGCCTGTAAACAGGTGAGATGGGTGCAACTAGTAAATATACCTTGGAGACTAAATATTTGTGGAGCCATCAATGTGTAAATAAATTCAATAAATTAATCACTTCCTGCTGGGTGGCATGTACATACATGCCATGCCCATTATAGACAAGGTAATGGGTGGCATTATACAAGACCCTTACTTACTGTTGGCTCATGGGATGGTCCTTGTTTTTGCCAATAGTAGAAGCATCATTTCTGTGGTAAAACTTTTGGCCACTAGCAATTAAATTGAAGGTAAACCTTTAAAAATTTGATACTTTTAAAAACTGTATCAAACCATAAGCTTTTAGGTGCCCAATGTTGCCCGCAAACTGCAAAAGCCAGGGACTCTGTCAATACATGCCAACAAGTCTGCAATCATGTCAACTTTTCTCATTTTTAACTCAGCATTATTGGTTAAAATCAGTGGATATGGCATGTACATCACTCTATCCCAGCGCAGACAGTTAACCCATCGCCGACGGGTAAAAATTTTGGCAAGTGGACGTATGCACAGGTTTGTTGGCGCACATCAGCAGTTTCCCCTATTTGCGCTCGGCTCGATCGTTAGTTTGCGAGCGACATTTAGCACCTAAAAGCTTTTATTTTGCTAAAATTTATAAATATATTAAAATTTTGAAGGTTTAACTTCATTGCCTAAAATCTTTACCACATAAATGAAGCCGCTACTATCGGAGAAAAAACAACCTCCATCTGACGAGCCAGTAGTGCAGGAATGGCATGACATGATGCCCCAGCGTTCAGTCCACAACAGCCATGGCATGTACGTACGTGCCCCTCGGGGCAACGGTTAACAGGGTAAATTATGATTCTGCAAAGAGATCCACCTCCCCTCCTTGATAACACTGCAGTGGCATAGAAAAATCCACTTTACCAATATAAAAATCAAACATATAGTCTGTTGAAAGTTATATGAATTCAACTATCCCTCTGAAAACAATAATAACAATAACAACAAATTATTTAGAACAGTAAGCGAGGCAATGAAAGAAACCATATTATTATTCCCTTGGGGTATGCTTAACAAACCTTAACTCCAGAATTTCAAAAGCTGGTATTCATTGTCCTGATGCTAATGTATCAGCTCATCTTATAATGGTAACTGAAGATTTCACAGTAATAGGTACTTGATGCCATTAATCATGACATACAAAGGTTTTCATTTTAATCATTTCCATCTTCATTGAAGCTGAACTTAGAGATTTTCATCTCTATTACAAATGAACGTGTGACGATGCTCTCACAGTATGCAAGACTACTTAAAAGCTGTTGAAGGATCTATTTCTTTTAGTTTCAGTGAAGTTGAGCATGTCATAACATGCCAACTTTAACTGTGTGAACTTCATTGTAAAGAAAAAAAAAAAAAAAAAAAAAAAGTTTTCATGTAATAGATACCCCAAGCAGAGCCTGCCCTTTTAAAAAACATTCTTATTGGACTAAGTGACATCAAGCACTTCTGAAGAAGGTCTACTTTCAAACTAGACATAGCACTGCCTATATGTATATCTTTCACTAAAAACACGATTTCCAGGTAAACATTGCCTAACTGCAAACTTTGCTATGGTTTCTGAAAGTGCTGCAAGAAAGAATGCAAACTTAAATGAGAACAAACAAATGAACCACAGAACTGCAGCTTCTGCGTTCATGTATGAAAATAAAAAATAAGGATATTAGGTTTTTTACCATCTCTCTTCATTCTGATCAATAAAATAAAGAAAAAAAAAAACCCTATCTTGAAGTGTTATTCAATAAGGATGCTACCAACTATACTACTCTCCATTAACACTATGCAATGTTCAAGTTAACCTTCAATGTTGTCACTTTCACAAAAATATACCGGTACACCAAACATTCTTTTCTTTTTCTTTTTTCTTTTTAAACAAATTTTGCTATCTACATGAGAAGCTACTTGATCACTTAATACAAGCCAATCACAGTCTGCCTCAAGTGTTAGAAAAGCTTCTCACCTGGCTTGCCTATGCAAAGCTAACTACCGGTTCGTACACACTATTGTTAAGAAATCTTCATACTTTATTAGAGCCAAGGAGTCTACTATCAACATATTTCATCTTTACTTATACGGGTAAAAAACATATTCCCAGGCAAATAAAGGTCATTGAGGTGCAAAGGTAAGATCTACCGAGGAAACCAATTCAGAGAGAGACAAGAATGAAAGAAGATTGATGAGAAAATCTTTTTTTTTTCCCATGCTCAGACTTTCTATAACCACTTACTGTTCCAAGATAAAAATACAAGCATAGGTTTGTTTTTAACCTTCACTGATTTTTATAAGCTATCAAAAATTAGTTTTTGAGTTTCAGTTTACAAATAAGTACGTGCACGGTCTATGCACTTTTAAGTTGGTGATGGAGCTCCCTAAACAACTGATTCAATATCATTACCCTTTTTTGTTCTCCACACAGTGAAGGTTAGTATGATATCTCGAAATGTGAACAATAAACAATAATACTCTCAGCTGATATTAAAAGAATGATGAAAAATAATGGAAAAAATCCAGAATCATTTACATTACCAAATCAAAAAACAAAAAAGGAAATTTCAAAACTTAACAGGTTATCACTCAGCAAGGAAGAAATCTATGACATTCAGGTTAAAATAAACTTTCCCATGATTATGTTGTTAAAACCAAAAGATTTCACATACTGTTAGAAAACATTTTTTTTATGACCACCCATGGTTAAAAAAAAGTCTAAAATTGAGAGCTCATACTTCCAAAAACACTTTCAAGACAATTTCATAAAGACAGGTCACTGCCTATGTTCAATGTGAGGAGAGAGAGAAAGAAATATTTCATTAAAAAAAGAGAGAAAGAAAGAAAGAGAGAGAGAGTGAGAGTGAAAGAGTGAGAGTGAAAAGAAGAGTGAGAGAGGGAGAGAGGGGGGGGGCGGGGGGGGGAGAGAGAGAGAGAGAGAAGAGAGAGAGAGAGAGAGAGAGAGAGAGAAGGAGAGAGAGAGAGAGAGAGAGAGAGAGAGAGAGAGAGAGAGAGAGAGAGAGAGAGAGAGAGAGAGAAAGAGAGACGAGAGAAAGAGAGAGAGAAGAGAGAGAGAAGAGAAAGAGAAAGAGAAGAGAAAGAGAGAGAGAGAGAGAGAGAGAGAGAGAGAAGAGAGAGAGAGAGAGAGAGAGGAGAGAGAGAGAGAGAGAGAGGAGAGAGAGAGAGAGAGAAAGAGAAAGAGAAAGAGAAGAGAAAAGAGAGAAGAGAGAGAGAGAGAGAGAGAGAAGAGAGAGAGAGAGAGAGAGAGAGAGAGAGAGACAAGAGGAGAGAGAGAGAGACAGAGACAGAGAGAGAGGACAAAGAGAGAGAGAGAACAGAGGACAGGAGAGAGAGAGAGAGAGAGAGAAGAGAGAGAAGAGAGAGAGAAGAGAGAGAGAGAGAAGAGGAGAGAGAGAGAGAGAGAGAGAGAAAAGAAAGAGAAAGAGAAAGAGAAAGAGAAAGAGAAAGAGAGAAGAGAAAGAGAAGAGAAAGAGAAAGAGAGAAAGAGAAAAAGAGAAGAAGAAAAAGAGAAAGAGAAAAGAGAAAGAGAAAAAGAGAAAAGAGAAAAGAGAAAGAGAAAGAGAAAGAGAGAAAGAGAAAGAAGAGAGAAAGAGAGAAAGAGAGAAAGAGAAAGAGAAAGAGAGAAAGAAAGAGAGAAAGAAAGAGAAAGAGAAAGAGAAAGAGATGAGATACAGAGAGAAAGGATAGAGAAAAGAGATACAGAGAGAAAGAGAAAAAGAAAGAAAAAGAGAGAAATGAAAGAAAGAGAAAAATGTCAAAGAAAGAAAGAAAGACAAAGCAAAAGAAAGAAAATAATAACAATAATAAATAATAATAAGAAAAAAAGAAAACGTACAGAACTTCCCACATCAACTAAGGATTTAATTGGTAAGAGGTCACAAAAAAGGGGGTCTAATGCATCCAGCATAGCAAGCCATCACGCCCAGCACTTACTTACTCTAAGCTTCTGGTGCTTTTTATCATTGTTAGGAGAATCAGCCATGCGAGTCATCAATGTCTGAAAATAACATCACCGGCTCCAGTTAGCATTTGGCCCTATCCCAGAAAAGCCTCTCTTGCTTCCTTCCACCTGGTTGATGATTCTCTACTCTCGCGATGGTGTTAGGGTAACTGCACAACACCAACAAAAGTGAGAGTTTTGGATATTTCTACATCCTACGAAACTGGCGTCTTGCCTTATAGAAAGTCGGGAAAGGCCATAAATGTGCCTCATTTGTTGACAAGATACAAGGTTGGAAAAGCGTGGATAAAAAGGGTGCTGGTAGACCCACACACCTATCCGCGAGGAGTTAAAAACTAAAAAAAAATATTGAAATGCAATCCAATTTTGCTTTCCTTCAGTGGATTTCAGTAGAACCTTAGGAAAAAAATCTTTTGCAACAGCTAAAGGAAACTATTCAGACTGAAAAAATAAACAAATAAATAATAATAACAACAATAACAATGATGATAACTGGAAATCCCATTATAATATGCCAAATGATTTTAAGAAGACAGAACCTGAATTTTAAAAAGATAAGGCAGAGCACAGCTGACTCCTACTAAAACTATCTTGATCCTTTTTGCCTTACTAACAAAGATATGCTGGTTCTGATGCTGAAGTCTTGATTATGCTGGATGCAAACTTGGCAATCAAGTACAACTATGCATGCAAGGGGAAAAATAATCTGAATCTTTAAAAGCACATGAGCTCGTATTTGACTTGATCCAAAAAGTCAGTTTGACACAGAAACAGGATTTATTTGAAGCAGCACATGGCCTTTTACAAAAAGTTTTCTTTTTAACTGATTTCCATCATTTTAAATGAATTAGGAAAATTTTACTAATACACATTTATATACAGACAAAATCCCACTGATGTACCTATTGAAATACATACACACAAAAAAGAAAGAAGAAAAAAATCTGTATGTCTGTAGGTCTGTGTATACATACATACATATATAAACAAACACACACATTCACATTTATTATAATATTAGTTAAGCAGGACTAGTTCATTTTCTACTAACAAAGACACACAACATACAAATGCCAGCACAATACTTAAGCACAGACTATGGCCAATAAAGAAGGAACCACGGTGTGCTACACGAGACACGGCCATCCAGAATTCCCTCCAGAAACCACCCTGTGCAAACAACCGGACATAAAAGAATCGCCTTCTGGCAAATCCTACCTTCTGCCATGGATGAGACTTAATCTGCGGAAATTTGAACTCTGTGTAATTCGGGTTCATTTCCCTGATTTGTTCACGTGTTGGTGTGCCCAGAACTTTGATGATTTCTACTAACTGGTCCACACCAGAGTCACCTGGGAAGATAGGCTGCCCAAGGAGAAGTTCCGCTAAAACACATCCTGCACTCCATACGTCTGTTGATTTGTAAAATAAAGTAAGTTTATGATTAGTACAATCTATTCACTGTTTAGTGAGTAAGTCAGTGAGTGTGAGTATGAGTTTTTTTGTTTTTTTTTTAGGGAAGAATATGCATTGTTTGTCTGTCTGTTGTCTGTCTGTCTGTCTGTCTGTGTGTGTGTGTGTGTGTGTGTGTGTGTGTGTGTGTGTGTGTGTGTGTGTGTGTGTGTGTGTGCGTATGTATGTATGTATGTATGTATGTATGTATGTATGTATGTATGTATGTATGTATGTATGTATGTATGTATGTTTGTGAAATGGAGTAAGGAAGAGAGAAACATGTGTGATTTTTATCTATAATAATTGAATATGAGGATAAAAGATATTTCAATTGCACATCTAGGTTGCATATAACAAAAATCCCCCCAAAAAGGAAGGAAAGATGTAGTCAAGAGGCCTTAACTAAATGCAATCCCAATTCAAACCATTCCACAAACTTACCAATATTGGTGGTATAATCAGTTGCTCCAAATATGAGTTCTGGAGCCCTATAATAGCGGGAGCAGATGTACGATACATTGGGTTCTCCGCGAACCAAATGTTTGGCACTCCCAAAGTCACATAGTTTGAGAACACCCGTTTCTGGGTCCAGGAGAAGGTTCTGTGGCTTTATATCACGATGACAGACACCCAGGGAGTGAATATAGGCAAGGCTTCGGAACAACTGGTACATATACAACTGGAACAAAAAGCATGTATATTATTTCTGATCTATGACTGAAAATACAACTAAAATATAAAAATATACATGTATTGAAATGGGTAAATATATACAACTGTTGTGGAAAAATATATATCATATTGAAATGATTGTTAGATATACAATTGGAAAATTTGTGCAAAGAAAGTTTTTAAAAAATAATAATTAAATAAAAAGCCGGGTAACAAAAGATTATGTAAAAACCCTCTTGAACCATTGTTTCATTCCTATGCCTTTGCAATATCATCATTTCCTTGCTCTTCCTCTTTTTTATAAAACTGGAATAAAACAAAAATTACATTTTCTTGAAGCAAATCATGTCTGTACAATTAGGGGGGTTGGAGGGGGTGCAGAGAAAAGCAATCATGGATACAGGATCTCTCTCTCTACATCATCTGAGATCGAGGCTCTTAAGATCTGATAAAAATAAATGCCAAGTGGGAATTACGGGAGGAGGGACAGAGTCGAGACGAAAAAGGAGACAGGAAGAATGATAGGAAACAATGATGGGAAGAACAAGGGAGCATACAATCCAGCCAAAGGTATTTTCAATTTACTGCTTCATCTGGCTAAACTACAAAGTGAAAAGAAATGGTCTTTGGCATAAATCTCTTTGCACTTCCCTTTATGGTATTTCTTGTAACTTATTCAATCTAGCCCTTACACCTTATGAGTACACAGCAATAATGATGTTATTCAGTCATGTTGCTTTCAGCAATCATCACCTTCAAAAGTCCATCTTTACTTCTACAATAAGTATAGAGATATTGCTATATCAAATTGTGGTGATGAATGAGGTACTGGTATAGGCTTATGGTTTAATGCCACTTGGGACCACTAATACATGTGGCCATTTTGTTAAAATTGTGTGAGGTATGACTAAAAAAATGTTCATAATACAGACATGCATATACAGAAATGATTACACATCTATCAGTCTAGACATGCATATCTACTGGATAGATAGATAAATAAATGTATATCTATCAGAAAGGTAGACAGATATGCATTTCTTTCTGTGTATAAGCATGTCCATATGTATAAGAATCTTCATTAGGCCGTTCCCTGCACAATTTGAACAAACTGGCCGCTGGTTGTTGAACCTAATTTTGACAAACTAAAGTGACGGACTAAAGCAGGGGATTCTCAAACTGGAGTACATTTGCACTTTTGAAAGGGCACATAGGTAAATGAAATAACAACCACATTGCAAACTACTGAGGAGTGTGTAGCGTACACCGTATACCATAACCAGTGCACACCATAAACAAAGAAGAACAATCACTATTAAAATCAGCTGATAAGGGTAGCAGCCAGGAAAGTGAACACTCCTCCTCCTCCTATCAAGGAGTAAAAAATGAACAATAAGGATAAGAAAACCCTGCATTCTTTATTACACCGACGAGGTGATTTAACATACATTTTGGGAAGAATTTGTTGTCCGCTAAATTGGAAACCTTAATACTAACTCAAATTCCTCAATGGAAATATCAAATTTCAGCTCAGATTCTCATGAAGCACAGCAAGTCACTCAGAAGTCATGCCATATACTGTCATAAGTTTCGCCTTAAGAAACAGTTAAAGCAATTTGCCTGAAGGGCATCGTGACTGAAATTTGAGTGATTTGAAAAGAAATTGAATTGCAAACTGAGCCATTATTCTTCATAAATGAAATTTTCTAAAATACAACATTCATTTGCATCTACAAGCAGTAAAAAGGATAAAGAAGTGGCTGAATATATACATATACACAGTTCTGATGGTGCTTCAATCAGAATCATGTACTTCAAGTGAAGGTATATAAACAAATAATCAACTGCACATGGAAAAAATACAAGCACGGTAGAGTCTAACTAGTCCACAAAGATGAAATGAAACAAGTCATAATAAAACTTTATTCTTTTTTTCCAAACAAATCTCACATAATACAAACACAAATCAATTACCTTAATATAGCTGATTGGTATAGTTTGTTTTTGTTTGCTGTGATGCCTTGCTACTTTATATACTGTCTCTGGAATAAATTCTAACACTAGGTTCAAGAACACTTCTTCTTTCTGGAAAAGAAAAGAAAAAGAAATTAGTTCTTTGACATTAAAATGATGCAATAATGATGCACTTCTCCACCCCTCCATAATGAGCCAAGTGTATAGAAGAGTGGACGGATAATATTACACTGTGTTTATAGGGGGAAGGGTGGGTTATGTAACATTATGTATGAATGGAGGAGGGCAAATCTTATGTTATCTTATGTTTGCATAGAGGATGATGGTGAATCATGAAATATTACTGTTTGAATTTTGAGTTGGGAAATGAATCATCAGAAAGTGCATATGGATAATAATGCACTATCTGGAATCCCAACAGAAAGTGTATACAGATAATTCACATGCCTGGGATCCCAGCTGAAAGTGTAAATGGACTATCTAGGATCCCTAATGATTCCTTAGAACCTGGAGACAGAATTGCAGTGTCTGTTGGCCAAATTAATGTAAAACTAATGCTAATTTGTAATCATATCCCCTTTTATGACCCTTCATTATGTCCATTATGTGGACCAACACTTTTAATCTCTCTTTGCTATTACTGACATTTTTTCTTATACTCTGACTTTGCCAAAATTATGTCAGCCTGTTTTTATGTACTCCAATTTCTGCATGTATGTACTAAACGTAACAAGCAGAACTCTGTTTAGCTTAACTAAAAAGAATTGACCAAAATTACTATGTTACACACACACAAACACATGAAGTCCATTAAACCCAAAGACTTCTAAAATCATATTCTACAGATGCAAATGAAATTGACATACTGAAGATCCCTTCACAGCTAAGAAGATATTGATTCTATCATCATCTCAATTTACCAATCTGCAGTTTCTGAACCATGTCCTTCAATACTTTCAATACAATCTTTCTTACCTTTTGGTAACATTTTCAATAACCAAATTAGTATATATATATAAAAAAAAAAATAATAATAATAATATGATTAAGGTATGTGAAATATTTACGAGTGATACATTGTATCCTTTTGTAAACTGTCGTGAAAACAAATTAACTGGGTCAACCTTGGATGAGCCTTAAATTTCAGTTATCAATCGTGACAATGTTAAAAACTGCCACAAAACAAAAGGTAAATGTGAACTTTCACATAATAAACAGATTTATCTATGGTCAGCATACCAATGTACTATGCCTTCTTCAAATATCACAGACAAATAAAAATCTACAAATCAGAGATAGCAGAGGCATGGGCTACAGAACTCAGAAGCTATAATCTGCTTTGCCCCTTTCACTATGTGAAAAGCAATATACATGTAAAGTACAGAAAAAATGTAACATGGAAGTATCAATAACATGAAAAGGAATGTGCATGTATACAACACTATGGAAAAGGAATGTGTATGTATTGTGGTGGTCATTATGAAGCCTGACGGAAAACAGAAAACTTTTCCTTCGCCAAGTTAGTGATTCTGAGCAATTAGTAAACATAGTTAGACTTTCTGTCTTGAGAGAAAAAAAACATTATAATAATTTAGCAATTATGAAAATGAAAATGAAAATATTATTTCCACTGAAGAAGAAAAAAGAAGGAAGGGGAAAATGAGAAAGAAAAAGAAAATGGAGATGATGATAAGGAAGAAAATGAAGACAATAATAAGGAAGAAAATGGAGACGATGATAAGGAATATGATGAAGATATGGAGGAGGAGGAGGAGGAGGAGGAGGAGGAAAGAAGAAGAGGAAGAAGAAGAGGAAGAGGAGAAGAGGAAGAGGAAGAAAAAGAGGAAGAGGAAGAGAAGAAAAAGAGGAAGAGGAAGAAAAGAGGAAGAAGAAGAAAAAGATGGAAGAAAGAAGGATGAAGAAGAAGATGAAGAAGAAGAAGAAGAAGAAGAAGATGATATGAAATGAATCAAAGATGTTATGAGGCCAGTTATCAAAAATATGATCCTCTAAGCCATCCACAGCCCCCTACAAATTTAACTAATAATTTTTATCCTACTGCTGAAACACTGATATCCTTGTTTTTTCTACTTCTTATCATGTAATGGTGTGTTTACTAAGTGATGAAAGGCCAACCTGTACTCTTCAAAAAACACAAAAACATGAACTAACTATTGCACGTTATGTCTGTTTGTTTAAACTCCAAAGATGGCATTCTATGTGTTTCTGTTAACTTGAATATCAATTGCTTCATAGTTGCAACATTGCCTGTGATTTATAAACAATGATCCTGAAATAAGTGATGAAATATCAACAAGCAATAGTCTGAGTTTTCCCAAGACCAGGGTTTTCGATAAAATTGTGTGTTTGGAGGTCATGCTTTCATCCTTACTTCAGAAATTGCAATTCAAAAACAATGATTTCATAATGATGGTTTTAGTGCAAAAAGACCAAAATACAGTTACTAATGTATTAATATTACAGGGGTGACTGATAGAAATGGTTATATTACTACTTCTTTTTTGCTGCCTAGGCTATTTTCATTTCCAATTACCTATATAAATGAAAATGTAGCTCATTACTATAATACAAATTTTACTGGTTATAAAGAACTAACGAAAAATAAGTTTTAATTTACCTTGTCTCCACTGGAGTAGAAGAAATACTTCAGTTTCACTATATTACAGTGTTCTAGTCTTCTCATAATCTGCAGCTCTCGGTTCTGAAATACAAGATAAAACATGTATGAATACACAAAATGTGAGGTGTTTTGACATGATTACAAAAAAGTATCTCGTAAAATAAACACATCAGAGGTTTCACTAGCTTTATTTGAATCTGAACCAGAATCACGGCCAGGTTTACTAGCCCATACGCCAGGTCTAAGTATACTACCTGGAGCACTAGAGGGGTCACAGACTCAGGAGTAATCTTAGCCCAGACTGGCAATTTTTTCATGGCCAATGGTGATCTCTAGTGTATCATTCTCATCTCTAGTCTATCATTCTCTGGAGGCTTTTTTTGAAGATCAATATCCAGTTATGACTTTCACACTAACATTTAGAAGCCAGCCTTAACCTGTCTGTCTAGGGAATGTAACTGTAACAGAACCAAAACAGGAAGCTAGATGCTTCAAGGAAAAGGGCCAAGCTAAGTATTGGAAGTTGAGCTCGTGATACTTCATAATCAAAAAAGCATCCCTATGAATTGCATAAGAGAAGCAAAAGTGAGAATAAAATTTAGGCCTCTATGAGACTAATCAGTTTTCATGTAGATTTCAAAGTATATCTCTGAAGAGATGAAATACTGAAGTTCAATGTTTCAACCATATCAAAGAATTTTAGATTAGATATAAATAAATTAATATATCAATCCTAAGCCTTTTTTATGCCATAGTAGAAATCAAACCTTTTGAGTCTAATGTTTTTTTTTCAAAATTTCAAGCATACCTCAAAATAATTCACTTTTGTTATTCAAACAATTCACATATGTTCCCAGGAATGATGCCAGAGACCTCCCTTATATGTTACCTCACTTGCTCCATCTTTAACCTATAACCTTACAAACACTTCTTTAATGTGTCACAGATCAAGGCATGGAATTTTCCAACCTAGTTGGCCAGATAACACTGATCAAGGAGAGCATAAAAGATAGAGAGATAAAATGTATCTACCTTCATACAAGCTGCTTCTTCCCTACCAACTAACTTATTACCACAATGTTTCACAAGGGTACTATTTCATATAGATTTCATGTTTGCAAGATTTTGATTAATAGTCTAGAGGTTGTGCCAAAAATCTGCCTAGGCAAAGTTAGTCACAGCATGTACTCTTTTTGCATAACTACCAAATGCACTTTTGAAATGAAGGTTTCTAACTTTATTTCTAAACTCCACATTTATTATGACTTATGACTTCACGGAAAAAGAGATAATACCAAAATTAGGAACAAAATGGAGCAGAGGATCCTTTTATCATGTAATACAAATATGAAACCATCTGCAGCTCAATCTTAAAAAAAAAAAAAAAAAATTACTGTGAGAGGTAAGTGTGCTCTGAAGTGTCAGAAAAATGGAAGTACATAATGGTCTGCTCAATGTTTGCTCATAAGAGCATTGCAAAGAATATGATCACATGACTGGGTCTATAAACATCTTAACCCACTAGCGCCAGTATATTTAAAGCCAATCCAGTGTCACACCCCTGGGATGCCCGGCAATGTTTTTTTTTCTTCGGGTGTCTCATATGTAGGATACCTGTCATAAATGGGTTAAATGGTGTGAAATTTTGTAGTCTACTCTCTTCTAGCAAATATCTATGCATCGACACACATGCCATCAAATGCTGTAACATCATAATTAGAAGGAGAAAAATTGACAAGACA
>NW_020869560.1:57071-62071 GCF_003789085.1 Penaeus vannamei | reverse complement strand
GGCATGATTTGATGCAAAGTGCCATAGAACGCTGATCCCAAGGAGCAGTAGGCGGCTGTATGGCTTGGGTAGCTAAGTGGGCAAGGGGATATCAGTAAAAGTTTATATATACATACACAAACATATATGAGTTTATATATACATACACAAACATATATGAGGTTATTTATACATACACAAACATATATGTGCAAAGGAAGGAAAGCAGCATAGGGCCCATTCTCCTGCGCGGTCTCCCGTACCGCCCAAGTGTAAAATAAATACTGCTACAGGTTACTAATTACTCATTTATGGCAGGTCCCATATATGAGACACCTGGAAAAATACACATTGCTGGGCATCCGCCAGTGTGACGTTGGATTGGAGCTTGCGCTTCTAATACGTTGCTGGCCACAGCCGGCACGTGGGCAGATTCCAGGCTGGCCCCACGCACCAATTTTGTAACCTCGCCGGAAAATATTATTTACGGCTTCAAAATATACCGGCATTAGTGGGTTAAGATTAAAGATCCTTCCACATTCTATACCTTTTTTGTTACTTCACATCCCATAAACCTCCAGTAAGATAAAAACTGCAAAATAATTTTTTAAATTTAACATTTAAAAATTTAATCATACTTCAATACTTTATCTTATTTTTTAATAGAAAAGATCAATATAAAAAAAAAAATTCACAGGCCACAAAATATTACACCAAATGCCACTCTGACCTAAACTTCAAAATATAACTGCAGTATTATAAAACCAATATGGTATTGCCTGTTAAAAGGATAACTATACACTGCATCACTACTTACCTAAAATTAGATTAGTGTTTGAAATCATTGGCATTTAAAAAAACAGAGAGAGAGAAAAAGAAAGAGAAGAAGAAGAAGAAGAAGAAGAAGAAGAAGAAGAAGAAGAAGAAGAAAGAAGAAGAAGAAGAAGAAGAAGAAGAAAGAAGAAGAAGAAGAAGAAGAAGAAGAAAAGAAGAAGAAGAAGAAGAAGAAGAAGAAGAAGAAGAAGAAGAAGAAGAAGAAGAAGAAGAAGAAGAAGAAAGAAGAAGAAGAAGAAGAAGGGTAAAATGCAGTGGCTGTGGTAGGCTACTGTATTGCATGAGTTTCTTACGGGGAGCACCCAGATTACCCAAAACCTTATAAAACAAAGAAACATGAAAGTAGAAGTTGTGTCAACCTCTCACTCCATGAAGCTGCTAACAATGTTAAATGTTTGTGATTGAATTTGAAGAAAAAATGGTAAAATTGGGAGCATTAATTCATGTCTATATAAAAAATAGTTGAAATCCTAGTATAAATAAAAATCAACAGTTCTAAACGACAAGCAAAGATCATTGATTATTAGTAATCAATACCACGTATAATCATCATCACCAATAGTCATTCTAATAACAAATCAAACTATGATGTCAAGATAAAATAGGTTTTCTCCCAAAACTGTAAGTTTGGAATTATAAACTCCCTACACAGACAACCAACATTTTTCTCTTTTCTTTTCCTTTCTTTCTTTCTTTTTTAGCTTAGCTAATCTCTACTACTCCTACATTTACTACATTCTTCAACTCTTTTTCCCTTTATTGGTTTGTCATTTGTTGCATTCTACCTAAATGTTTGCCACAAAATCTTATTCTTTCACTATATACATGTTATCTGCACTACTATTATCAAATACAAGAAAAACAGGATATAATATAATGAAGCACAATTAAAATACATGAAAAAAATCCATAACATGACTGTGTATGAATGAAGATTATAAAGAGAAAAAATAAACATTAAAAAATCAATAAACAATAAATTAATATTTAGCCTGGTGTTAACAAAAGCTTTGTTTTGTTTATATCAAAGTTTCACATTCAAAATATCTGAAGCTCTTTTTACATCTAACAAAGTAATACAACACAAATTCAAAATGGAGAGCTCTATGCTAAACACAAGAATGAACTGAAAAGCTTTATTCTGGAATCTGTTTTTAATAACAATTCAGGACATTTTCAACTCCTTGCAAACAGGTAGTGCTTATGTAAATACTATGGTATGAAGAGACTCCTTTCAGTGGCCTGTTAACTGTTATCCACTTGTTTGGCCATTTACTGCAATTATTTAAGAGTTACAGCTCCTCAAATGTAACCTAAAGTCACTTTTTAAGCTCATTCACAAGACACTCAAGTGGAAATAATGTTCCAGTTTGGTACATGAAGTCCAGCTGAACAAATCTCCATTCAGTGAGGATTTAGTGAGAAGCGCATCACATACACCAAGGCATTTCTGAAAATTTTGTTCTGCACTGGGGCAGAGACTAAGTTTTACATGAGCACTCAAACATTTAAATGGATGTAACGTTAATCAGATAAATAATTTGGCAATTACATGATAATGTGGTCAATACTTTCCACTGAATACCCACTGTATGTTAATGGAGACAGTATATTGTGTTGCCTAATACTACTTTATGAAATCTTGACAGACTGAATTTAGCATCTGCTAGCTACATAAGCTTCTTAATCCTTCTTAAAAGGTTTTTCCCATAGCTGTAATGCTGTAAATATCATTTGTGCCTATCCAAAAAAATAGATAAGCACTCTTTTACCTCTGACTGTCAGAGACCTTTTGATTTTTAAAAAATATGAAAATTTCCCAGGAATTCTGCTAACTTCTCAAAATAAAATTGCTTTTCCTGCAATTTCCCTTTCCCCTTCCTAAATCATGATTACAAATCATTTAACTTACTACACATTTTACCTCAGCATTCCATCTCCATTGCAAATAGAAACCTCAGTAATTTAAAAAATGCAAAGGATCTGAGCATTCCATGATGTCTAATAAATTCTTTAACTTCTGGCAAATCAATGCTTTTATAACCACATAACTAACTATACTTTTTCTTAGAAAATAACACAAAGATATATTCATATAAAACTGATATCTCCCTCCCCCCCCCCTTAGCATTGATCACACTGTTCTAAAAAAATTAAAACATGTGTTAGCTTTTTTGTATCTGAACTTATGGACATAATTTATAGGTACAGGACACTAAACATATGCATGCATAATCAGCTTGTCCAAGTCTCAAACGTAGTTGCAAGATATCAAATACCATCATGGCTATGAGGCAGTAATGGAGTCTCCCTGAGTTTGGAATCTGATAATACAACAAAGATAATTGTAATAAGATTAAGGATCATCATTATCACATTAAAATACTAATTCTATTCCAAAGTTTAATTTACTGTTTTCTGTATAAGGCATCAAGTATTAAAAAAAGTCAAAGTATACATTTGTTCATGAAGCATTTTTCTTTCTTTCTTTATATCCTCTTTTTGCATGCCTACAAATTTATTTCTATGGAGTAAATTGTCAGACAAGTGTTTTTCTGTATAGATCATATTTAACAATACCAGAAGAGTAAGAGGAAAGGCACTTCCTAAAGATGGTCAAAAAAAGCAAATTCGTAGACCCAAGACATTGGCATTTAATGTATAACTTGCATGTGAGGAGTTATGATGTACAATAAACTACTTAGTTCATTGTTTGGTTAGGTACACATTAACATACTAAAAAGCCCATTTCTTTAAAAGATTTGTTTGCTTACACAAGCATATTCGTAAACTATTTCCATAATGTTTATAGTATGAGGAAATTAAAACAAATAAGTTTGACTCTTGTGAAAGCCTTCTCCCAGGCTTCAGGAACCAGTGGAAATCTTGCAGGAGCTATAAATGAACCCCTTCCCTCTAAGTGCACTCATCATGAGATATTCTATCATCCTCCATTCAGCAATAATTTCCTAAGGCAAGAGATTTGTAATCACTTTGCCTCTACTAAAAAAACAGAATCTTTGTGAGTAAACATTCTCATTGGCTAATTCCTCCTTTCTCATTGGCTAATTTCTTAATTTTCTTTACAATGTTTCGTACTGTTTTTACTTCATATGTCAACTTAACTTGTACTTTCAAAGGCAGAAAATATAACCCAAAGTGTATTTCACTGTTTCTCCACTGCTAACAAATCAACCTATCTCATCTATCTTTCTATACAGCATACAATAGTGTTTAACAATACAGTACTCAATGCATAGAAATACTGAACTCTACTTGGTAAAAGCAAGAAAAACCTCAACTTTGCAATTTTCTTCTAAAAACTTTCAATATGGACAAAAATATCATAATATTTTCCCTTTTTCTAATATTCAAGCAAAACTATGAATACTTTCACTTATTATGATCTAAACCAATGATAATGTGCATTCACTTAGATGCAAACAAACATGTGTCAAATTGTAAAGAACAGTTTTTGCTTTGAGCAGCTAATTGCCTGAAATACTGTACTTTTTTGAAACATGCTTAAAATGCATGAGCTATTGACACAAGTTTTCACATGACCAGAATATGTGAAATATTTGCATGAAAATCTACCAGAATACACACATTCAAATCTCGTTTTTATGTCTATGAAATGTTTTAATCATATTTTGAATTGGTAAAAAAGCTATGAAATGTCAAACCATGCGTAAATATCTGTAAACAGCAAGCTAAAACATGTAATACAGTTCTCTTCATTATAAAGTCATCGTCTAATTGCTTTTGTGTTCCTTCATGATACACAAGGGTATTCCATTTAAAATCCCTACCATGGGAATAGATTAGATTACTTACATACAACAGAAGGCAAAGGAATGAGCAAATAAAATCTCATTCTGCAGATCAGTGCAGCTCAAGTAAGGGTACTTAACCCAACCAGCACATTTATCATCCATTCTTGCTATGGCAAATTGTGGACCTAACTACATTTGGCACCATAGCTCTCCAGTCCTGCGTTATTGGCTTATTTGACGGAGATTGTTTATCTCCTTTAGTGGTGGCAACTGTATGGTTCAACATTATGGCCCTGGCACATAAAGTGAGGTTAAGCCTTTGCTTTTTTTTATTTATTTTTTATTAATAACAAAATAAAAGCTTTTGGGTGCCTAGTGTTGTCCGCAAACTACCTAACAAGCCAGGCACAA
>NW_020869560.1:38237-48069 GCF_003789085.1 Penaeus vannamei | reverse complement strand
GAAGGTATACTCTTAGCCATCTCACAAAAAAAATATGACTGGCTGTGGTTATAATACCACACAAAAGACATTTGTAAATAAGTCTTAGTGACAAAGCAGAAATAATGATGACATCTCAACCTTTCGTTGTCACATCTTCATCCACAAATCAACTATATGATTTTTCTCAACATGAGTAGACCCTTTGAGAAAATGACTTGACAAACCTTTTTTTTTGACCTACTGTTATAGGACACCAATAATCACATGGTGCAGAGATGACACAAGACAGCCCTACATAAATCATGAGTATTATTATGAACATCACCTCCCTGCAAGTCATGTGACCCAAATAAGGTTGGGAACTGTCATGGTGTTCTTTTTTATTTACTTCATATAATATAATTTCATAAAGGTAGAAAGGTTGCATACATTAAATATTCATTAGTCTTATTCATTATGCATGCATTTATGTATGTAGATTGGTATATACATGTGCGTGTGTACATGTCTAATATTTTGGGATTTATGAGCTTCTATATGATGTGTAAGTCATAAGTCTTTGTTTCTTCTGCTTACCATTGTCTTGTTATCTTAGAAAAATGACCCATGGGTGCCACAACCATCCTGCTGTTTTGACACATTTTGACGTACTTGACAAGCTGGAAACTGCATCTAACACATATCAGATGGTTAGTTTCATCCCATTTTGTCACAAATACACAACTTTTACAGATTCCTCCCATTAACCCTACACTGATGGTGCTAGAAGTTTCTGTGTGGCACTCATTCCAGTAATTACTGGCAATCGACTAGCCTTATTGGCAGGGCATTCGCAGTGTACAGACAGCCCTTCCCATTCGCTCGCTATAGTGAGTAATAACGTGTATACACATACCCATCATGAAGGACAGGTTCTCCATGACTGCTATAGCCATGTCTGTTAGTAAAGTATTAATGTCCCATTCAATACTTAATAATGAAAGTTTCAAAACCCAAAAGGCAGCTTAGCTGATGTCTAGTTTGTCATCCACCAAAATACATTTTTCCTTACATCTGAAAAACACTTCACCATATTTCCCTATCCCTACCAAAATGTACAGCTGTTAAATACATATTTCTATATAGAATTGCTGAATATTTATATTAATAAAACTAAAATACTTGTAACAGTGAACGAATAATAAAAAGAACTGGTATATATCTCACAGGGTATACCTTGTAAACACTGATCTGTTTGGCACAATTTTGTATTTGCAGTTTACCAACTTTTAAATTTTTAACCAAAATATATCCAAACCTCATGAATTGTTTGTATTGAGAACAAATTAAACTCATTTATGTAAATAACTTAATTTAGACATAGCTTATATCTTACTCTAAGTTTGGAAAATGACTCTTCCATTTGAATACATTTGGACATTTTTTGGACAATTGTTTATTGACACATTTCGACATATCATGGCAACACTGACATTATAGCCATACCACCATATCGAATTCCCTGATGACCCCAATACCTTAAATCACGGATATAAACAACTAAACATCATTAACATACACATTTTTATCTGTACACACAAATACAGGAGACAGACGTCTACTATACACATGGCAAAAATTACAGTTCTTCTCACTTGACTTTTAAAGCAAAACTAAGACTAAGCATTAACGTACCTTAAAGCGTTTGTCCTGAAGCACCTTCTTAATGGCGACGAGCTCCCCTGTCTCACAGAGCTTGGCTTGGAACACAACACCGAAACTGCCATTTCCAATGACTTTTGTGTCCATATATGATACCTCCTGCGGTCTATCTGAGCCCTGGCCAGGGGTGGCAATAACTGTGGTAATCTTGTTGCCATCTTTACCTGAAAAATTGTAATAATCTTGTGAATAAATGGTGAAGGTCAATACAGCTTCCACATACCTTAATTTGTCATAAAGTATTAAACAGATATATGCTTTTATTCATCTTACATCTGGTAGACACATATTGGTATATTTTCAAAAATAAAACATTCATTCAAATCATCATCCTCTTCGATGATTTTTTTTGTATGAACTAGACAGGCTGTTACTAGTATGAACTAGACAAGCTATGTAACAGAAAAAGAGTAGGATCATAGGCCTTTTAAATCAAATTTTCTTTTTTTTTCACATCCAGAACCATTACTGATTCCTCAAAAAATATATATAAGATAAAATAAAAACAAGTATTCTTCAACACTTGCATAGCTCCCTTGCCAAGCTTTTCCTTTGGAGTCGACACATTTACAGCCTCTTGCACAAGAAACAAACAGAACAAAGTCTCAGTCCAAAAAAGCAAAGACTATTAGTTCATATTCTGAACTCATTACTTTGTAATCATTAATAAAGATTCCGTGCTCTTCCATGCTCCTTCATACAATTTCATTGTGAACAATGGTATCAATTTCTCTTTTTTCTTTTTCTTTTTTTTCTTTTTTTTTTTCCTTTTTTTTGTAGGTTTACAATATTTATTTGAAACTCCGAATCAAAGGACTCGACAAACCTACCATTTCACAACAGATAGAAAAAACCTCATCCTTCTAACATGGATCTTGAATTTACATGCCATAGATAAATCACCCAAACCACAAGACCCGAATTATCAATTCTACACCGCCAATTCGCGCGTCGACAATAAGGGATCCAGCACAATATAAAAATCCAGTCTATCTGGCGATGTGTCCAGGGTGTTAAGTGTCGCTCAACAGTCCCTTCCCATTATAAAGATGCGCTGGAATCTCCACAGCCAGCCAAAACCAGGGCCAAAGGAAGTAGGCGGAAATGGGGACACGGGCGGGCCAAAATTGTACACCCGCCAAAAGGGGATAATATAAAAATAAAGACAAGAACGATGTTGAATCATTATCTGGATCCGTCATCCCAGACGCGGTCCACAAACGGATGATAAACCTGAGTACCCCAAAATACCAATTTCTCGCAACCCACGCATATTTGTCTCTCTCTCGTTTTCTCCATCGATATGGGGTTCTTTTAACCCACTCCCTGGGCTCCTTTCTCCCCCCAATACTCAAATAACCATCCCCATTCTCTTGGCTCTCACCTTTCCACATTCATCATTTTTCCTCTCTTCTCTCATCTCACTCCTCTCTAAGCATAACCACGATAAAGCGTAAATTCACAAACGAGTCCACTAGTCTGAGCACTGTTTTTCAAGCCAACTTATTATCCTCCCAAGCCCATCGTTTTACTATTGTTCTTATTCTATTTGTGGCGTCCTAAAATGTCTTTAGCGCCTTACAGACCATATAAATCCCAAGTACAATGGAATATTCACAGCGTAATACATGCAGGGATATAAGCCAATGGAAATTGACATTAACTAACCAAACAGTCGGATTGGCAAGCAAACACTCATCAGTATCAAAATGTAATTCCATGATCATACAAAGCAAAATCACATATGAAATCGACTCATAATAATCAATATAAGCAAAAATACCAAATAAACTCCATTGCGCGAATTATTTATTCACATAAAAACTCAAGTTTCTTTTTCTTTAGTCCTCCCTATCATAATAAAAGCCCACAAGACATTAACACGTTTAATCCTCATCTCTAGTATCAACAAAATAATCCCATTAGTCTCAAGCACGACGTTCCTCTTTATAAAATTCGTCCAAATCTGCCACATTTTAGCAAACAGATAGACTTTGCAACTTACAATATCCCCTTGCTCATAAGTGGTCGTAATGTAAGCTCACAAAATACACTGATTGAAAGGTAAGCTTCGCTAAAACAACTGTTCTCAGTGTGTCTACTGCTCAATTTCCTCAATTCCTATCTCATTATGACCCCCCCTATAAATTGCGAGCCATAAAGCAATCATTAATTCCAATAGTACAGACTTATAGACACAAGCTTAAGTATCTGCACCTAACATTATAACCCTATGAGTAACGCGACCCTAACTTAAAACTTAACAAAAAACTCAGAATTTCCTCATATTTATAATTTCTACACATGTGGTAGACAAGTGGGATGCATATGAAATCTGTGTCCTGATATAAATTGCACCACTGACATTTCCGCTGTTTGTGTTGTGTGTTGTGGTGTGGTGTTGTTGTGTGTGTGTAGTGGTTCAACGTTGTGTTGGTGATTTGTGTCGTGTGGTGATCGGACGCCATCCTTGTGAGTGTAGTGTAGTGTAACAGAGATATGTGTGTCCTGTCGGGGTGTGTGTTGTTTGGTGTGTGGTACCGCGTGGGTCGTGTTGCTACAGTGTGGGCGTGTGTGTGTGTAACGGTCTCACGGAGTGGGTGATCTCTTCGAGGCCTGTGTGGTGTGTGTCTGTTGCTTGTGTTCTGCTCGTGTGTGATTTGGGTAGGTAGTAAGGGGGCTAGTGGTTTGTTAAATAAGTATTATGTTAACCTTTTTATTTGTCTGCGTTTCTTTGTGCCCTGGTTCTTAATGGCCTACCCACAGCAAACGGACTGGCAACAAACCAATAACAAACGAATCGGTTGAGTGAGCCCACACTGACCGCTTGTAAATTCTCCTCCCGAGAGTAAAAGAACTTAAGAAGAATGTCCAATATAACTATAGTCGGCCATTTCAGTCAGGCAGTCCTACCAGGAGGAAGGACCAACTGGCTTGGTCTTTCCCTGGTTTTTGTTTGTAACGTATACTGTTATTTCACATAAATGCCAATACCTTAGATGATACGTAGAATCTTGAAATAAGAGAGTGAGCTTACCGGAAAGTAAAGAGGAGATAGAGAAGGAGAAAGCCAAAAGCCAAAAGAGAAAGAGAAGAGAGAGGGAGAAGACATGCGGGGTGTGTGGTGGACTCGGCTGTGAACAGTGTGTGTGCCTGTGCACTGTGATGTGTTGTGTTGGTATGTGTTATTGTGTATGGACTGTATATGTGATGTATGTATGATGACTGTGGGAGAACTGAATATATTTGGTGTGTGTGTGTTGTAAAGTGGGGTGTTGTTGTGTGTGTAGTTATGGTATGTGCTTTCTTTATACGCTGTTTGCCGGTACATAGTCAATCTGTGTGTGTGAGTGCGAAGTGTGTCAGTACGGTGGCAGGTGGAAGTGGAGCCTGTGTGAGAGGCAGTGTCTGAGAGGGTGGCAGAATCAGTGTGCAAGTGTTACGATTAGTACTATACTATTTAAAAAGTTTGTGCGACTGAAACAATACAAATAAAACTATATTCTTAACTATCAAGCTAATGATCACAGATATACATTAAAAAAGACTGCCAAAACAAAGATGCAATAACTACAATATGTGATCTTAACGTTTGTGAGTGAGCTATTGATAGTGATGATCACACAACTGGTAATCGCACGCTATATGTGGACGAAGTGATTTAGAAGGTGTTGACCTATGTGAATGTGAGTTGCGTGATGATGGTGTTTGTGAGTCAGCCGTTTAGCTATATGTTGCTACGGTGTTGGATTGTTGGTCTACGTGCGAGCTGGAGATGGTTCGTGTGGTCTGATGCACGGGCGGTCCGCTGCCATGTATCGGTGCATCAAACGGTGCGAATCTACTATTTATCAGCCTACCTAGAATCTAGTTCAATCTGCCAATTCCTTGACCTATCAACCTGCAACACCATCATTTGCCCAAAAATATAACATCAACTGCCTCCTTCTGATAAGAAGTGTTCGATATCTATGTGTCTGTAGGTTACAATTATCTGATCCATGTTTTTAAACATCAAAATATATTGACAATGAGGAAATAAATGCCCCACTGCCCAAATTGGTCACACATATATGATCCCAACCATTAATTTTAATCCAGAATCCTCGATTTACAACACCTATAAAATTCCCTTCTGGCTTATGGCCCAAATCACGTAGCACTATAAGATAACTCACATACTAATACTATCCCGAATATTTCTAGGCGAAAGAAGGACGCTAAAAAAAATAAGTCGCCAAGCGAGTTGCATTCACCATCATGGTCCTCATCCTCATTATCCCACCATCCAGCATACCCAATCAACAACCATCCACCACCAAAACAGCCAAGCCCAATAATTTTTTCCTAAATGCTATATAGCCGTTTCCACGTTTCATCCTAAGTTTACTGTACTTCCAATGATACTTTACGAGCGATATGATAAAGTATTCCGAGAAGAAGTTATCTCCTGACTTGCGATTGCCCTACGCCAGTTAACCCAGCAGGCACTCTAACCTGCAACCTGCACACTGTAGTATTTGTTTTATTTAATTTGGTTGCTTTACTCACATGACCAGAGGGCTCATAAGCCACTTCTATAAGAACCCTGACCCACAAAGTGTCCCTAATTAGTAGGCTTTCCCGTACCCTTCATCCTTTTACTTAATTATTTTTCCTGTGAGAACAAAACAAAACATCTTTAACCCGTAAACATAACTATATCTATTAACCTGGCGAACCAGTCCGAAGAACAGGAAGGAGAATTTGAGAGAGAGCTGAGTGAGAATAATACGAGCAGTGTAAATGAAAGAGAGAACGAGAGAGTGATTAGTGATATTAGAACTATGAGTACGAGATGGACGAGACTGAGAACTCAAATAAACCCTGGTAGATTGAACGAACTGAGTTAAAATTCCTTAACACAAAGAGATGAGAGAAAGACCGAGGACGATGTATGAGAGAGAGATTTGAGGCAGTCGAAGAGAGAGATGAAGAGAGAGGAACTTTATTATGTGTATAGTAATTTGTGATGATTATAGAGACGAGTGAGTTAACAGTGTAACCCTGTAATATCAATCTATTATTGGCGTATAACCAGTATATTATGGGCTCTTATAAACTGAAATTAATAACTTAGTATTATATTACAAATTAAATAATTATATAATATATATAATAAGCCAAAATATAATGCTACTATATTAATAATTCCGCTTTACACACACACACACACCATCACAACACACAACTACACACACACACCACAACACACACACACACTTACACACACACACCCACGTACACATTCACACCACACACCAACACACATCACACATCACACACAACACAGCACACACTAACATTATACACTATATAATGCCTAACACATTAATATAATACATAGCTTATTAAGTTATGCTATTGTACTATATATGACATAATTGCAATATAAATATAATATACATCGTGTACGGAAATAGTGTATATACTATATATACATATACATAATATGATTATAATATAATATATTAACATACTAGTAATTATTATATATAAATATAAATAATATATGATTATATATTTATATAATATATGTAACTATAATAATAATAATATATTGTATAATATAATTAAATATACTTATAATAATTTAATTATGTTAACTTTATATAAAAATAATAAATAATTTAATAAACTTATATTAAATATATATTAAATAATTATATATACTATATATATATATTACTAATTGATGAGATACTATATATATAATTATATAATATATAATTAATTATCTTTCTCTTAGTTTACTAACTCACACTTTTCACTCACTTCCATTTCATAGTATACTATTATATGTAGACACTCTTCTTTCTTTCTTCATTTCTTGTCTTTCTTTTCTCTCTTGCGATTATATATATTAGTACAATTAAACTAATATATAATATAATTAGTATTATATATATAATTATTTATAAATGTTGATTATGCCATTTATAATAGATCTAATATATATATAAATGATATATAATATATATATAATATATATATATATAGTATAATATATATGTATTAATATATAGTACTGTACTATATGTATATATATCATATATATATATGTAATATATTATAAATATATAATATATATAATGTTAGTATATATATATATATATTAAAAATAGTGTGTAATATTAACTTAATGATAGATATTAATATAATAGAATATATACATAATACTATATATATATTATAATAATATCCTATTATAATTAATAGTATATATATATAATTATATATATATTATATGTATATGTAATTAATTATATATAATATTACATATATTAATATAATATATTAATAAAATTAATAATATAGTTACTAATCATAATATATAATGTATATATATAATAATATTAATATGTATTAATTAGTATATATACATAGTAATATGTATATAATGATTAATTAACAGATACATAATTATATATAATAACATATATTATAGATAAGTATTATATAATATATGTATAAATTAAGAAATATAATATAAGAAGATATATATATATTATATATTAATTTATTATTATTAATTTATATATTATATATATTATAATATATTGTAATTATATATATAATATTATTGAGTGACTATAATAAAAATATATTAATATTAATAACATTGATATATATTAATATAAATACACTATATATATATATTAAATATAAAATTAATATATTATATATAATAATTATATTAATATATATATATATTTAATACATATTAATATATATAAAATACATACCAATACATTATATATATATATATATATATATATAATGTTAATTATATATATATTAATATAACATACCAACTAACACCACTACACACACACACACACAAATATTACACTATACTACACCCACATAAGTCAATAATATATATAATATATTATAATATTATATGTTATAATATAATTTAATAGTATTAATATATGAATATAATATATATTATAATTATAATATATTATATATGAATATTATATATTATAATATATTATATATATATATATGGAATATATATATATGTATATATATATTAAGTAAATATATAAGTATAAAACTTATTATATACAATATATTAATGAATATTATTAATATACATATATATATACATTTAAATATATATAACATATAATAATAATATACAATTAATATATAGTACATAATATAAAATGATATGATTAATTATAAATGTAATATATATTTATTTTTATTAAATATTGCGAATGTATTTTTTGTGTACTAATTGATATAATATAATAATATAATATATATATAATATATGATGAGTATATGTTAAACATAAATATAGAATTATAAATATATGAATAATATGTATATAATATATTTAATAGTATATAAATATATAGATATAATATATTAAATAATAATAATATTATAGTATACATGTATTGATATATGTATGCATATATATAATATATTATATATTATTAATAGATATAATTAATATATATATTATAAGATTATATGTTATATAGATAATATATATTATATAGTATTATAACTAATTATGTCTTAATATATTAATTGTATATATATATATATATAGAACATATATATAGTATAATTATTATGATTTATTATATATAATATGATTATATTATATTAGATATGTATATAATGAGTATGTTAAGGATATATATTACTAGGTGATGTATATATAATATATAATTGGTACTATATGATATATATGAATTGATATTATATATATAGTTATGTATTATGATATTAGATGTTAAGTATATAATGATAATAATAGGTTAATAATATATATATATAAATATGTATATAATTATATTAATATAATTATTAGTAGTCAAATATGTATATTATATAATTTATATGTATTAATATTACAATTATCTATAGTGTATATTAATAATATAATATATATATATATAATATAATAATATAGTATATATAATTTATATAGTATATATATGTATACTATATATATTAACAGAGTATATACATATACCACACTACACACCATTTAACTATATTAGATAATATAATAAATATTAATATATTATATACACCACAACATACGAGCACAACACACACACACAACACACAACACAGCTAT
>NW_020869560.1:23237-28237 GCF_003789085.1 Penaeus vannamei | reverse complement strand
TGGTGTAAGAGTGTGTGTGTGTGTGGTGTAAGGGGTGTGTGTGTGTGTGTGTGTGGTGTAAGGGTGTGTGTGTGTGTGTGGTGTGTGGTGTAAGGGTGTGTGTGTGTGTATGTGTGTGTGTTGTGTAAGGGTGTGTGTGTATGTGTGGTGTAAGGGTGTGCGCGCGTCGATGGGTGTATCTGCGTGAATGGGTGTATGTGTGTGTGATTTATGTGGAGCATGTGACTGTCACGTGTGCGTCTGTGTGTGTGGTGCTGTGTGGTGCGCGTGCGTCTGTGTGTGGTGCGTGTGCGGTTGTGCGTGTGGTGCGTGTGCGTGTGCGTCTGTGTGTGGTGATTGTGCGTCTGTGTGTGTGGTGATTGTGCGTCTGTGTGTGTGGTGATTGTGCCTCTGTGTGTGTGGTGATTGTGCCTCTGTGTGTGTGGTGATTGTGCTCTGTGTGTGTGGTGATTGTGCCTCTGTGTGTGTGGTGATTGTGCTCTCTGTGTGTGTGGTGATTGTGCGTCTCTGTGTGTGTGGTGATTGTGCGTCTCTGTGTGTGTGGTGATTGTGCGTCTCTGTGTGTGTGGTGATTGTGCGTCTCTGTGTGTGTGGTGCATGTGTCTCTGTGTGTGTGGTGCGTGTGTCTCTGTGTGTGTGCGTGTGTGTGTGTGGTGCGTGTGTCTCTGTGTGTGGTGCGTGTGTCTCTGTGTGTGGTGCGTGTGTCTCTGTGTGTGTGTGGTGTGTTGTGTGTGGTGCGTGTGTCTGTGTGTGTCGTGTGTGTGTGGTGCGTGTGTGTGTGTGTGTGCGTGTGTGTGTGCGTGTGTTCTGTGTGTGTTGTGCTGTGTGTGTCTCTGTGTGTTGGTGCGTGTGTCTCTGTGTGTGGTGCGTGTGTCTCTGTGTGTGGTGCGTGTGTCTCTGTGTGTGGTGCGTGTGTCTCTGTGTGTGTGGTGCGTGTGTCTCTGTGTGTGTGGGTGCGTGTGTGTCTGTGTGTGTGGTGCGTGTGTCTCTGTGTGTGTGGTGCGTGTGTCTCTGTGTGTGTGCGTGCGTGTGTCTCTCTGTTGTGGTGCGTGTGTCTCTGTGTGTGGTGCTGTGTCTCTGTGTGTGGTGCGTGTGTCTTGTGTGTGGTGCGTGTGTCTCTGTGTGTGGTGCGTGTGTCTCTGTGTGTGGTGCGTGTGTTCTCTGTGTGTGGTGCGTGTGTCTCTTGTGTGTGCGTGTGTCTCTGTGTGTGGTGCGTGTGTCTCTGTGTGTGGTGGTGCGTGTGTCTCTGTGTGTGGTGCGTGTGTGTGGTGCGTGTGTAGTGTGAGTCTGTGGTGCATGTGTGTGTATGAAACATGTGTATTTAGTGCATGTGTGAGTGGTGTGTGTGTGTGTGTGCATGTAGGTGTGTGTGTGTGTGTAGGTGTGTGTGTGCATGTAGGTATGTGTAGATGTGTGTATAGATGTGTGTGTAGATGTGTGTGCATGTAGGTGTGTGTGTGCATGTAGGTGTGTGTGTGCATGTAGGTGTGTGTGTGCATGTAGGTGTGCGTGCGTGTGTGTGTGTGTGTGTGTGTGTGTGTGTGTGTGTGTGTGTGTGTGTGTGTGTGTGTGTGTGTGTGTGTGGTGTGTGTGTGCATGTAGGTGTGTGTGTGTGTGTGCATGTAGGTGTGTGTGTGTGTGTGTGTGCATGTGGTGTGTGTGTGTGTGTGTGTGTGTGCATGTAGGTGTGTGTGTGTGTTGTGCATGTAGTGTGTGTGTGTGTGTGTGTGTGTGTGGTGTGTGTGTGTGTGTGTGTGTGTGTGTGTGTGTGTGTGTGTGTGTGTGTGTGTGTGTGTGTGTGTGTGTGTGTGTAGGTGTGTGTGTGTGTGTGTGTGTGTAGGTGTGTGTGTAGGTGTGTGTGTAGGTGTGGTGTGTGTGTGTGTGTGTGTGTGTGTGTGTGTGTGTGTGTGTGTGTGTGTGTGTGTGTGTGTGTGTGTGCACGTAGGTGTGTGGTGTGTGTGTGTGTAGGTGTGTGTGTGTGTGTGTGTGTGTGGTGTGTGTGTGTGCATGTAGGTGTGTGTGTGTAGGTGTGTGTGTGTGTGTGCATGTAGGTGTGTGTGTGTGTGTGCATGTAGGTGTGTGTGTGTGTGCATGTAGGTGTGTGTGTGTGTAGGTGTGTGTGTGCGCGTGTAGGTGTGTGTGTGTGTGTGTGTAGGTGTGTGTGTGTGCGTGTAGATGTGTGCGTGTGCGTGTAGTGTGTGTGTTCATGTAGGTGTGTGTGTTCATGTAGGTGTGTGTGTGTGTGTGTGTGTGTGTGGTGTGTGGTGTGTGTGTGTGCATGTTGCCATGTGTGTAGGTGTGTGCCTGTTGCCATGTGTGTAGGTGTGTGCATATTGCCATGTGTGTAGGTGTGTGCATATTGCCATGTGTGTAGGTGTGTGCATGTTGCCATGTGTAGGTGTTTGCATGTTGCCATGTGTGTAGGTGTGCGTATGTTGCCATGTGTGCATATTGCCATGTGTATAAGTGTGTGCATGTTGCCATGTGTATAGGTGTGTGCATGTTGCCATGTGTGTAGATGTGTGTCATGTTGTGTGTAGATGTGTGTCATGTTGTGTGTAGATGTGTGTCATGTTGTATGTTGTCCATGTGTGTATGCATATTGGTGTGTATGTGTGTGCATGTGTGTGTGTGCATGTAGTGTGTGTGTGTGTGTGTGTGCATGTAGTGTGTGTGTGTGTGTAGTGTGTGTGTGTGTGTGCATGTAGTGTGTGTGTGTGTGTGGTGTGTGTGCATGTAGGGTGTGTGTGTGTGTGTGTGTATGTGTGTGTGTGTGTGTGTGTGCATGTAGGTGTGTGTGTGTGTGTGCATGTAGGTGTGTGTTGTGTGTGTGCATGTAGGTGTGTGTGTTGTGTGTGTGCATGTAGGTGTGTGTGTGTGTGTGTGTGGTGTGGTATGTGTGTGCATGTAGGTGTGTGTGTGTGTGCATGTGGTGTGTGTGTGTGTGTAGGTGTGTGTGTGTGTGTGTGTGTGTGTGTGTGTGTGTGTGTGTGTGTGTGTGTGTGTGTGTGTGTGTGTGTGTGTGTGTGTGTGTGTGTGTGTGTGTGTGTGTGTGTGTGTGTGCGTGCGTGTGCGTGTGGCGTGTAGGTTGTGCGTGTAGGTGTGTGCGTGTAGGTGTGTGCGTGCATGTGTGTGTGTGTGTGTTGTATTGTATGTAGGTGTGTGTTGTGTTGTGTTCTATGTAGGTGTGTGTTGTGTTGTGTTGTGTTGTATGTAGGTGTGTGTTGTGTTGTGTTGTGTTGTATGTAGGTGATTGTTGTGTTGTTGTTTGTTGTGTGTTGTATGTAGTGTGTGTTGTGTTGTGTTGTATGTAGGTGTGTGTTGTGTTGGGTTGTATGTAGGTGTGTGTTTGTGTTGTGTTGTATGTATGTAGGTGTGTGTTGTGTTGTGTGTATGTAGGTGTGTTGTGTTGTGTTGTATGTAGGTGTTGTTGTGTGTTGTGTATGTGGTGTGTGTTGTGTTGTGTTTGTGTGGTGTGTTGTGTTGTGTGTTGTGTGTGTGTTGTGTTTGTGTTGTGTGTGTGTTGGTTGTGTTGTAGGTTGTGTTGTGTTGTGTTGTATGTGGGTGTGTGTTGTGTTGTGCTGTATGGTCTGTGTTGTGTTGTGTTGTGTTGTGTTGTATGTAGGTGATTGTTGTGTTGTGTTGTATGTAGGTGATTGTTGTGTTGTGTTGTATGTAGGTGTGTGTTGTGTTGTGTTGTATGTAGGTGTGTTGTGTTGTGTTGTGTTGTATTGTTGTGTTGTGTGTATGTATGTGTGTGTGTTGTTGTGTTGTATGTATGTAGGTGTGTTGTGTTGTGTTGTGTAGGTGTGTGTTGTGTTGTGTGTAATGTGGTGTGTGTGTGTGTTGTGTATGTAGGTGTGTGTTGGTGTTGTGGTTTGTATGTGGTGTGTATGTAGGTGTGTGTTGTGTTTGTGTTGTATGTAGGTGTGTGTTGTGTTGTGTTGTATGTAGGTGTGTGTTGTGTTGTGTTGTATGTAGGGTGTGTGGTTGTGTTGTGTTGTATGTAGGTGTGTGGGTTGTGTGTGTTGTATGTAGGTGTGTGTTTGTTGTAATGTAGGTGTGTGTTGTGTTGTGTTGTTGTTGTATGTAGGTGTGGTGTTGTGTTGTGTTGTTGTATGTAGGTGTGTGTTGTGTTGTGTTGTGTGTTGTGTAGGTTGTGTGTTTGTGTTGTGTTGTGTTTGTATGTAGGTGTGGTGGTTGTGTTTGTGTTGTGTTGTATGTAGGTGTGTGTTGTGTTGTGTTGTATGTAGGTGTGTGTTGTGTTGTGTTGTGTTGTATTGTAGGTGTAGGTGTGTGTTTGTTGTGTTGTATGTAGGTGTTGTTGTGTTGTTGTTGTGTTGTATGTAGGTGTGTGTTGTGTTGTGTTGTGTTGGTATGTAGGTTGTGTGTGTGTTGTGTTGTATGTAGGTGTGTGTTGTGTTGTGTGTGTGTTGTGTGTGTTGTGTTGTGTTGTTGTAGGTGTGTGTTGTGTTGTGTTGTTATGTAGGTGTGTGTTGTGTTTGTTGTATGTAGGTGTGTGTTGTGTTGTGTTGTATGAAGGTGTGTGTTTGTGTTTGTTGTATGTAGGTGTGTGTGTGTTGTGTTGTGTGTGTGTGTTGTGTTTGTGTAGTAGGTTGGTGTTGTGTTTGTGTTGTGTTTAGGTGTGTGTTTGTGTTGTGTTTATGTAGGTGTGTGTTGTGTGTGTTTTTGAGGTGTGTGTTTTAGGTTGTTTGTGTTGTGTATGTTTGTGTAGTGTTGTAGTGTGTGTGTGTGTTAGTTTGTGTGGTTGTAGCTTGTGTAGGTGTGTGTGTGTTTAGCTTGTGTGTTTAGGTGTGTGTGTGTGTGTGTTTAGCTTGTGTGTGTTTAGGTGTGTGTGTGTGTGTTGTAGCTTGTGTGTTTTGGTGTGTGTGTTTTAGCTGTTGTGTTGTGTGTGTGTGTTAGCTTGTGCTGTTTTAGGTGTGTGTGTGTTTTAGCTTGTGTGTTTTAGGTGTAGGTGTGATGGTGTTGGTGTCTGTCTA
>NW_020869560.1:15000-23137 GCF_003789085.1 Penaeus vannamei | reverse complement strand
CTTGTGTGCTTATGTGTATGTGTTTGTGTCTTATGTGGTTGTATGTGTGTGTCTAGTGGGTGTATTGTGTGGTTCTTTAGGTGGTGTGTCGTGTGTCTAGGGTGTGTGCGTGTGTCTAGGGGTTGTGTCTTGTCGTGTCTACCGGGCGTGCTGGAGTGTGTCTGAGGGGGTGTGTGAGATGATGAGTCTGGGTTGTGTGCGTGTGTCTGGGGTGTGTGCGTTGTGTCTAGTGGTGTGTGCGTGTGCTAGGGTGTGTGCGTTTGTGTCTTAGGGGTGTGTGCGTGTGTCTAGGGGTGTGTGTCGTTGTGGTCAGGGTTGTGTGCGTGTGTCTTAGGGGTGTTGTGCGTGTGTTCTAGGGGTGCTGTGCGTTTGTGTCATTGGGGTGTGTAGACGTTTGTGTGTCTAGGGGTGTGGTCGTGTGTCTTAGGGGTGTGTGCGGTGTCAGAGGGGTGTGTGGACGTGTGTCCAGGGGTGTTGTGCGTGGTGTCTGGTGTTGTGCGTGTGTTCTCCTAGGGGTGTGTGCGTGGTGTTTCTAGGGGTGTGTGCGTGTGTCTAGGGGTGTGTGCGTGTGTCTAGGGGTGTGTGCGTGTGTCTAAGGGGTTTGTGCGGTGTGTCTTAGTGGGTGTTGCGTGTGTTCTATGTGGGTGTTGTGCGGGTGTCCCTCATTGAGTGTAGTGCTGGCTGGTACTAGGTGTGGCCTGTGTCTAGGGGTGTGCTTGGTGTAGTCTAGGTGATGTGTCTTTTGCGTTTTTGTTGTCTTGGGTGTGGGTGATGCGAATGTGATAGCGGGTGTGCGTGTGTTCCCAGGTGTGCTGTGTTGTGTCTAGGGGTGTGGTCGTGTGTCTATGGGGTGTGTGTTTGGTTGTGTGTGTGTGTGTTCTGGGGGTGTTGTGTTGTATTAGGGTGGTGTGTGTGATTTTTATTGGGTTGTTGTGTGTTGTGTTTTAAAGAGTGTGTTGTTTAAGAATGATGAGTGTTTGTGTGTGTGTGTGTGTTTGTGTGTGTCTAGTTGTGTGTGTAGTCTTAGGGTGTGTGTGTGTGTGGTGTGTAATAGGGGTGTGTGTGTGTGTGTGTTGTATGAGGGTGTCGTGTAGTGTAGATGTGATGCATATAGGGTGTGTTGTGATAGATAGTGTGGTTGTGTCTTACGAGCTGGTGCGTGTGCTCCAGGAGTGTGTGCTAGTGTGTTTGGATAGCGTGTGGCGTGTGTCTAGGGGTGTGGGGCGTGGTGTCGAGGGTGATGTGCGTGTGTGTTCTATGTTGTTTTTTGTTGTTTGGTCTAGTGGTTTGTGTGTGCTGTGTTTTTCTTTTGTGTCTAGGGGTGTTGTTTCTTGTGTTTTATGTGTGTTTTTTGTTGTGTGTTGTGTTGTTTTGTGTGGGTGTGTGTTGTGTGTGTTTGTGTGTGTTGTGTGTGTTGTGCCGTCTAGGTGATTCCTTGTGGTGCTCTAGGTGGAACTGGTTCGCTCTAGGTGGACTTGTGTAGTCGTCTAGGGGACCTGTGGTGCTGTCTATGGTGCTGTGTGCGTCTAAGGTGGACCTTGTTGTGCGTCTCAGTGACCACAGTGACTATAAGGTGTGTGTTTGATGTACACACATCACACAGTTTGTGTGTAGTGGTGTGCATCTAGGTGTTGGAGTGATGTGTCACAGGTTGAGTGATGTGTAGTGCTACTAGGTAAGAGATTCGCTGTGCTGCATTCTAGAAGTAGTGGAGTGTGTCAATCTAGGTGTGTTGTGTGTGCATCTAGGTGTGTGTCTGTGCATCTAGGTGGTGCATGTGCATCTAGGTTGTGTGTGTGTGTACATCTTAAGTGTGTGTGTGTTACATCATCGTGTTGTGTGTACAACTAGGTGTGGGTGTGTGTGTATTAGGTGCGTGTGTGAGGCATTTCTAGGTGTATGTGTGTGTGTCATCTAGTTGTGTTGTGTGCATTCTAGGTTGTGTGCATGCATCTAGTGTTGTGTGTGTTTGTGTGTGTTGGTTTGTGTGTGTGTTGGTGTGTGGTGTTGTGTGTGTGTTGTTTTGTGTGTCTTAAGTGTGTATTCTAGATGTGTGTGTCTAGACAAATGTGTGTTAGATAAAAACATATATGTGTGTGTCTACAATTGTATTTGTGTCTCTTTATTATTTGCAGTATGTGTGTTAATGTTGTTTTTTGTGAGTGATCCCGTAGGACAAGTGGTGTATGTGTGCCCAGGTGTGTGTGTGTGTGTCGTTGTGATGTGTGTTGTGTGTGTGTCTAGAGTGTGAGTATCCTGCTGTATCGCATACTTATTATTAGGTGTGAGTTGTTAGCATGTTTTGTGAATGTGTGTGTGTACATGTCTCGAGATTTGTGTGTTCATCGTGTTTGTATGGTTGTGCGCGGTGACGTGAGGAGAGGGCGTGCGTGCCATGTTAGAGAGATATGTTGGTGTGTTGTGTTGATAGTGCATGCTCTAGGGGAAGTGTGTGTGGTGTGGGCGGTGCCGTAGGGAAAGTGGTGTGCCTAGTTTAAATGTAAGTGTTTGTGTTGTTTGGTATTGTTATATGTTTTGATCTAAGTTATGTATTGTTTGTTCTCAGTGTAGGTTATATTAGAATTTTTGTGTCTATGGTAGGTAAGTAAGTGTGTTTCTTTTTTTTTTTTTTTTTTAGTCTAGGTGTGTGAGTTTCTAGGTGTTGAGTTTCTAGGTGTGTGAGTTTCTAGGGTGTGTGAGTTTCCTAGTGTTGTTGTTTTCAGGTGTGGGTGTTTCTAGGTGTGGGTGTGTGTTATGTGTGGTGTGTATGTGTGTGTGTATGTGTGTGTGTATGTGTGTGTTGTATGTGGTGTGTGCTCACGCACGTATACAGGTATGTGTGCGTGCGCGTGTATACAGGTGAGTAAATGTGTATGACCTACTGTGTTGAAGTGCACATTGCAGTGTGTATAATGTGGCAGTGGGCAATTGATGTGAGCTGCCAATGCAGTAGTTCTGAATAACCCTAGATTTGGGTATCATGTTGGCAGGCCAAGTAATAATGTGTGTTCTGATGAGCTGAGTGAGTGTGCTGGAGTGAGTGAGGTGTGGTGTGTGTGTGTGGTGTGAGAGTGTGTGTGTGTGTGTGTGTGTGTGTGTGTGTGTGTTGTGTGTGTGTGTGTGTGTGTGTGGTGTGTGTGTGTGTGTGTGAGAGAGGAGAGAGAGAGGAGAGAGAAGAGAGAGAGAGAGAGAGAGAGAGAGAGAAAGAGAAAGAGAGATAGAAGAGAGAAGAGTGGTGTGTGTGTGTGGTGTGAGTGTGTTGAGTGTGTGTGTGTGTGTGTGGTGTGTGTGTGTGTGTTGTGTGTGTGTGGTGTGTGGTGTGTGTGTGTGTGAGTGAGTGAGTGGTGAGTGAGTGAGTGAGTGAGTGAGTGTGAGTGAGTGGTGTGTATGAGTGTGTGTGAGTGAGTGTGTGTATGAGTGTGTGTGGAGTGAGTGTGTAGTGCATGTAAGAGTTTTCTGAGTGCATGGTAAGAGTGTGTTGTGACGTGGCTGTAGAGTGTGTGGTGCGTGTAAGAGTGTGTGTATGTGTAAAGCAAGTGTGTGTAATGTGTAAAGAGTGTGTGGTATGTGTAAGAGTGTGCCGCGCGTGTAAAGTGTGTGTGGCGTGTAAGAAGTGTGTGTGCGTGTAAGTGTGTGTATGTGTGGTAAGTGTGTGTGTGAAAGATGTTGTGAGAGAGAGAGTAGTGGTGTGTGTGTGGTGTGTGTGTGTGTGTGTTTATGTGTGTGGTGGTGTGTAGTGGTGGTGCTGAGAGTGGTGTATGTGTGGTGTCTGAGAGTGTGTGTGTGTGTGTGTGTCTGAGAGTGTGTGTGTGTGTGTGTTGTGTGTGTGTGTGTGTGTGTGTGTGTGTGTGTGTGTGTGTGTCTGTGTGTGTGTTGTGTGTGTGTGTGTGTGTGTGTGTGTGTGTGTGTGTGTGTGTGTTGTGTGTGTGTGTGGTCCCTGAGAGGGTGTGTGTGGTGTGGGTCTGAGAGGGTGTGTGTGGTGTGTGTGGTGTGTGTGTGTGATGTGTGTGTGTGTGTGTGTGGTGTGTGTGTGGTGTGTGTGTGTGTGTGTTGTGTGTGGACGAGTTGTGTTGTGTTGTGTGTCTAGAGAGTGTGTGGTGTGGGTGTTGTGTGTCCGAGAGTGATGAAGTTGTTGGTGTGTTGTGGTTCTAGAGTGTGTCGTGTGTGTTGTGTCTGAAGAGTGTGTGTTGTGTGTGTGTGTGTGTGTTGTGTGTGTGTGGTGTGTGTGTGTCGTGTGTGTGTGCTGTCTGAGAGTGTGGTGTGTGTGTGTGTGTGTCTGAGAGTGTGTGGGTGTGTGTGTGTGTTGTGTGTGTGTGTGTGTGGTGTGTGTTGTGTGGTGTCTGAGAGTGTGTGTGTGTTGTGTGTTCTGAGAGTGTGTGTGTGTGTGTGTGTGTGTGTGTGTGTTGTGTGCTGTGGTGTGTGTGATGTGTCTGAGAGTGTGTTGTGTGTGTGTGGTGTGTGTGTCTTGAGAGTGTGGTGTGTGTGTTGTTGTGTCTGAGAGTGTGCTGGTGTGTGTGTGTGTGGTCTGAGTGTGTGGTGTGTGGTGTGTCTGAGAGAGAGTGTTGTGTGTTGGTGTGTGTGTGTGTGTGTGTGTGTGTGTGTGTGTGGTGTGTGGTGTGGTGTGGTTGTCTGAGTGTGTGTGTGTGTGCTGTGTGATCGGTGTCTGAGTGTGTGTGTGTGTGTGTGTGTGTGTGTGTGTGTGTGGTGTGTGTGTGTGTGTGTGTGTTGTGTGTGTGTGTGTGTGTGGTGTGTGGTGTGTGTGTGTGTGTGTGGTGTGTGTGTGTGTTGTGTGTCTGATGTGTGTGTGTGTGTGTGTGTGTGTGTGTGTGTGTGTCTGAGAGTGTGTGTGTGTCTGAGTGTGTGTGTGTGTGTGTGTGTGTGTGTGTGAGTGTGTGTGTGTGTGTGTGTGTGTGTGTGTGTGTGTGTGTGTGTGTGTGTGTGTGTGTGTGTGTGTGTGTATGTCTGAGTGTGTGTGTGTGTGTGTGTCTGGAAGAGAGTGTGTGTGTGTCTGAGAGTGATGTGTGTGACTGTGAGTGTGTGTGTGTAGAGTGTGTGTGATGAGTGGTGAGTTGAGTGAGTGAGTGAGTGAGTGAGTGAGTGAGTGAGTGAGTGAGTGAGTGAGTGAGTGAGTGAGTGAGAGAGTGTGTGAGAGAGTGAGAGAGTGTGGTGAGAAGAGTCGAGAGAGAGAGAGAGAGAGAGAGACTTTCATCTAAGATGCTTTACACATCAGTCTCTCGTTTTCTCTTGGTGCTGTGGCCTTCACTGCACTGAAAGAAAACGGAAATCTGCTGGTTCAAGGGGGAACACTTTTATGGTTGAAGGTCTGGCCATACAATTAGCAACCATTATCTGCACAGGTACCTGAATTCCTCAATACACATTATCACTTCAAGATATTACTGGGAGTTTATCCTTTCACATCTAATTTGAATTACCAATCTCTTTTTTTAAGGTGGAATAAAGCAATTAAGTGGCTTTACTTCTGGATCTAAAACAGTACCCTCCAACACACATCCTTACCATGGAAACTCAAAGTATGAAATAAGGTTTGCATATTTAAAGCACATACGAATTCTAATACTAATTCATCTCGTTCCTAAAAATGAAACAAAGAAGTCGTGTCAGTAACAGTAAAGTCGTGGCACTATTTGAAATTAGGGATCCCCTTCATGAACTGTGACTTGGCAACAAATAGGGATGCTCGAGACTCCCTTTAGCATATTGATGAAAAAACAGCCAGGTTATTGGAAATTAGCCTACCTGAGTTTATAAGTACCTTTGAATAATCTCAAACTATGGCACATGGACACAACTATTAACCATTTTAAACAATGAACAAAAATCTATATACAAAAAGCAAAATTCTACAAGTTTAAACAAAAAAGTAAACAAAATAATCATTCATATTCATTGCAAGTAATAATAATCACAATCAGTACCTTTTACACTAACCCAAATAAGTCTCCAAATGAAACAATAACTTATGACACTACACAACCTCCCATAAAATATTTCTGCAAATTGTAAGTTGGAAGAACTGTTCCACTTTAAGCCTAAATATCAAATATCACACCAATCTAGACTCCATTTTGTTGGCAACCTCATTGCAATGGCAATCATTTACAAATCAATAAATTCCTTTCTCACCACTCTCTTACTGCCTCTTCTTTAACAGCCAGAACAATTGATTCCTTGAAAAATATTTACATCATTATTGACAAGTTTCCCATACCCACCAACCTACCCACAAAGAAAAGAAATTCTTAAGAATTCAAAGGCCTCATTTTAAATAACTAAGCCATGGTGAGAGAATGAACCAAAGTGAAAGGAAGACAACACTCTCTACTTACCATAACCTTCCTTACCTGGCAGGCCTCCTAAAGCCTTAAAGATCAGACAATTTTAGAATCAAAAGCAATTAAAGAACAATTCATATTCCATACAATGAACAAGGAGAAGTGATTATATGAGAAACTTGAACCTTTGACTCAGATCCTGAATATGATGAAGTTACACCATAGGTACAGGTATGAAGAGCCCCTACACATTCTTTTCCCATAAAAGAAAAATATATAGTACAGACAAGCTTCATATCCTGTTACATGTACAAGTGTTTCATTTCATTCAGTGAGATCACAGGACTAAAATTCCTACAACTGTTTATGTGCCATGTCGTCTTCTGCAGTTTTCTATTGTATACAATAAATAATAAAATGATACTTTGTGTGCAAATCCATAAATGTGTACAACTTATTATCATGTGCATAAAAAAATGTATATACTTGCTTTACATAATCCATTCTCACATCTGCGAAGTCAGGCCTTTTACAATATGTCATTAGCTAATTACAACAATGGTATTCAACCAGGGACACCTTTGATAATGATAAAGATTTTATAATATATATAGGAAGTATTATGCTAAACTTTCTACCTATTCCTGTGCACTATATGCTTTGTGTAAATATTCCCATTCTGAAAATATTCATAAAAATCAAGTAAATTCATTTGTCTTGAATTCAACAGTGTAGATTACTAGCTGTATGGTAATCTTGTAATATTCAATATTCCTTTACACAAATACATGTGATATAGAAAATTCTAAAACATGATCGCAACTTTTCAGGTATCACTTAAGCATCCATGTTTGGTAATAGAATCTTGTACGCAGTAGTCAAAGCAAACAGAAAGAACAGATTTATGACCCATTATAATATGGGCAAAGCCTGGGATTAGTGAACAGGCAAAGTATACCATGAAATGCGAACTAGGTTGCCCACCTTATCTCATGAAAGACTGAGGGACTAAACCCGAGAAATATGCTGACAAATAATAAGGCAAATGTCAGGGACTGTAACAACAGCAGAATCTTTGAAGGGTTTCCCACTTTGACAAGGAAGTGTGCAATACTGCCTTAATGTTGTAGAACACAGGGCAGGAACTGGCACATGCAGGTTATGTAGGGTTACACAAGGAAGACGCAAAACCCGAAAATTTGATAGCAAGTGGAAATTACATGAAAGGACAGATAACGAAATACAAAAAAGTTAACACAAGATATGGGGACAAAGGAAAAATATAAAAGTATAACAAAAAGAAAGCCTCTGTGCCCCCGAGCTCAAGCGCAGGGACGTAACCTGCCAATGCTCCAACACGAGGTGGACGAACACTCAACTAGGAGTACAAATCCATAAGGAACTATAGTATATGCACAGACAAGAATGGAATAATCACCAAAATGTGCAAATAAATGCGGGGTGATGCAAAACATGAGACTAATGTACCCAAGTAATGCAGTGAGAGGGCCAAAGTATCAAAAGGCTATAATGCAGTCATAAGGTTGAAACGGCATGTACCAACCACAATGGAAGGAGCTGTTGTAGATATATCACAGAAAAATCTCAACAAGTGACCTTGGTTTCGGGATATAGGCCTATGAGTAATGTGACACTAGGGTTCATGGTACAAGCGAGTGATACAACCGAAGGTAGTTCCACAATACAAGAAACCAAGAGCAAGGAGTAATAAAAGAATTAACAGGAATAAACGAGAGAAATATGAATAATTAGAACAAACAAGAGAAATGTGCCATTCAAGGGCAGGTAAGGATATGAGGGTGTGTAAGAGCAAGGTGCCA
>NW_020869560.1:7500-10000 GCF_003789085.1 Penaeus vannamei | reverse complement strand
CACACACAAACACCGTTATCAATGCCTTGGAGAAGGGCGACGCTTATCAGTCACCTCGGCCAGGCTCCCGCTGACCCAGGGGGCGAGGAACTTACGTTGCTGATCTTGATGAGAAAGAAATATTCTTTGCTAAACTTGGCGATGGACCGATGCCCAGCATGAGCGCACTTTTTTTCCCCCCAGATGACCTCCGCAGACACTGACAGTGACAGAATAGGAATGGCTACTGCTTCGTTTTGGTAAAGTTGAGGTGAGCTCTCAAGGGGGAATGCATTGCATCAACGTGCAACCAAGACAGATTCTCACACACACGTGATAGTATTCGGGAACAACTGCACTCTGCCGATAACTACGTAGGGTCTATTTCTAAAGAGATGGAGTCTTTTTAGGGTCGAAATGATTGTTTAGCTAGTAGGGTTGAGGTCCTCTTGGCTAAATGTTTCATATGAAGGCACCGTCTCTTTCTTGCTTGACCTTTAACCCACACAGTAAGTAAATACAAGCATATGCTGACCGTACCTGAGCATGGCATCCATTCATCTTCTTTTGGTGGAATTTTAGGTCTTTTTCAAAATCAGGAATCTGGTTTGACGACGAAAAAAATCACACACCGGTTATCTACCTTCCACAAACAATTTTTAGCACGAATTTTCAGCAAAGTTTCCTCTAGGATGATTTCCTCTAACAGTTTAACACTATAGTATGTGACTAAAAAAAATGATTCAAAGCAATACCAATAAAACCTATTCAGCTTATCCAGTTATTGTAATGGGAAACATCTTGGCTACAAGCTGTGTATCCTTACATAGGCTCTTATACCTGAGTGAATGGTATAGAGGGGCTTGGTAGGATCCAAGTTGTCGATTCCAAACCCTGATTTTCTTCATGATAAGCTAATCTAAAAATTGTAACTACAATCACTCAATCATAAAAGCATAACCTTGATTTTCCTTGGGATTAGTTCATCATAAACTGATTGTCCCTAGGATCAGTTAATCTTACTGTTAAAACCCTGATTTTTCATTTGATTAGTTTATCTTAAAATTCTGACTGTTTCTTATGATTAGTTAATCCTAAAGATACAATCTCAGTGCCCCCTGGAGCAATAAACCAAGAAGTGAAATCTTTAGGACCCAAGTCTCCTAATTCAAGAACAGTTAAAATTGAGTACCTGACGAGGAAAGTCTATTCCCGGAATTCCAATTCCTGAAATCTGCGTATGCTCAGAATATATAAGAATTTTGTACTATTGATTACATCGATATCTGTAACATATCTGTAACATGTCCTTGCTGGCTGCTCTCCTTGTCAACAGATTTTTTTTTAACAGGGAAGGTCTTTAGTGCTTCTACATTATTCACAGTATAAATAATACATGATTTATATTGAACAATTCTGAGTGTAAACTGTAGTTATTGTTAAAAACCCTATGTCTCCCGTGATCACTGCAAATGTACTCCATGGAGTCTGTGGACCCCAAACTGAAAACCCCTTGTGCAATTTTTCCCTCTATCATGATAGAAAGAGCCAGTTGCAGAGATCATTTACTAGGGTTAATCGTTGTAATAGTTTGGCCGAAGGGAATGTGGAATCTGCCAATTACACTATCAGGCACAGTAAGTATCAGGCCTCCTGTAGATATTAGCTGATCACTAACATTCAGGATCATTGGCTTTATATATGGAAAATATTGATTCATTATCTTGCAAGGCCTGTATTACCAAGTAAGTTTCGACGATCTGTCAAATTCATTGACGAAATAGTAAGTTACAAGCTTTGTCATCGAAAGTTGATTGTGCAATAATCGAACAATGACTACTACTGTTGAAATATCAACAGCAGGCAGTTCATACACACACACACACATGTATGTATATATATATACATGCATATATATATATATATAATATATATATATATATATATATATATATATATATATATATATATATATATATTTGGTCACACATAACATGGGTGTCTAGTTGCTGTGACGGTTTTTACGTTTCTATAAAAAAAATTAAGTTGCATATGCATATCAGGAATATGTCAATATAAAGTCTAGGAAAGTGGTTCCCAACATTTTCCAATCTGTGGCCCCCAACTAATCAGTAATAATCTCCATGGCCATTTTTTTTTCAGATTCAGTTATTACTAGTTATGAATAGTGCAATGGTGATAATAACTATCGGACAATAATGCTTTATGGAAAGATTCCAATGTATTGACATGTTAGAGATGATTATCTGTAGATACTGTAGGTAAGATATGATTCATTTTAATTCGAAGGCAAAATGTTCTTATTGCCCCATGGATCCCCGGAGAGGACCTCATGGTCCTGGGAATCCCTGGGCAAGGAAAAGGAGACTATACCCATGGCCCCTGAAGTGTGGGGATTCAGCTATCACTTGCCCAGAGTATATCCTGTTGGGTAGTAGTCCACCAGACAAGTCCTGGAAAAGAAGAATGATATTTTTATTACATTAACCACGAAGATCTG
>NW_020869559.1:97500-100372 GCF_003789085.1 Penaeus vannamei | reverse complement strand
CTCTCACTCTCATCTCTCTCTCTCTCATCTCTCTCTCTCTCTCTCTCTCTCTTCTCTCTCTCCTGTCCCTCTTCTTCTTTCTTCCTTTCTCTCTTTATTTGGTTATTTCACTCTCTTTTTCATGGTGTTTATCTATTTCTATTCTCGTGGATCGATTCTCTTACTATAAATTACTTGGACTTGGAGAGTAATAAAAAATGGTTTATTGACAGCAATGGACAGCAAAAAATGGCATTCCTTTAGTATACAAAAAGATTGTGATAAGCTTTCTATAATTGGCACTGGTGGGACGGAGCCACATCACTTAACGGCTTCAAATATGTCTATCATCTATCTATCTATCTATCTAATTATCTATCTACCTATTATCTATCTATCTATTTATCTATCTATCTATCTATCTATCTATCTATCTAATCTATTATCTATCTATCTATCTATCTATTTTTCTATCTATCTATCTATGCTAATAATCTACTACCTATCTATCTATCATCTATCTATTTATCTAATCTCTATCTACTATCTATCTATCTATCTATCTATCTATCTAATCTATCTATCTATCTATCTTCTATCTGTCTATACTACTATCTATCTGTCTATCTAAATCTATCTATCTATCTATCTATCTATCTACTCTATCTATTATTTAATCTAAATCTCATATCTATCTATCTATCTATTTATTATCTATGCTATCTAATGCTATCTATCTATCTATCTGTCTGTCTATCTAATCTAATCTATCTATCTATCTATCTATTTATCTAATCTCTATCTATCTATCTATCTATCTAATCTACTATTTATCTATCTATCTATCTATCTATCTATCTATCTATCTATCTATCTAATCTATCTATCTATTCTACTCCTATCTATCTAAATCTATCTATCTAATCTTATCTTACTATCTAACTATCTATCATCTATCTACTATCTATCTATCTATTATCTATCATCTATCTATCTATCTATCTATCTACCATCTACTATGCTGTCTATCTATCTATCTATCTAATCTATCTATCTATCTATCTATTTCATCTAATCTCTATCTATCTATCTATTCTATCTTCCATCTTCCTATCTATCTATCTATCTAATCTATCTAATTATCAGCCTATCTACCTATCTATCTATCGTACTATCTATCTATCTATTTATCTATATCTCTAACTCTATCTATCTAAATCTACTCTATCTATCTATCTATCTAATCTATCATATCTATCTATCATCTATCTATCTAATCTGTCCTATCTATCTATCTATCTATCTATCTATCTAAATCTATCTATCTATCTACCTATCTATCTATCTTATCATAATCTATCTATCTATCTGACTCTTACCTATCGTATCTATCTGTCTATCTAATCTATCTATCTATCTATCTATCTATCTATTTATCTAATCTCTATCTATCTATCTATCTAGTCTATCTATCTATCTATCTATCTATCTATCTATCTACCTACTGTATCTATCTATCTATCTACCTATCTACCTATCATCTATCTATCTATCTACTATCTATCTATCTATCCTATCTATCTACTAATCTATCTGTCTGTCTATCTGTCGGTCTGTCTGTCTATCTATCTATCCTATCTAATCTACCCTTATCTATTATCTATTCTGTCTATCTATCTATCTATCTATCTATCTATCTATCTAATCGTCTATCATCTATCTATCTATCTATCTATCTATCTATCTATCTATCTATCTTTTGTCTATCCTATCTATACTCTTTTTTTCCATTGAGAAGAGTTAACAAACACGAGGTAGAAATGAACACGATACGTAGACAGTCATCAAGGAGAGGTCACCCGGAGTCACAGGGGGGTCAGGGGGAAGGAGGGGGGAGGGATGGAGAATTGGGGGGGGGGGTGTCCAGGCGGTGGGGGTCGGGGGGGAGGGAGGGAGGGAGAGGGGGAGCGGAAGAAAGTGGGGGGGGGTGTCCAGGCGTTGGGGGTCGGGGGAGGGGAGGGAGGGAGAGGGGGAGCGGAAGAAAGGAGGGGGGGGTGTCCAGGCGGTAAGAAGTATTTTTTCTTTTCCTTCTTTATTGCTTTTCTTGCTAAATTTCAGTTAAGTTTGGATTATCTTTTTCTTTTCTTTTTTTATCTTTTTTTTTTTTTTTTGCTTTTCTGTCAATATAATGGATTTTCTTTTTTTCCTTTTTTCTTTTACTTTACTTTTTCTCTTTCTTTCCTTCTTTCTTTTTTTCTTATTTCTCTCTCTTTTATTCGTTTTTTCTCATCTCTCCTTTGAAGCAATGCGTTTATCTCTTCTATTCTCGTGGATGATTTTTCTTACTATAAATTACTTGGACCTTGAAGAGTAATAAAAATAACACACACACACACTAACATACCCACACACACACACACACATACATACACACACGCACACATACACACTAACACCCCCCCCCCCCACACATACACACATACATACACACGCACTAACACACTCAATCGCACACTACGTAGCGGTTTATCTAAATAGATAGACTCTTGATAGATAGATAGATGGATAGATAGAAAAATACTGTAAATATCTAACATGTCAGAAGTGTAGGTAACTGGACAAAGAAATTGATAAATAAATAGACATATGATATCGTACTTTTTCTTTCTTTCTCTTCTAATCTTTCTTCCTTTAATTTTCTTCCTTTTTTCTTTCCCTTCTAATCTTACTTCATTTCATTTTTCTTCTTTCTTTCTCTTCTAATCTTACTTGCTTTCATTTTTCTTTCTCTCTTTCTCTTCTAATCTTACTTTATTCATTTCTTCCTTTCCCTTCTAATTATCTTTCCATTTCCCTTCTCTTTTCTAATTTACTTCTTCATCTCCTTCTAATC
>NW_020869559.1:90000-95000 GCF_003789085.1 Penaeus vannamei | reverse complement strand
TCTCTCTCTCTCTCTCTCTCTCTCTCTCTCTCTCTCTCTCTCTCTCTCTCTCTCTCTCTCTCTCTCTCTCTCTCTCTCTCCATCTCTCTCTCTCTGAGAGTGAAAGCGAGAGAGAGAGAGGGGACAAATATATATATATATATATATATATATATATATATATATATATATATATATATATATAGAGAGAGAGAGAGAGAGAGAGAGAGAGAGAGAAAGAGAGAGAGAGAGAGAGAGAGAGAGAGAGAGAGAGAGAGAGAGAGAGAGAGAGAGAGCGAGAGAGAGAAAAAAAAAGACAGGAAGAAGGATAGAGAAAGACAGAGAGAAAAATAATATATATATATTTACCATATAAGACGAACTATTTCGGACCCTACAGCGAAAAGATCTTATATACTTTTGTCTACTTTCATTTCGCAATGTAGAATTCATCATATTTTCCCAAGCACATACACACTGTGCGAAATTAACATCAAATTAAATTTCAGATCTCAAAGGAATTTTACGTCTATGCATATGGGATATATATATATAAGCGTGTTTAAAGGGGCTTTCGTGTTAAAATTAAAAGCCAAAAAAAAAAAATCATAATCTTTATCTTTTTTTAAACTCTGACGCATACATATATAAGCTTGTTTAAAGGGCTTTCGTGTTAAAATAAAAAAGCCAAAAATAAAAAATCATAATCTTTATTATTTTTTTTTTTAACTCTGACGCATACATATATAAGCCTGTTTAAAGGCTTTCGTGTTAAAATTAAAATAAAAAAATAAAAAATCATAATCTTTATTTTTTTTTTTTTTTTTAAGCTCTGACGCATACATATATAAGCCTGTTTAAAGGGCTTTCGTGTTAAAATTAAAAGCCAAGAATAAAGAACCATATACCTTTTTTTATTTATTATTATTTTTTTTTAACTCTGACGCACGTTTCGTCTGAAATTCTACCATTCACAGGTCCAAAGAATAGACATCATTTCTACATCTCTTGTACCGCGTGTAATAAGTCCAGACAGCTAATGTTCTCTGTCAAGCACTTTGCCGGAAGATGCTGAAATTTTACACAAAGAACAAAGCTGGGTCCATTAAGATGAGACACACACGCAAAAAGACACTAAAAGAGACACGGAAAAAGGGAAAAGCGGAAAGATTCTTTGACAGTCATCAGAGAACCGCTTTTCGTGCACTCAAGCTTACGATGAGCTTAGAAGTGTGAGCTCACTTAGTCTGACTCTTTCTCTGTCTCTGTCTCTGTGTTGTGTTTTTTTATCTGCATTCATTCTCGGTCTTTGTCTTTGTCTCTGTGTCTGTCTCTGTCTGTATATCTATCTTCTGTATATCTCTCTGTCTATGTCTCTGTCTCTATCGATTCTGTTTCTTTCTCTATTTGTTTTTGTTTTTCTGTCTTTCTCTGTCTATGCTCATGTTTCTATCTCTCTCTGTGTATGTCTCTGTCTCAGTTTATTTATATCGCTGTCTTGATTCTTTCTGTCTCTGTATATCTCTCTGTCTATGTCTGTCTCCCTATCCTTTCTGTTTCTCTCTCTATTTCTGTTTTTTTCTGTCTTTCTCTGTCTATGCTCATTTCTGTCTCTCCCTGCTGTATGTCTTGTTCTGTATCTATATCCAGTCTCTCTCTCTCTCTCTCCCTCTCTCTCCTCTCTCTCTCTCTCTCTCTCTCTCTCTCTCTCTCTCTCTCTCTCTCTCTCTCTCTCTTCTCTCTCTTCTCTCTCTCTCTCTCTTTCTCTATCTATCTATGTATCTCTATCTCTCTCTCTCTCTCCTCTCTCTCTCTCTCTCTCTCTCTCTCTCTCTCTCTCTCTCTCTCTCTCTCTCTCTCTCTCTCTCTCTCTCTCTCTCCGTCCTTCTCCCTCTTTCCCTTCTTCTCTCTCTCCGTCCTTCTCCCTCTGTCCCTTCTTCTCTCTCTCTTCTTCTCTCTCTCCTCTCTCCTTTCTTTTCTTTTCTCTCCTTTTATTCTTTCTCTCTCCCCTTCTCCCTCTTTCTCTCTTTCCTCTCTCTCCCTCTTCCCTTCTTCTCTCTCTCCCTTTCTCCCTCCTTCTTTCATTATCTCTCTCTCTGCCCCTCTCTCCCTTCTTCTCCCTCCCTCCCTTTCTCCCTCTCCCACCCCCTCCTCTCTTTCCCTGGACAGAAATTTCGGGGGGAAATGAAAGCAAAAAAAAAGAAAAAAAAAAAAAAAAAACACGCCAAGAAAGTGAGAAAAAATAGGGGGAAAAAATCCTTTTAGGCAACCCCTCAACTTCACGCTACGGAAACGTGGTCTTGATTTACTGAATTCGTTGTAGGTCGCTGAATGACATGATCCGACATGTCTTTCATGAGATCGCATATTTTAAAAGGAATTTATTTTAACGAATGGTGTCTCCTGTTTGTATGATTCGGTTCGTTCTGTTTCATTTATTTTGTTGTAGATGTTATCATTTCATTATAATGATTGTGATAAGTATTATCTTTATTATTATTATCAATCCAGTCATTATCATTAATAGTAGTAGTAGTAGTAGCAGTGTTAGAATAGGATTGTAATAATATAATCATTATTACTATTATTAGTTCATTATCACTATTATTACTGTTATTAATATCACTATTGTATATTCTTATATTTCATTATTATTTATTGTAGCATTGTCATCATTATTATTAGTGGTATTGTCATTAACAGTAATAGTGGTACTGTCATTAATAGTGATAGTGGTAGCATCATTAGATGGCTTTGTGATCATTATCTTTATCATCATTATTATCATTATCACTACTGTCACTATCATCATAATTACTATTACTACTTCTATCACCGCGTCATTATATAATTTTCATTATTATCATTATCACTACTGTCACTATCATTACAATTACTATTACTGCTCCTATCACATCATCTTCATTATCATCACTGTTATTATAATCACCTTCATCTTTACTATTATCAATATCGTCAGAAACAGCATCACCATTATCATCATTTTCATTTAATAGGATCTGCGTTGTTCATTGTTCATATTCCTTTCAGTCCTTCAACAGTAAATAGAAAAAAAAAATAAAAAAATAAAGTAAATATAAAAAGAAGTAGAATCTAGACTCAAACATAATGACAATGGACGTCAAGCTTGGAAAACGAGTTACATTCTAGCGCATTTTCAGAAGACTTCGTTCATTCTCTATGGTCTTAGCTTCACGAAGTTTGGGGTCGGTGACGTCAAAAGAGAAAACCACTCTCGAGAATAGTAACTTCAGAGTAACTTCAGCGGGAAATGCAACTGGACAGAGAATATTATTTTCACGTTTCTGGAATTTCATGAATTTGTGAAGCAATTTACAAGGGAAATGAAGTAAGGGTAGTTGTGAATGGAGGAGAAAAAGGAATATGATAAATATTGTAAAGGGGAATTCAAACAAATAATAATAATAATAATAATAATAATATAATAATAATAATAATAATAATACATAATAATAATAATAATAATAATAATGCTGATGATGAAGGGAATGTAATAAAATGAGGAATTTTGGAGTAATGAGGACAAAAGATGCCACCAGCTTGTGAAGGAAATGAAACACGGGTATTTACGTTGAGAAATTTAAAAAGCTGGCAACTCATCCTCGAATGTTCCGAGTCGCCGATTCGTCTATTTATGCAAAACATCTGAATCTTAATACATGTGATTACATAAGTTTGGATCTTTTTTCTTCTTTTCTTATATAAAATGGGATTATTATTTCTTTATTGTAATATGCTACCTTCGACATCTTTATTTTTTATTGGATATATTTATCTATTTACATATTTATTACTTAACGAACGAGTACCTCTGGGCCTGGAGAGTTGCCAGTTTCATCTTTCTTGGAATTAAATGGAAAATGGAAAGGAAACTGAAAAATAAATCGAAACAAAATCGATATAAAGGCAATAAGTGAAATACGATCTCGATCCCAGAAAAAAAAACATAAGATCCTCTCAAACATAAATAAAAGAGAAAAGAAATAAAAGTGAAATAGGTAATTGTAAACTCATGGAAGCTGGCACCAAGAAAAACGACCTGACAAAAAAGAAAAAAAAAAAAAAAAAAAAAAAAAAAAAAAAAAAAAAAAAAAAATATATATATATATATATATATATAATATATATATATATATCACACAAAAAACTTCTTTCTTTGATTGCTAATTCCAGTTCTAGTACTGACTGCACCCCGTTCACTGACTCCGCTTTCCTTTTAAATGCAATTAGAGATGCCATTAAGATAAGAGATCGTAAGCATAGGACATGAAAAAGTGTTTTTTGCACAGCTCCTCTGGTATTACTTTCCCTCTCTTTATAGAACTCTGTGTGTGTGGGTGTATGGATGTATGTGTGTATATACATAGATTGATAAATAGAGGTAAGTAGAGAGAAAGAAAAGAGACTTATGTATAAGTACATATATACATATAAATAATATATAATTATATATATATATATATATATATATATATATATATAAATATATATATATACATATATTACTATATATATACATAATATATATATATATATATATATATATATATATACATATATATATATATAATAGATAATATATATATATATATATGTATATATATATATATAAATAATACAATATATATATATATATATATATATATATATATATATGTATATGTATATAATATATTATATATATATATATATATTATTACATATGTATATATATGTGTATAATATTATATATGTATGTATATATATATAATATATATATATTACATAATATATATAATATATATATATATATATATATATATATATATATATATATATATATTATATATATATATATATATATATATATATATACATATATATATATATATATTATATATATATATACATATATATACATTTATATATAATATATATATATAATATTATATATATATATATATAATATATATATATAATAGATAATATATATATATTAT
>NW_020869559.1:80000-87500 GCF_003789085.1 Penaeus vannamei | reverse complement strand
AGAGAGAGAAAGAGAGAGAGAGAGCGACTTCGTCTGCATGTATGTGCGCGTGGTGTACGTGCACGATGCCGTGAAAACTTACTTGTTTTATATACACGCACTTTACATGTATGTGTGTACGTATTAAACACACGATTCATCATATATCAATTTGAATGCATCTACATGACCGAGATGCCAATTAGGGAATTTGACAAATCCTTATTGTTCCACTGACAAAAGCCAAAAATGATAGAAGGATTAAATCTTTATTACGCCTTTATTAGAAGGATTAAATCTTTATTACGCCTTTATATCGGAATATGATGATTGTATGAACTAAATCTCACTTTGCTCAAATAACTCGATCAGCTGATGGAAATCTGCCAAAGAGACCTCGGAATGAAAAGCGAAAAATTATGAAAAAAAGGGGAAATAGATATGACAGAATGAGAAGAAGTAACATTGTAGAAAAGATAACGGAGAAGAAAGNAGTCACTCCCGTTCCTCGAGTCTGCCGGAGGTCCGAGCCTACGACGTGGCTGGCCCGTGTCTGAGGGAGTAGTGAAGGTGGTGCCGCGGCGCGTGGTGAGGAGCGCCTCCAGCAGCTGGCGGTGACGGTGGCGACGACGGAGGCGAGGGCAGGGTCGTAGCGCCCTCGTCCCTCTCTCGTACCCCTGAGGAAGGAGCCACAAGGTCGGTCGTTCGGTGCGGAACACTCGTCTACTTTGCGCTTATTGCCTTGCTTAGTTTAATGACATCTGCTTGCGCGAGTGGTCTAATTACATCTTCATCACCCGAGTCTGAACGGGGATTAGTCTTATCCGGACATATTGACAAGGGCGGACGGCTTGATTGCATATGAATTATCGAGTGGTAGAACCCTACACAGACAGAAGGAGACATAGTGGTTCCAATCACGCTACACCTGGCGAGACGTACCAGGTTTTCAGGTCAGTTACATCGACTACACCAGTCTGTCCATGTCTACCAGGCTGTCGTCTTTGCTGGGCTATCGAACTGTGTGTGTTGTGTGCTGTGTGTGTGTGCGTGTGCTCGTGTGTGTGTGTGTGTGTGTGTGTGCGTGCTGTGTGTGCGCGTGCGTGCGTTGTGTGTGTTGTATTTTTTTTTTAGACAGGATCGCTGTTATTACGACGAAAGGGGGGAGGGGAGCCTGACGTCACTGCCATGATGAATAGTCTGGCGGGCGAGTTGTGTGATGACGGGGGTGAGGGGAGGGTGTCGCAGGTGTGGGATGACCTGGAACATTTGGCGATGTCCGTTTCTCAATTAGGATTCGATTGTTTGTGTTTATGTGCATAGGTGGGTTTTGTGTGGGGGAAGGGGAGGAAAAGAGAGAGAAGGGGGAGGAGAAAGAGAGAGAGAGTGAATTGGAGATGGGAGAGAGAGAGAGAGAGGAGAGAGAGAGAGAGAGAGACGAGAGAGAGAGAGAGAAGAGAGAGAGAGAGAGAAGAGAAGAGAGAGAGAGAGAAGAGAGAGGAGAGAGAGAGAGAGAGAGAGAGAGGAGAGAGAGAGAGAGAGAGAGAGAGAGAGAGAGAAGAGAGAGAGAGAGAGAGAGAGAGAGAGAGAGGAGAGAGAGAGAGAGGAGAGAGAGAGAGAGAGAGGAGAGAGAGGAGAGAGAGAGAGAGAGAGGAGGGAGTAGGAGAGAATGAGAAAGAAAAAAAAAGAGAAAAAAAGAAAGAAAGGGAGAATGAATTTGGATGTATATGATGCGTCCGTGTGCGTGCGTGCGTGCGTGCAAATGGCCTTATCTCCTCCTCCTTGATAAATGGAAGCTGGTTAGACGTGGTTTCAAACGCGGCCAGGATTGATAGAGAAGCCCGGGGAAGCTCTGGGCGCAACAGATGTCTCAAAGGTCGACGAGATTTTTGGTTTGGTCGGGAGAAAATCGTATTCTGTGCTCCGGTGGTTGAGCTGGTTATTGGGACGCTAGGAAATAAACACGATCGTTTTAATTGATTTATTGGGAATGTATTGATTGAGTTGTTTTTTTTTAGGATTTTTGGTAAATTGATGATGGGGGCTGTTGGGATAGAGGAAGGATAGAGAGGTCATTTCTGTTTTTTTTTTCTTTTCTTTTCTTTCTCTCTTTTGTCTCTTTTTGTTGGTTTGTCTTTCTGTGTCCGTGTGTCTCATCTCATTCCTGTATCTTCTCTTTCCCCATACCTCATACTGTTCCCTTCTATATACATATATATACGTGCGTATATATACGCACGCAGTCGCCCCCCCCCACACACGTGAGCTTGTATTATCGCAGATATAGTATAATCAAGCGTAAACATGTTTATATTTGACGCCTTTGCACGCGCATGTGCATATAAACAAAAACAAAAAGTGGAAGCATGTACTTATACACACAGACACACCCGCTCTAAATACACACACACACAGTACACACATCAGCTCAGGCAAATTGCGCTTTGTAATTACTGTTTACGGCTCCTTGCTAATCAGTCCCTCATTACGTAAGAGCCGTTATCAGCGTTGATAATTTCGGGTACAGTTTAAAAACATGGACGGACGGACTTGGCCGATAGTGAAGATAAAACGGTGACTCATATAACGAAACTGATTTATTTATCTATTTTTATTTTTCAATTTTTTTATTTATTTATTTATTTTTTTTTTTTTACTATTTTAAGGAATTGTTTATTTGCGATTAGATTAGTACCGTATGTCTGTTTGTCTTAATTGATATTAAGTTTGCTTTTTATGGCAGTTGTTACTTTCGCGATTTTATTATAAGGAATGTGATATATGTTTTTATTTGGTGTTTAATAAGGTTAAATTAAATCTAAATCTAAATGTATTACACGTCTTTTTTTTTTTTTGCATTTCAAGTTAACGAACTTTAGGTCCGATTTCTATTGCCGTCTTTAAATTCTAAAATCAAACATAATTACAACAATCGATTTCCTATCTCTATATATTTATGTATGTGTGTGTGTGTGTGTGTGTATTTGTATATGTATATGTAATGTACACACACACACACACACACACACACACACACACACACACACACACACACACACACACACACACACACACACACACACACACACACACACACACACACACACACACACACACACACACACACACACACACACACACACACACACACACACACACACACACACACACACACACACACACACACACACACACATAACACACATAACACACATAACACACATAACACACACAACACACACAACGAACACACACAATTATATGTATATGTATGTGTGTGTGTATATATATATATATATATATATATATATATATATATATATATATATATATATATATATATATATATAATTTCCAATATCCTTCGTATTTAGACGCTCTTCAGTTCATGAAGTGCACGGCAACAACAACACAAACAAACAACAAAATAATAACGACAACAACAACAACAACGACAACAATAACATCAACAGCAACAGCAACATCAATCGCCGAGGCCCACAGGCTACGCATGGGCGCCGGGGAACGGGAAGGGGAAGATGACTCGGCAGATAAGGAGGCGGAATCGGGGTGGGAATCGCCTCGCTGAGGAAGGAGATCGGAGACGACGCGCCGAACGGAGGACAAAGGAAGGTGTCGGAACGGGGGGGTTTTAGCTGGTTATTTATTTATTTGTTTATTTAATTGTTATTTTGTATTTATTTACTTATTTATTTATTGTTTATTTGTTTATTTGTTGTTTGTTTATTTATTTGTTGTTTATTTATTTTATTTGTATTTATTTGTTTTATTTGTTTATGTTTTTTATATATTTATTGTTTTATTTATTAATTTATTTATTTGTTGTTTATTTACTTATTTATTTATTTGTTGTTTATTTATTTATTGTTTATTTACTTATTTGTTGATTATTTATTTATTTATTGTTTGTTTATTTATTTGTTTGTTGTTTTATTTATTTATTTGTTTATTTATTTATTTATGGGTTTATTTGGTATTCGTTTTTTTTTTCTTTTTTCTAGGGAAGGTTTTCGTTATTATGTTGTGTGTGGTTGGTGTGTGAATGATATGATGGTCTATGTGGATGTAAATAGGGCGATTAGTGTGTTTGTTTTGGGCTATGTTGTTTCGTTCGTTGCGAGCGTCCATGTTGAGTGTTTTGGTTCTTTTGTTTTGATTGTGTTGTTTGTATGTTGTTGTTTTTTTCGTTGCGCGTGTCCATGTAGAGTGATATGCGTCGTTTGTTTTTCTTTTTGTTTGTTGCTTGTATATTGTTTGGCTGTTGCGGGTGTCCATGTTGAGTATATTGCGTCTTTGGTTTTGCTTTTGTTGTTTGTATATTGTTTGTTGCGAGGGCCTATGCTTCGTATTTTGCGTCGTCTGTTTTTGTTTTTGTTTGTTGCTTGGCTATTGTATTTTGCGTCGTTTGTTTTTTGTTTGTTGCGCGGAGGGTTGAGGAGTCGGGCAGCTTTAGGCACAGAGCGGCAGACCTCGTGGCCGGATGTTTATAAGATCCTCGGGAAGTTCTTAGTAGGAGCTGAGTTCGCGAAGATTGGCGGCAGCTGTGTTGGGTGATGATGCAGGGGGTGGTGTACGCGCACGGTGGTGTACACGCGTCATGGGTGTACAGGCGTCATGGGTGTACAGCATTTCAAGGCCAGGGTCTAGCACACCGCCTTTAGACGTCTCGTTTTACGTTTTTGTTGTTCAGACGCAGCGCTTGAGGAACGAGGGCCGGGGAAAGGGGGAAGGAGTGTCCTGGCGGCGAGTCCTTACGCAGGAGGAGAAGGCAGGGCAAGGATTCCCACGCGGTCCCTCGCAAGCTCCTCCTCGACGGAAGCTTCCATTGTGGCCTCCGTGCGGCAGCGTGGGCCGGGAGCGGGTGCCTGCCTGGGCGGGGAGAGGCGCCCGTGACACGTGGATGGGCGCCGATGTCGTCGTCGTCTCTCAGGGGGTCGTGTCACCACCTAGGGGCGCCCTCGAGGCACGAGGAAGGAGAGGGAACGTGGGAATTCCGTACGTGGTCGAGTGGACGTGGTCACGCCGTCAGCGCCGCCACCCTGAGAGGCTCCATGGGGTCTGAGTGACGTCACGGCCTCAACCCTGGCGTATTGATCCCCTAGACTTGGTTCATACACGCAGCCACCCTGTGTGAGTGTGTGTGTGTGCGTTGTCGGAACCTGCATTTAACGTATACATACATGCATAGGTGGGCATGGTTAGTGGCTGGACACGCGAGGTTTGTCCTGGGAAGTTTAGGTAAATGGTTTACGAAGGGTGAAGCGACTGGAAGGGTGGAAGGTGAGAAGACCGGAGGGGGCAGAGCGCGTGAGGGAGGGGAGGGTAGGGAGGGGGCAGGGAGGGGAAGGGGTGAGCGTAAGGGGATGACTCACAGCGCTGCGGAGTTTTCCCTCCCCTCCTCCTCCTCTCTTGCCCAGCTCCCTTCCCCTCCTTCCTCTCCCCTTCCCCCTGCCTCCCCACTGTTTCGCCTCCTTCACTTTACACTTATATCTCTCCTTTTTTTCCACCTCGTTCATTTTTTCTCCCCTCTCTCATTCCGCTTTTATTACTAGTTCATTTCCTCCTTTGGGTCGGCGCTGCGTTCTTCCCATTCTTCCGTCTCGTGTTAATTAGATGAACCCACACGTAGCCCACCTTTTCCAGGCTAATGTTTCGTATTTCTCTTTGAAGGGCGTTTGAATTCACTCCCGGTTACGCTGTGGAAAGGGTCAAAATTCATATCAAAAATATATCTTTTCTGCCTCTTCCTTGTAAATGGTATTTGGGTTATTTATTTCCTCCCGTTTCATGGCCTCGCATATTAATAGCGTATTGATTGCGTGTATTGATTACTTGTTTCCCGAAGTTTTGGCTGGGCTTGATTTTTTCTTTCCAAGTTCGTTATATTCAGCAGAGGATAAATCGCTCGTTGAATTAAACACGAGCAGATCGCGGGAAGAATCCAGCAGGCAGGATTTCGGACGAGGCACGTGACTGCGAATGTTCGTTCGGTTTCGTCATCTCTGGCTTAGGCTTCACCGCAGTTTTGAATAAAGTGCGTTGTATTTGCGATGGAATTATGGAGTAAAGCGGGGATATCCTTGGCCCTAAAGCAGACATGGTCATGGATTCGGACACATGGCGTTCGCGGATGGTCTAGTGTGAGTGTATGTGAGAGAGAAGGATAGTTAGAGAGATAGTTGTATAGTTGGATAGGCAGAAGACGGGAGGGAGGGAGAAGGAGAGAGGGAGAAGACGAGAGGGAGGGTGAAGGAGAGAGAGAGAGAAGACGAGAGGGAAGGAGAAGGAGAGAGAGAGAAGACGAGAGGGAGGGAGAAGGAGAGAGAGAGAAGACGAGAGGAGGGTGAAGGAGAGAGAGAGAGAGAAGAGAGAGGGAAGGAGAAGGAAAGAGAGAGAAGACTTGAGGAGAAGAGAGAGAGAGAAGACGAAGGGAAGGAGAAGGAAAGAGAGAGAAGACGAGAGGATGAAGAAGGAAGAGAGAGAGACGAGAGGGAGGGTGAAGAGAAGAGAGAGAGAGAAGACGAGAGGGAAGGAGAAGGAGAGAGATAGAAGACGAGAGGAGGGTGAAGGAGAGAGAGAGAAGCGAGGAGGGAGAAGACGAGAGAGAGAGGAGAGAAAGAGAAACGAGAGAGAGAGAGAATTTTTTTTATTTTTTGTTAATTTTTAGCGGATGATTTGACTCACGCGAAAAAAAACTTTTCATTTAACGATAGAAATAACGGATTAATTTCGCCGTGAGTGACACCCGCGTGTAACTCCATCATAAAATATTATGCAAATATCGAGGCGAGTTATACATGCCATGAATGAATAAATGAAATTCTTCTGGTCGTTTGAACAACCCTTCGACATCCTCTGCCTTAATGACTGTGCTGCGAATTTCAAAAGGAATTGCCAGGGAAGGAGAGACCTTCTCGTTAGAGTAGCAAAGGCGATCAGAATTTCCGGTCCTACGTATTTTTTCTTTTTTTCTCTCTCTCTTTTTTTTCTTCTTTTCATCAGCATTAGCATCGGGCTGTCTGAGGTGTGTCGTGTTTACTTCTTGTTTTTTAAAAAGAACAAAATGTTTTTTTCGTGTGTGTGTGTGTGTGTGTGTGTGTGTGTGTGTGTGTGTGTGTGTGTGTGTGTGTGTGTGTGTGTGTGTGTGTGTGTGTGTGTGTGTGTGTGTGTGTGTGTGTTGTTAAAGGGCAAGGGTGTGATTTTCAGAATCTTCTTGATGTTGCCAAGTAATTTGCAATGTTCACTTTTTTTTTTCTTTTTTTTTTTTCTTTTTTTGAACAGACGTGTTACATTACTTTTCTTCTTGGTGTTATTTTGTTCATTTTGATCTTACATTTTTGGCGATGTTCACTTACTTTTTGCATGACCTTTCATTGATGCGAAATATATCTGGTTTATATATTATGCTGTCTTATGCACTCTAATTTTATAGAGTTTGACTAATTAATCGCAGTATGTGGTAGAAAATGTAAACATCCACTGGAGAAAACGGAGAAAAAC
>NW_020869559.1:70000-75000 GCF_003789085.1 Penaeus vannamei | reverse complement strand
CTCTCATTCAGATCAAGTGTTTGGGCCTCTTTGCGTAGCTTAATTCTCGTTCAGATCAAGTGTATTATCCTCCATTGCGTACTTTTACTCTCGTTCAGATCAAGTGTATTGGCCTCTGTGCGTACCTTGACTCTCGTTCTTAAGGCTACTGTGTCTCGTGAAGCCGGAATTTAATTGAGACTTGCATTTGCATTCGTGAATAATTCATCGAACTAATAACATCCAAATGGCATGATGGGTTATGTCTGCAATTTGCCTCGCGAATTGCTTGGCCCTTACAACAAGCACGGACTGTCTGAGCCGGTTTTTGCGTGCTTTGGAGAAGGGATGTTAGGATGGTTTGTGCTGTACTGTTTGCCGTGGTAGGATTTTTTTTTTTTCAGATTTTCTTTTTTTTTTACCTTTTTTAGGCGAGTTCTTATACTATATACAAGTTCCGTTGTGATGGTGGTGTTAATTTTTTATAGAATTGATTTTGTGTAATTTTGCTTTGTATTTTTGTTGTTGTTTACCCACATTTGTTTTCGACATGGAGGAAGAAACGAAAGACTTCTCGCAGCTTTTATGTGTCCCCGAGCAGATCTTCTGACGGGAGGATTGTAAGAACAAGATATGCAAAACGGGCGGTTGTCAACATTGCAGGAGACACCGAGAGGAAGAAGAGATCTGGGCCGCGTCGCCATGTTGTCATGTCATTTTGTTCCTGTATGGAGCGCGTCTTGCTTTTGTTTTCGCCGATGACTTGTTGCGCTACCCTCTCTCTCCCTCCCCTCCCTCTCCTTCTCCCTCTCTGCCTCTCTCTCCGCCTCTCCCCCCTCTCCGCCTCTCCCACCTCCCCTTCTCCCCTCTCCGCCTCTCCTTCTCCTTCTCCCAGTCCCTCTCCCTCTCCGCTCCCCATGTAGCTTGTTGGGTATTAGAATATTTTGCTTTTGTAGCCCCGTTGCCTGGCCGGTTTACTATTCCCCGGCGCGTTGGGTTTCGTAGGTTGGGTATTCGTAACCCGGTAGGTTGGTTAGTGGCTCTGGGTGCGTTGCCTCGGAAGGGATATTTGTGACCGAGGGCGAGAGTGGGATGGATTTGTCTGAGAATCTATTGTGTGCTGAGAAGAAAGGCTCAACTACGTGTATATATGTATGTATATATATATATATATATATATATATATATATATATATATATATATATATATATATATATATTAACACATACATTATAAAACACACATTTATATGCATACATTGTGTGTGTGTGTGTGTGTGTTGTGTGTGTGTGTGTGTGTGTGTGTGTGTGTGTGTGTGTGTGTGTGTGTGTGTTGTAGATATAGATATATAATATTGATATTGATATATACATTCCACGTACCATCTAAAATCTACGCAGTAAACCTCGTGTAACCGGATGTGCATGAATCCCAAGCCCGTGGCGTGCAACTGCGTGCACGCGCGTGCGGTCGCCGCGGTCGGAAGACGTAGCAGGGTCACGGCGTATTCTCGCGCATTACGAGAGGCAAATCAATAAGCGGCCGCCGCCTCCCATGCAGTGCATGGTGTGATGACTGCCTTTTATCTGCGCCGCCTCCTTCCCTCCCACCATGCACGGCCCGCCCACCGTGACCCCGCTCGCCCTCGCGCCACCCTCGGCGCCTGCGCGCTGCGCCTCCGGCCACCTCGACTGCCGCCCTCCTCCGCCTCGCGGTGCTCCTCCTCCTCCTCCTCCTCCTTAACCTCCTCACCTTCTTCTTCTTCCCCTTCTTCCTCGTCCTTTCCCTCCTCTTCCTCCTCCTCTTGTCCCTCTTTCTGTTCTTCCACAGATTTTCCTCTTTACTCATTCAACCCTCCTTCCTCTTCGCATGTTCTTTGCCTCCCCCCTCCTCTTCTCCCCCCCCCCCCTCGTTTAACCTTCCCATCCCTATCCTTCCTCCCCGATCTCCTCGAGCGACTCTCCTGCGGGCGAGGTGAACGAGAAGCCCTGCGGCGCCAAGCGAGTCCTGACGGGGGTGGGGGGAGCAGGAGAGGAGGAGGAGGAGGTGGAGGAGGTTTGTTGGGGCGGAAGGGGTCCCGCGGGGTCACGAGGGACGCTTCCGTAGCGCTTTTTTAAGAGGAATGTGTAGACGTAAATAAGTGTGTTTATATATGTATTATGCATGTATATATACATATATAGATGGATAGATAGACGTATACATTACATGCAAGTGAACATCCAGCCATACATACATACATGCATGTATGCATACATTCATACGTACACATACATTCATACATACATACTCATACTTACATTCATACATACATACACATACTTACATTCATGCATACATACATACATATACTTACATTCATACATACATCCACACACAAACGCACACACACACATGCATATATATGTATACTTACATATACATACAAAAACGCAAACGCACGCCCGTACGTGCACATACATACGCGAAAGCAAACAACATAACATACATACATACATACAACACACACGCACACACACACATACACACACACACACACACACACACACACACACACACACACACACACACACACACACACACACACACACACACACACACACACACACACACACACACACACATATTTACACACAGTTACACCCACAAACATGCATTTACACTTACACTCCTACACGCACACTTACACCTACATACCCACACATACACATACGCACACGTATAGAAGCATTAGCACAGAAACGTATCGGACTAACACGAAGGCAAGCCAAGACATTCGCTTCCCCTTTCAGCAACGCCCATCCGTTAGTCCCTGAACATCCACACGGTTTTCAGGCGTAGGTTAGGCAGGGACACAGCTCGTGCGGGTGGCCGGCGGTGGTGAGTCACGGGCGTGCAGTCTGGCGGGCGTTTTTCCAGTCCGATTGAGTTCACAGCACGTTCCCTTGTCACTTTTGTTCTCTGCGAATTTCGGGAGATTCGGCCGCGCTCCTGGTGGCGAGCAGCTGCGGTTCGCGAGGGAGGCGCGGCGGTGACCGGCGTCAGGAGGGACGACGCTCCGTAAATCGCGAACGGGGAGGCTTGTCGCTAATTAGGCCTCGGAGTGTGGTGGCTCCCGACCGAAGGAGCAGGGGCAGCGGGAGGAGGGGCGGCAGGAGCGGCGGAGGTGGGGCAAATTCAGCGCAGGCGGAGGAGTGCCACATACCTCCACCGAGAGGCATCGAGAGGCGAAATTCCTCCTGCGGGCGGCGCAGAAGCACCCGTGGCGCGGCTGCCTTCAGTCTCCGGCAGCTCCGAAGCCGCGCGGACACCTGTATCCCGGCCCCGGCGTGCTCCCTGCCCTTCGGACGACGCGGTGGGCGGCCAGCGCGTGTCGTGGCCAAGGCGTTCGGGAGGCGAGTGAGGTGTGGCCAGGGGACGGCCAGGTGAATCGGCGTGGTGGCGCGGCTCACGCTGTGTCACGACCAGATCTGGGACTCTCGGCGCAACACCGCCTCCCTCCACTCGCACGTGATGGCAGTTCCGCGGCTCAGGCGACAGGAGCAACAGCAGCAGCAGCGGCGGCGCTGGCGGAAACGCGATGGTGAGTCACGCCACTTGCATAGTACCTCAGTAGTGTTGCGTCTCGTGTTTCTCCGGATTAGGGGCAGGTTGAGTGTTAGCGGCGCGGGGTCTCGCGGTGCCACGGTCGCCGCCCTTGCATTGGCGGCGGAGGAATGGACACAGCTGTGGGGCCTCGATGGGCGTGACTCCAAGCGGGCTAGTCGCCTGTCACGCCCGAGACAGCTGCGGAAAGCGAAGGAAATGTTCATGTTAGTGGTTGATCAACCTGAACGAGCAAACTGCGGGCGCTGGCTGAAGGCTGGGTGGGCCGTCCCCCCTCCTGCCCCTCCTGCCCCTCCCGCCTCTCATGCCCCTGATAACGGCCGACCAAAACCGCAGCACCGGCGAGTCACCGCCCAAGGTCAACTATATTTGCCACGTGAAACATGACAGCCTGTATCGACGGTTTGCTTCGATCGATTGGCTTTGATAATGGATGCTTGAGTGTGCCTGCGTGAGTGTGTATGCACGTGTGTCTGTGAGAGGGCATGCACGTGTGTGTGCGTGTGCGTGTGTGTGTGTGTGTGTGGTGTGTGTGTGTGTGTGTGTGTGTGTGTGTGTGTGTGTGTGTGTGTGTGTGTGTGTGTGTGTGTGTGTGTGTGTGTGTGTGTGCGTGTGTATGTGTGATGTGCATGCATGCGTTCGTATTTTCTCAGACGCGTGCGAATGTGTATGTACTTCATTTTCGTACATTTTTTAAAGTATTGACCGAATTTCGTGTGTTATTATTTTCATCTTTGTTTATTTATCCTTTTGTAACGTCAATTGAACATCTGCATATAGTGCCGCATCGTAGAAAGAAGTAGAGTTTTCCCGAGTGCAACCGTTCGCAAGTCGCGGAAGCAGTTGGCAGACATGCAGCCAGAGGGCATCCGTGGTCGTGGGAGTTGACAGACAGCCCTTGACAGACAGGCGCCAAGGATCGTCAGGTGAGAGGGCAATGCGTTGGCATAATTGGTCTGGCGACGGTAATGGCGTAGCAACAAGAGAGAGGTGGGTGTGGTACCTTCCCCCCCCACCTGGTAATCCACCCCCCCTGCTCTCTCCTTCTTTCTGGTATATGCTCCTCCCCTCCAGCATAGTGCCTCCCCCCCACCCCCTTCCTTCCTCCAGTGTACTGCCCTCCCCCTCCTCTCTCCACTGTGATACCTCCTGTGTCTCCTGGTACCTTCTCTCCTCCCCTTGGTATCTCCCCTTCGTCATGGTACCTCACCCCCCTGGTATCTATCCTTCACCATGCTACTTACTCCCTTTTACCTTCCATCACCACCATGGTACCCCCCTTTACCATGCTACCGTTTTCACCCATAGTATCTTCCCTCCATTATGGTACCATCCCCTCCCCCCTGGTACCTCATCTCCAATTCTCTGGTACCTCCTTCACCTTGGTACCCTTTTTGGTACACTTCACACCCCT
>NW_020869559.1:55000-67500 GCF_003789085.1 Penaeus vannamei | reverse complement strand
AGGAACTGCTGCATTCGGGGATTTTGATCGGTTCTGGGCTCTCGGATGTTGGGATTTTTTTTCTCCATTTTATTGATTATGGGGATTGTCATTGTTTAATTCTTTCCTTTTGATTGCTTAAATTATTTGCCTATGTTTTTTTTTCCATTTTGGGGTGAAGGGGAGTCTTAAGTTGCGTCTGTAAAAGTCAATGTCATTTGCAATATAAGTATGCGTTTTGCAGTGTCGTTAACCGCCACTTTGGCCTGGGAAGAAGCAATAAAGCAATTAAGAAGAATAAAAAAAAGGAAATGAGAATTGCGCGAGCGGTGACGAAAAGCGAGCTGTGAACCGATTAACTTTGTGAGGGGGAAAAAAAAGTTTAAATCGCGAAGGGTTTAATTAGGCATGGACCTGGCTTCTAGCTTCCCCGCATCCATTCTGTCGCCCCTAAACCCCTACCCCCGCCCTTTACCCTACACTTTACCCTCTTCCCCCTTTACCCCTACCCATACTCGCCCCCCCCCGTACCATACCCCCTGCCACGTCCCCCCTTAGCCCCGCCCACCGCCCTGCCAGCCTGCGAGACATTGCAACCCGATGCACGATAATTCCGAATCATGCATCTGGTAGGTCAAGGTCACGGACGCCCTAAAGCCAGAGGAAGGGGAGAGAGGAAAGAGGAGAAGGGGAAAGAGAATTAGAAAGGGAGGGAAGAAGGGGAAGAGAAATGTACAAAGAGGCAAGAAGGGGAAAAGGAAATACAGGAGAGAAGGGGGAAAGAGAATTTGAAAAAGGAGGGAAGAAGGGCAAAGGGAAATGTACAAGGAGGGAAGAAGGGGAAAGAGAATTAGAAAAGGAGGGAAGAAGGGCAAAGGGAAATGTACAAGGAGAGAAGAAGGGGGAAGAATTGGAAAGGGGGAGAAAGGGAAAGGGAACAATAACAAAAACAAATATACAAACACAGCAATGGGATATCATCAGCATCGTCATCATTATCATCGTCGTCATCCAATCATCACATCATCATCACCATCATCATCATCAATCATTCATCAATCATTAATCATCACAATCATCCTCATCAACAATCATCATCATCATCAATATCAATCATCATCTTCATTCAATCATCATCACCATCATCATCATCATTCTTATTTGCTATAGTTGTGCCTCACCAAAAAGAAGTAAAAGAGAAAATAGAAGAAAGATGGTGAGTGCCAAAATGGAGAAAGAAGTCGCGTCAGCCGTAGCGAATAAGGCTGATTTTCGTTTCCGTTCGCTCGTCATCGGGGTGGAAGGTAGTGGTGGTGGTGGGGGGGGTGTCTCAGGGTGGGGGGGGAAGGGGACTATATGGGCGAGTCGCTTGTCAGGGAAGATAAATGTAAGTGAGGATGGGCGTGAGAACGGGAGGGAAGTTGGGCGTGAGGGTGGGCGCGAAGATGGTCGTGAGGATGGGCGCGAAGATGGTCGTGAAAGTGGGCGTGAAGGCCTATAGAAGGGGGGAGAGGACAGGGAGGGGGAGGGGGTTAAGTTGGATATATTACCAGAGAGGATTTTGCTTATCTGTGATGTTAATTGGATTCCGTCGGATAGTTTTCCCAGAGACAAGATTATAACGAGTGGCTGGTCACGTCCATCCGCTCGCCATGGAAAAAGCAATGGGCGTGCGCCGTCTCGGGTCGTGAGTGAACGTGGGCGTGGGGGAGGAGGGAGGGGGGGGACTTATATATTTATTTGTTTGAGTTAATTGGCGAGATCTTGAGTTTATTTGGCGAAATTTGGGTTTATTTGGGCGAATTTGGTTTATTTGGCGACATTTTAGTTTATTTGCGAAATTGTTTATTTGCCAAATATGGGTTTATTTGGAGAAACTGGAGTTTATTTGGCGAAATTTGAGTTTATATGACGAAATCTGAGTTTGTCTGGCGAAATCTAAATTTATTTGGCGAAATATGAGTTTATTCGGCGAAATCTGGATTTATTTGGCGAAATATGAGTGTTTAAGACTGCAATTCCTTTCGAAAATTCTTAGTAGGCTACACAAAATGCACGAATATGGCATGAAGGGAAAGATGATTAGGATAATAGCAATCTCGATATGATATATCTTTTTGTCCATATGTGTGTGTGTGTGTATGTGTGTGTGTGTGTGTGTATGTTAGCTTGGTATAAATTTGCTTTGTTTACCTATATATCTGTATATAACTAAATGCTCTGTGTGCGTGTGTGTTTCTGTATGTGTATGTATTAGCTTGGTATAGTTTGGCTTTGATTACCTACATAACTATATATGTACATCTATATGATCTTACCAAATCACTTCCTTCATTCTTAGTGGAGATTGGGTGTGATCCAAGGTCACCTGCCCCAACATCTAAAGAATCACGCCCACCCAATCCCTAATCTTTTTTTAATATACGTTTATTTTGATGTGTTTATTTTTTTTTTTTTCTTTTTTTTTTTTTGGACTATCCAATTTCGATGATTGATGATGCTGTTTTTTTTCTTCTCGTAACCGGCAATGACGAGACAATTTTTTTTTATCCTATCATGCACAGGTAATGAGCCATCAACGATGGGTTTGTGAATCGTTAATAGATTAGGGTTAGATTAGACGGTTCATTATTCTGGGTGATTGGTAGGGCAGGAGAGCCTTTGCGTGACTAACGAATCGGAGAAAAAATGAATTAAGAAAATGCTTAGGGTTTGTGGGAGGAAAAAAACGTGAAAGGCGAAACTTTTGTTAAGAAAAAGTGAGTTAAGAAAATTATTGTTGGGTTTATGGGGAAAGAAAACGTGAAAAGCGAAACCTTGTTAAGAATGAAAATGATTATAAATATGAGATCAGATAAAAAAAAAAAAAAAATAAAAAAAAATTGTCTCATCTGTCGGTAAACTCTGTTATATAGTTTTCAGTTCCAGTTCTGTTTATTTGTTTATCTAGTTTATTTAACTTATCATTGTTATTATTATTTATATTATTATTATTATTATTATTATTATTATTATTATTGTTATTATTATTATTATTATTGTTGTTATTATTAATTAATTATTATTATTATAATAGCTTATTGCCGTTTAAAATTGCATTATTTTCTCAACGAGCCACATATCCTTGTCACGCGCTCCCTAACCCCCCCCCCTTCCCCCCTCCCCTCGCCTTAAGTGTCGTGATGAAGGCCAGATTCAGGGCGTAATTGCGTTAGTAAAGTCATTGTATGAAAGTGGATTGCAGAATGGTATTAGGTATCCCAGGATTTATATATATATATATATATATATATGTGTATGTGTGTGTGTGTGTTGTGTGTGTGTGTGTTGTGTGTGTGTGTGTGTGTGTGTGTGTGTGTGTGTGTGTGTGTGTGTGTGTGTGTGTATATATATATATCTATATATATATATATATATATTCTTTTTTTTTTTCTTTTTTTCGAGAAGCAGGGGAGGGAGGGGGAGGAAAAGGAGATATGGAGAGACACATAATAGACTTACAGACAGACAAAGAGAGAAAGAGTGAAATTGCAAATCGAATTCGTCCGAAAGCCGGTGGATAATTAGATTAGTTTCGTTCATCGATTGGGGGAAGAAAATTGGGAATGACGCCATGATTTTTTTTTTTTTTTAGTTTATTTATTTTAGTTAATTGCTGGATATTTTTGGTGGTTGCAGATTTGGTTTGGTGGCTTATGTAAGGCAATAATGGGATTTGCTCTTAGCGAGACGTGTCGTGGGGCGTGGGAAATATAAATGTCTGATTGTTGTTAAATATATTTAGGCTTTTAAACCTGCTTCGAAAATCTTAATCCCTGTCGCCTCTTGATTGTGATTTTTTGATGTTTATGAGTGTAAGATATTGTTTATTTATCTGTTTATGGAGGAGGAAAAAAATACATATATACATTTTTTTCTCCAGGTGCCTTATGTTTTGTGCCTCTCCTGCACCCTTGGCACTCCCTCATTCAGTCGCTCTCAACACCATCATTCACGCCCATCCACCCCCACCTCACGCCCATCCACCCCACCCTCACGCCCTCTGCCTCTTTATCTTCATCTGTCTTGTCACTGCTATCCACCTAAGTGCGCATTTTCTAAATTTTTGAAAATAACCTTGAGTGTCTCTGTCTCTGCCTGTCGATCCTGGTTGACTTACGCTCTGTTATACACTTTTCCGTAAGAGGAATAGGAAAAAGGAGAAAGAGAAGGAGAAGAAGAAGGAGGAGACGAAGAAGAAGAAGAAGTAGAGAAAATGAAGATGAAGATGAAAATGGAGATGGTGAAAATGTAGTTAAAGATGAAGATGCAGATAAAGAGGTAGAAAGAGAGGAAGAAGAAGAAGCAATGTCACTCATATCCACGCTTACTGTCCCTGCCTCATTAGACGGCCGTACCGCTGTCCACTGCAGTACACACTTTTTTTCCCAAAGGGTACAAGATAAATGCGCGAAAATTGTCACTCATTCACTTCCACATTCGCCTTTCGTATGTCATTATATTACCGCCAGTCCGCTATCCACTTTAGTACATAGACCCCCCCCCCCCCAAAAAAAAAAAAAAAAAAAAAAAAAAATAATATATATATATATATCTGTACACATTATATATATTCATACATATATGTGATACGGATAAATGACATTAATAATGATAAGATAGATAAAGGAAAGGTAAAATAAGTATTAAGAAACTGCAATAGAATAAGAGAATAGATGAAAATAGATAGATAAAATGAGAATTTAATGAGAAACTGCACTAAAATGACAAAATATATAAAGATAATGAGATGAAATGTGAACCAATGCAGGACGATAACGTGAATAAAAGATAAGATAAGGAAAATTGCCGATAGCAGTAATAAAAGCGACGAGAAAAAAAAACAAATGAAATAAGAATAAAAAAAAAAGTCAACAGAATCCCCCAAAGAAGCCGCGTCCGCCGAGTCCCGTTGCCGGAAGGAATTTCAAGTCTGGGAGCGGAAATGGTGCGTTTTTCCGCTGTTTTTTTTTTTTTTTTTTTTTTTTTTTTTTTTTTTTTTTTTTTTTTTGCATGTCTAACGAGGCTGAGGAAGGGTACTGGAGGGGGTGATTTTTTTTGGTGAATTGTGGATTTTATGGTTGTTGTTGTTGTTGTTGTTGTTAGTGTTATTATTGTAATGATATATTATTATTATTGTTATTATTATTATTATTATTTTATTATTATTATCATTTAGCATTGTTATTGCCGTTGTTGTCTCGTTATGGTAATTTTACTAATGTTGTTTCTCTATGATGTTATTACTATTATTATTAGTATTAGTATTCTTATTGTCTTTCTAATTGGTTCTAATACTATCACTATTACTCTAAGTCGTGTTGCCTACTACACGTTGTTTTGTTTTTCTTGAAATGGTTGAAACCGGACGGTAATAGGAAACAACGGAACCAAAACAACGCCAACTCCAATTAATCAATATATCAAAAACTAAACAAGGAATAGGACAGAACAGAATTTTAAAACATCAGTGAATCAGTTTAAAAAGAGAAGGGAATAGAGCACGAAACAGAAACAAAACAACACCAATTAATCAATAGATAAATAAAGAAATAAGCAATAATCCACACTTCCATCTGCTTGATTACTTTTTTTTCGCTCGTTCCCTTTCTCCGCCCATAAGCTCCGCCCATAAGCTCCGCCCATAAGCTCCGCCCCCAGCTGTGACGTCATGCGGAGACACACGCATTCTTCGGAGATTCTTTGGTCGTGTGTCTGAAAGCCTCGTGGAAAGCGTGTGCAGGCTCTGCAGATAAGGCCGCCGGGGAAATATCTCATTCATATGATAATTAGCACATTTGACGAAAGTTTGTTTTTGTCCTTTTTTTTTTTTTTTTGCTGTTTGCGTGGGGGTGGTGTTTTTTTCGTGTTTTTTTTCATAATGCGTCGCTTGGGGAGATGGTCCATGACGTGTTTATTTTTTTTAGTTTTTTTCGTGAATGTCAAGTCAGATAAGTTTAGGTCTGAGTGAATATTAAAAAAAAAGGAATTTGATGTGTGGTGTGTGTTGTGTGTGTGTGTGTGTGGTGTGTGTGTGTGTGTGTGTGTGTGTGTGTGGTGTGTGTGTGGAGAGAGAGAGAGAGAGAGAGAGAGAGAGAATGAGTCTTCACTGTACTATACCATCCTAACCTAAATTCCAACCAACACAGTGTAGGATATATCCCTGACTGCACGGAAATAAGTTTCAGAGCCACACTTCAATTATTTCTCTATCGAGGATTAATCTAAATCCATGGCCGTTATTTTTTTTCTCGTAGTTGCGTTATGATTGCAAGGGCTAGTTTTGTAGACCGTCCTTAGAGGCTCAGAAATGGATAGGATATATGTACAGTATATGTAGGCTATATGTGTATGCGTGTGTCTGTGTGCGTTTGCGGGCGGGCGTGTGTATACGTGGCTTCGTAGTTTACATGCTGAGAAAGTCAGACATGAAGTTACGCAAGAAAGGCAGCCATTATAACCAACTGATAAACAGGAAATTAAGTCATATTTAGAAATTGATTTTGTAAGTTCTCGTCGGCCCTGTTTCCCTTTTTTCCCCTGTTTTCATTTCCCTGTTTCCCTTTTTCCCTTTTTCCCTGTTTCCCCTTTTCCCCTGATTCACTTTTTTCCCCTGTTTCCATTTTTTCGTCTCTCTTTTTTCCCAGTTTCCATTTTCCCCTGTTTCCCTTTTTTCCTTGTTTCTCTTTTTCCCATGTTTCCCTTTTTCCCTGTTTCCCGGTTTTAACTTGTTTCCCCTTTTCCATGTTTTCCATATTCTTGATTCCTTTTTTTTCTTTTTACCCTGTTTCCTTGTTTTACCTTGTTTCCCTTTTTCCCGATTCCCCTTTTCCCTCTGGTTCCCATTTCCTCGATTCCCTTTTCCCCTATTTCCCTTTTTCCTTATTCCCCTTTTCCCTTTTTTCCTTATTGCCCTGTTTCCTTATTTCCCTTTTTTCCTGTTTCCCCTTATCCCCTGTTTCCCTTTCTCAGGAGGATCCAATTTCCTTCGCTGGATTTCTTCATCAGCCGCAACGAAGGATGTTGCACCAGGAACCTCACTTATCCCCCAGCCAATCCGAGGCCCCCTTTCCCTTGTGCTTTTCCTCCTTTTATTTTGGCTCTTGTTCGTTCTTATTCTCTTCTTTTCTTGGTTCTTTTTTTTCTTTATCTTTTTTTCTTGTCTTCTTTTGTGTTCTTTTTCTCTTCCCTGATGATTTTCTTCGTCTCCTCCCATCTTCCTCGCCTCCTCCCCCTCTTTCCCCTCTTCGGCTCTTTTCCCATTTCCTCTTCTCCCCCTTTTTCCCTCACTTCTTCCCCTCCATAGCTTCCTCCTCCCTTACCCCTCTGCCCCTTCCTCCTCTCCTTCCCTCCTTCCCCTCCTCTCCTTCCCCTCTTCCTCCTCTCCTCCCCCCTCTGTTATTTTCCTCTTATATCCTGCAGCTTAATGTCTGAAATGGTTATTGCTCCATTATCCGGTCCTTGTAGGCTGGTCTTCACCGCACCCCCTCCCCTCGCTACCCCCTCCCCCCTCCCCTTGCGACCTCCTCCCCCACCTCCCTTGCTACCCCTCCCCCATCCCCCTTCTACCCCCTCCCCCACCTCCTCTCTCGTTTCGTAAGAAGCCTGTTTGTACATTGCCTCCGCCACCATGTAAACTCAGTCATCGATATATACAGTCTGTATGTATTATGTATATATAATATATATATATATATATATATATATATATATATATATATATATATATATATATATATATATATATATAATATATATATATTATATATAGTTGTTTTATTTTTGTTTAATTTTGTTTTCTTGTTTTTTGTTTTCTCTTTTTTCTTTTCTTTTTTTTCTTTCGTTATTTAGTTTTTTTATTAATTCTTATATTATTTTATTATTATTATTATTATTATTATTATTATTATTATTAGTATGTTTTTGGTGTGTGCATTATTTGAGACATTTGACTAAAGATATTTATGTAACATTATTATTGATTAATATTATCACTAGCATACTCCATTTCCATCAATGGTATTAGCCAAACTACTCACGCTTATTATAACACACCCGAAGCGACCCTCCGTATTCCATTTCGATAAGGGATGTCACTTTCTTATCCCGTTTGCGAGCTGGTGAGACTGGCATATGACTGATGGATTCGGATGTCGGGATGGCCGGTTTTCAGGCTTATAGGGGAGTGGGAGGGTGGGAGGGGGGCAGGGGGGTTGAGGGAGTGCGAGGTGGGTGGAGAAGGAAGAGAGAGGTAAGGAGGCAGGAATTTATGCTGTTGCGGGAGATTCGATTTATGAAGTTGTTTAATGATGTCGTGGTGTGTGTGTGTGTGTGTGTGTGTGTGTGGCGTTGCGTCGCTGTGTGTGTGTGTGTGTTGTGTGTGTGTGTGTGGGGTGTGCTGTGGATGTGGTGCGTTGGGTCGTGGGTTGCCGTTGGCGGGTTTCATTATAATGGCTTGGAGAGGGATGTGGTGATTGTTTCTTCTTCTTCCTCTCCTCTCCATCTCTCTCTCTCTCTCTCTCTCTCTCTCTCTCTCTCTCTCTCTTCTCTCTCTCTCTCTTCTTCTCTCTCTCTCTCTCTTCTCTCTCTCTCTCTCTCTCTCTCTCTCTCTCTCTTCTCTCTATTATATAGGTTACGTAAGGTCATTAGATTTACGCCACCGAAATCCCAGGAAACAATTAGTGAGGGAAAGAAGGCGGCTGAGAGAAGAGAGAGAGAGAGAGGAGAGAGGGAGAGAGAGAGAGAGAGAGAGAGAGAGAGAGAGAGAGAGAGAGAGAGAGAGAGAGAGAGAGAGAGAGAGAGAGAAGAGAGTCTATTGCAAAGGGGATTTCAGCAAGAAAAAGGGGTTCGAGAATAAATATTGCAAGAAAGGGGGATTTCAAGAACACATGATGAATATTGCAAGAATGAGCGGCTCGGGAATACATATTGCAAAAAATGGGGATTTCGGGAATTCACACTCAGTATTGCAAGAAAATTTGATTCAAGAATACATGATATTGCAAGAAAGGCGGAATTTCGAGAATACATGATATTGCAAGAAAGGGGGGATTTCTGGATTACATGATGAATATTGCAAGAAGGAGGGGTTTCGGACGCGGCCGTGACCCTTCTCGTGATAGAGGTGTTTAATCAGAATGATATCCGGGGAAGGATGCGTGATGGGGTACCGGTTGGTTAGTGTTTTTTTTTTTTTGCGGGGGGGGGGTTGAGAAGATGGTTTTTGACACGTTTTTTGTGTGTTTATGCAATTTTTTTTAAAATGTATATGTGTTTCTGAAGATCAGCGGGTGTGTGTGTGTGTATGTGTATGTGTGTGTGTTTGTCTATATATGTGTATGTGCATGTGTATATATATATGTGTGTGTGTGTATCTGTGAGTGTTAAATAAAAATCGTCTGATGTTCAAGCGCTGTGTCCTTGTACCGAAATGTTTTTTTTTTTTTTTTCTCTGTGACAAAAATGATGTTACGTAATAGATTTGATAAAAATGGAAGCAACACATCGGAGGAAATAGAAGAGGAAATGTCAATACTTGACTGATGTAATGAAAGTTCGTATATTATTTGCTGAATATTTTATTATCATCACCATTAATCATTATCATCATCATCACCATCACCATCACTGAACATTATCATCATCATATCATTATTATTGCCGTCATCATCATCATCACTGAGCATTGCCATCATCATTATCATCATAATTATCATCATCATTTCCGTCATTATCATCATCATCATAATCACTAAACATCATCATCACATCATCATAATGATAATGATGATGTGATGATGATGATGTTTAGTAAACATCATCATCACATTATCATCATCATCATCATCATATCAACAGTGTCATTATCATCACCATCATCATCATCATTATCATCACCATCATCATCACTAAACATTAGCATCATCATTACATCATCATCATCATCATCAATAACCATCATCACCATCATCAGATTCATTAGATTTTGAAAAAGACACACCGAAAAAAAATCATTTCTTTGGGTTGCGTTAATGGCTTGGAAATTATACACTCTTTTCCCCCCAAATTCCTCTTGAAGTGTATTATGGATTGGTGTTGGTTCGCGGAGTCGTGTTTTAAAGCAGAAATTGCGTTGCTGGTTGAGTGGGCTGCATGGGCTGGGGGGTAGGAGTGTGGGGGTGGGGGGGGGGGGGAGCTGTTCGAAGAATGCTGGAACGAAAGGATTTTTTTTTTTTTTTTTTCAGTTTTTTTTTTTTTTCCCTTTGATGGAGATTTTTTTTTTTTCGTCTGTTTTGATTGCTGTTCATTTTAGCGTCGGGTTTTCAGGGTTTTTAGTTGTTGTTTTTTTTTCTTTGTCTTCTTTGATGGATTTATTTTTATTATTATTACTGTTAATTTCGGCGTCTGGCCTTCTGTTTTCTTTATCTCTCTTTCTTTTATTTTCTTTGATGGAGATCGTTTTGTTTGTTTGTTTTGATTATAATTCATTTCATTTTTTTCTCTTTGTTTTATTTTTATTCTATTTTGTTTGATGGAGATCGATTTTTTATTACTGTCAGTTTCAGGCTTTCAGGTTCTTTTCTCTCTCTTCCTTTCGTTGATGGAGATCGTTTTTTTTCGTATGTTTTTTATTACTTAGTTTTTTTCTTTCTTTTTTCTCCTGTCTTTTATTTTCTTTAATGGAAAGCGTCTTTTTATTCCTATTCACTTCTTCCGTTTGTTACGTAGTTTGTTGGTTGGTCTTGAAACACTCGAAATACACAAACTTGGACCCCGACAAGTTTAGTCTGCACCCGAAACCAGGCTCGCTTTGCTATGCCAAAAATCATAGCAACCGATTTGCATATTGTGCGCCTGCAAGTCCCCCCTCCCCTCCCCTCCTCCTCCTCCTCTTCCTCTCCTCCTCCTCCTCCTCATTCTCCTTATTCTCCTCCTTCTTTTTTCCAGCCCAGCACCCTCCCTCTCTTTCTTTTTCCAGCCCAGCACCCCCTACCCTTCTTTCTTTTTCCAGCCCAGCACCCTCCCCCCTTTCCCCCTTCCCTCCCCCTACCCCCCTCCCCCCCATTGCCCCGAAAAGAAAAGGCGTCGACCTTTTACTTTCCTTGTCTTCAAGTCCCCACTCAAGCGTCTCCTGCGATGGGGGGGGGGGGGGGTTGTGTGTGTTCAGGTCGTTTTTTATTTTATTTTATTTTATCATTATTGTTGTTATTATTATTGCTTTTGCTGTTGTTTTTGTTGATTTAGGTCGTTTTTTTATTTTATTTTTATTATTATTATTATTATTTATTTATTTTATTTTATTATTATTATTATTATTATTTATTATTATTATTATTATTATTATTATTATTATTATTGCTGTTATGTTGCCGTTGTTTTTGTTGATTTAGGTCGTTTTTTACTTTATTATTTATTATTATTATTATTATTATTATTATTATTATTATTCTGTTGTTTTGTTGTATAGGCGTGGGCAGGCTTTGATACATTTGATGCACAGGCATAACATTGTAGAATAGCTTTGCGTCGAAAATTTAGGCTCTGGCAAAACATCATTATGATCTGTTATGTATCATGTGTAATTCAGTTTAGTTTCTTTGCCACCGTATTTGACTTTGGGCAGGGTCGGTCCGTAGAGTTTTGTTGGTTGATGTATGAGTGGTTAAGAGTTTTTGTTGTCTATTTTTTTTACTGGGAATATAATTTTTTTTTTTTATCTTATGGTTTGTCTTATTGATTATTTTTTTTAGATTTCTGTATGGTGGTTTGCATTTTTTTAAGGGTGTTCATAATTTTTGTTTGTCCCGTTTATGTATTTTTTTGTTTTTTTTTTTTTGTACTTTTATCGACGAACGTTGAGTGGTATTTATTGAGATGTAAAATCGTGTTCTTGTTTTCGTTATCCCTCGACTTCAAAAACAATTATTTTTGACCTCGAGGAGAGCCTGTTAACAGACTCACTATTTTTGCAGTAAAGCTTTTCCATGTTTTTTTTACGTTTTTTATTTTTATTTCATGTTTCTTTAATTGTTTTCGTCATTTTTAACGTTCTAACTGGTAGACAGTTCTCGCAACGTGCCGCGCATATATTGCAGTTGTTGCAATATGTCTGTTATCAGTTTTGTATCGTCTTCGTGTTATATATATATAAGGACGACTGGAACAGATATGGAAACATAATTAATAAACATACTCGTTGTATTTTTATCCGAAATTCATTAACTGAAGTAATTAGTGTGCCGGAGCGTAAATTAGATTCGTATGTCTTTCCATTTCGTTTGCATAATATTTGCACATGTAAGAATCCTTTATTTTTTATTATAAAGTATTTCTTAAGACGTCAAGGGGGGGTGGAAGGGATTTATGTTTGTGGCAAAAGAAAGATGGTTTGGAGTAGAACTGTTGACGTGGTTTAGCTGTTTCTTGCACAGGGCGACCTTATTGCAGGAGTTGTTAGTGTACTTCAGTTGTACTATTTCAGG
>NW_020869559.1:32500-50000 GCF_003789085.1 Penaeus vannamei | reverse complement strand
CCTTGTGTTCCGCCCCTTCTGATTTTCTCCTTCCCTTTTCTTCTTCATCTCCCTCTCTCTTTTTCTCCTTCCCTTCTCCTTTCCTCATTCCCTCTTCTGCTCCATTTCTTCTCCTCTCCATCTACTCCTGTTCTCTCCTTCTGTTCTCCGTCTCGTCTCTACTTTCCTCCTTTCCTGTGCTCCGTCTCTTCTCTCCATCTCCTACTCCTCTCCTTCCCCTTTCCTCTTCTCCTATCTCTGCTCCATCTCTTCTCTCATTTTTTCCTTCCCTCTTCGCGCATATCCCCTCTCCTTCCCTTCCCCCCCCCCCCCCGTCATCCCTCAATACATATAGATGCGCGCAGTGTCTCGAAGGACCCATTGTTTGCAACCGCCAAGGACAGTTTGCAATATTGCTCTCCGGTGCGGTTCGGTTGTCCCGCTTTGTCTCTGTTGGCGGAGCAATTTGCACGTTTCCTTGCGGCCGGATCTGTGGTATGATTTTGAGGATTATATTTATGGTGGTAATGGTAAGCGCAAGTGTGTGTGTGTGTGTTTGTGTGTGGATGCTGGTGTTTGGGTGTCTTGTGTAGGACTAGATGTATGGATGGATGGGTGTAGGTATGTTTGTTGGTTGGTTTGTTGTGTGTGTGTGTGGGGGGGGTGTGTGTGTGTGTGTGTGTGTGTGTGTGTGTGTGTGTGTGTGTTGTGTGTGTGTGTGTGTGTGTGTGTGTGTGTGGTGTGTGTGTGTGTGTGTGTGTGTGTGTGTGTGTGTGTGTGTGACGGGGGGAGGATTATATGTATGGATGGATGGGTATAGGTATGTTTGTTTGGTTGGTTTGTTCGTGTGTGTGTGTGGGGGGGGGGGGGGTTGTGTGTGCGCGCGCGTGTGTGTGTCTCTGTACGGGGGGAGGTTATATTTGTATGTCTACTGATGTCTCTGATTATCAAGAAAGAACAGCTTTTCTTATAGAAAAACTATTCTTAAATCTAATATTTAATATTTGAAACGCGTTGCATCGAACCAATACCATCCTTCCAATTCCAAAATTTGGCAAAGTAATTAGCTTTATAAACGGATAGAAAATGGAATGAAAATGACTGGGTGGCTTCGAAAAATAATTTCCCCATTTCGTTTCTTTTCAGGAAATTGCTTCACATTGTTTTTTTTTTTTTTTTTTTTTTTTTTTTTTTTTTTTTTTTTTTTTTTGCTCCTGCTCTAATATTGAATGTTTATGGATGCTGGACAGTTGTAAAAGGCGGTAGACTTTGGGAATTCCCCTTTTTCAAATCGTTAGAGAAAAGGGAAATGAAGAATAGGGTAATCTTGTCAAAAAGAAAAAAAAAAGAGGATTCATCACGGTGTTGTCAATGGTCTGGGAAAATGGTTTATAGATGAATATTGCTCCCTTGCTGACCCCCCTCCCTCCTCCCCTCCTCTTCTTCCCTTCTTCATCTCTTGCCTTCCCCTCTCCTCCTCCTCCCTCTCACTTCTCCCCTCTTCCTCTCTCCCACCTCCCCTCCCTTAATCCCTTCCCCTCTCCCCTTTCCTTCCCCCCTGTCCCCTACCTCCTTTCCCCTTCCCCACCTCCCTTCCCCTCTCCCCCCACCTCCTTTCCTCCTATCCCCTACTCCTTCCCCTTCTCCCCACCTCCCTTCCCTCTCTCCCTTCCACCTCCCTTCCCTCTCCCCCACCTCCTTTCCTCCTTTCCCCTTCTCCCCCTCCCTTCCCTTTCTCTCCCCTCCCTCCCCCTCTCCCCCACTCCTTTCCCTATCCCTTCCCCTCTCCCACCTCCTCCCCCCTTCCCCCTCTCCCCTTCCCCTTCTCCCCTTCTCCCCACCTCCTTTCCCCTCTCCCCTACCTCTTTTCCCCCTCTCCCCTCTCCCCTCCTCCCCCCTCTCCCTCTCCCCTCCCCTCCCCCTCTCCCCTCTCCCCCCTCCTTTCCCCTCTCCCCTACCACTTCCCCCTTCTCCCTCTTCCCTCCCCTCTCCCTCATCGAGACACAAGGCCCGCGCACAAAACTCTACGGGCAGCACACGCCACATTTTATCGCTTATGAGGGAGTTTGCGCAGCCGTTGAAATGGATGACATTGTAATTCTGGAGTTTAGGGAGTAAGGTTAATTGTGCGTGTTTTGTTACGTATTATTTTTTAAAACTTTTTTTTTCTGTCGCGTTCGTTTCCATGTGTGAGAATTTGTCGCGTTTTGTCATTCGGTGTGTTATGACCTTTTTTTTGGGGGGGGGGAGAGGGGGGGAGTATTGGTTCCTCCGTATGATTTTTGTTTATATTTTGGTTCTTGTTAGATATTCTTAGCTTTCATACCACGGCTGATATAGTGTTCATGTATAGCTTACGGTGAATTAGATTACGTAAAAGATCCTCGTGTACAGGAAAGGTTTTGGCATTGCCTTAGAAGACGGCGAAAAGATGAAGGTTCATCGACTGCCTGCTGTTCTTGTGTGCTTGTAAATTTTTAAACGTCTCAAGTGGATGAACATATTGTGCCTGAGCTCACGGACGCGACCACGAACACGCACTTTGGCGCACGTGGGAGCAGACCGACTGGAAACATTCGTGAGAGAAGGGAGAAGAGAAGCAAATAGACGGAGGTACGAACATTCCTGAAAGAAGAGAGAATGGGAATTATTAAGCGGACGTGTGATAAAGAGAGATCCGGTCGACCGCGGTAATAGACAATAAAAGAAGAAAAGTAAAGATGATAGAATAACATCAAATCAAATGAATGGGGGGAAATAAAGCTGCAATAATTGATTGATGTGAAAGCCGAGTATTAAGAGATACGATTTATGTTGAAATTGTAAGTGCAGTTTTCGACAGCAAGCAGACAGCAGCTAAAACAAGAAGTAATAAATACATAGATAAATAAATAAATAATGTTAATGATGATTATAATGAGGTAAAGGAGCAGCAGCAGAAAAGAAAGAGAAATGTAGATTGAGAACTCTCTCTTCTCATTATATATATATATATATATATATATATATATATATATATATATATATATATATATATATATTATATTATCGGCCAAAGGAATAACAACAGAAGTAAAGAGAAGTAGAAAGAAATCATAGAAAGATATATTTTTTTCTAATCAGCCAAAGTAACGAGAAGTAAAAAAGCAAAAAAAAAAGAAAGAATTTTTTTTTCTTCAAAAAATCGGCCAAAGCAGCATCTATGAGCATCGAAACAGGCTTTGGGGTTGGGTGGTATTGACCGCCACGCTGCGAGGACCACTTATCCTGCTGCGCCGTGTCCTTGGCTTCGGGACCACTCCTTGAAGCCTGCGGTGGTCAGGACGGGCTGCGGCGGTGCTGGGCGGAGGACGGGAGCCCGGGGGGGGGGGGGGGGTGTGTGTGTCCGGTAATGTGTCTGTGTGTGGGGGTGGGGTGAGGGGGGGGGAAGGGGGAGGGGAGGGTGGAGGGGAGGGGAGTGGGTGGGTGGGAGGGTATGGATGTCGGGGGATAGGTGGATGAGTATGGGTGAGAGGGGGTGGGGAGGTGGGGGGTAGGGTGGGGGGATGGTGGATGAGTATGGGTGGGAGGGGGTGGGGGAGGGTGGGTGGGTAAGGGTGTGGGGGGGGTGGATGAGTATGGGTGGGAGGGAAAGGTGGATGAGTATGGGTGGGAGGGGGTGGAGAGGTGGAGGGTAAGGGAATGAGGGGGTTGGTGGATGAGTGGGGGGTGAGGTTGTGGGGGTGTAGGTGGATTTGTGGGTGGGGTAGGTGGATGAGTGGGGGAGGGTAAGGATGTGTGGTGACCGAGTATTGTGTGTGTATGTGTTCATGTGTGTTTGCGTGCTTGTGTGCGCGTGTGCGTGTGCGTACGCGCTAGCTGGGTAAGGACGGTACTGTTTGCATGAGGGATTTTTTTTAGGGGGGGGGGGGTCGGTTGGTGGGGTGAGTTTGAATTTGCGAGGTTTTGCGAGAGATGCGGCGGCCGGCGTGCATAATGAGGGGAGGAGGTGACTGACAAACTGGATAGGAGTGTGAGGGCGGAGGGGCGCGTTCAGTGTGAGGATCGGAGTGCCTTTGAGGAGCAGAAGGAGAGATAGAATAAGAATATGAGTAAAAATAGAACGAGATTCGGGTCGTGTTGAGAAATCGGGGGTTTATTTTCGTATGCAGGCGGAGTGGGAGGGTCATCCAACCACCCACCGCCCACCCTCCTCGCAGGTGGGCTGGTCATCCACCACCCGCCACCCTCCTCGCAGGTGGCTGGTCATCCACCCACCCGCCCACCCTCCTCGCAGGTGGGCTGGTCATCCACCCACCCGCACCCTCCTCGCAGGTGGGCTGGTCATCCACCCACCCGCCCACCCTCCTCGCAGGTGGGCTGGGGCCTCCTCGCAGGTGGGCTGGTCCACCCACCCACCCTCCTCGCCTGGTCATCCACCACCCGCCCACCCTCCTCGCAGGTGGGCTGGTCATCCACCTCCTCGCAGGTGGGCTGGTCATCCGCCCACCCTCCTCGCAGGTGGCTGGTCATCGCCCACCCTCCTCGCAGGTGGGCTGGTCATGGCCCACCCTCCTCGCAGGATTGCCCCTCCTCGCGAGTGGGCGGGCGAGGAGGAGCAGGAGCCGATGACAAGTTCGTTCAGCCCGCGGACGGCAGTTCAAGGTGAACGCGGCGCCGGGAACAAGGTTGGGGCGTCTGGATCCCGATTCGTGCGGGGATTAAAAGGCTCGGCGCTTGCCTTCTGTTGGTCTCTGTCTGTGCTTCCGGAATGGATGTGTGTGCGGAGGCCCGGGAGGGGTTGCGATTTTGTTATAAACGTAAAAATTACCATAACACACGCACCACACGTTTGTTTATATATCTATCTATCTATCTATCTATCTATCTATCTATCTATATATCTATATTATATTTATATATTTATATATCTATATATCTATTATTATGTATGTATTATATATATATATATATATATATATATATATATATATAATATATATATATATATGTGTGTGTGTGTGTGTGTGTGTGTGTGTGTGTCTGTGTGCTGTGTATTTGCGTGTGTGTGTATGAGTATATATATGTATGTATGTATGTATGTATGTGTATTGGGTAATAGAGCTCACACTGCTTGATGCATTTGGCATCCTGCGGTCGCGCCTGTTGCAACCTCCGAGAAACTCGCTCGCAGTAACGCGCGATCACTCCCTCCGCGCCAGGGTCGTCTCGCTCTCACACCTCCTTCGCTTCCTTCTCCCCTCCTTCTCCCCTTCCCTTCCTCCATTCTCTCTTCTCTCTTCCTCCCTTCCTTTCCTCCTGTCCTCTTCTCCCTCCCTTTCCTCCTTCTATCTCTCTTTTTCCTCTTTTATCCTCCTCCTTTTTCTCGTCTCCTTCCCTCTTCCTTCCTTTTCTCCTCTTCCTTCACTCCCTTTCTCTCTCTTCCTCCTTCTCCCTCTATTCCTTCTCTCTTCTCTCCTTCCCCTCTCCCTTCTCTCCTTCCCTCCTCCCTTCTCTCCTTCCCTTCCCCCTTCTCTCCCTCCTTTCCTCCTTCTCTCGTCTCCCTCTCTCTCCTCATCTTCTTTCTCACCTCCCTTCCTCCTTTCTCTGTTCTCCTCCTCCTTTCCTCTCTTTCCTCCCTTCTCTCTTCTCTTTCTCCCTCTCCTTCTCTCTTCTCATCTTCTTTCTCTCCCTCCCCTTCCTCTTCTCTCCCTCCTTCTCTCCTCTCTTTCCTCCCTTCTCTTCTTTTCTCCCTTTTCTCTTCTTCCTTCTCTCCCTCCTTTCCTTCTCCTCTTTCTCCACCTCCTTCCTTCTCTCTTCTCATCTTCCTATCACCATTCCTTTACTCCCCCACCCGCCCACTCCACTCCCTTTACACTCACCTTCTCCATAATCATTTCTCTTTCCTAATGATATGTAATTTTATCCCTTTTTCCTGAAGACGAAGAGAAAAGGATATGCTAATTGAGGTGAAATTCCTTTTTTTACATCCTTTTTTAATTTGTTTGTTTATTTGTTTGTTCGTCATTCGCTCATGGATTCATTTCGTATCGTTTTTTTTTTCAGAGACGAGTGATTTTGTCCCCTTTTCCTGAAGCTTAATGTGAAATTCCTTTTTTTCTTTTGTTATATATTCTTCGTCTCGTGGTCCTCATTCGTTTATTTATTTCTTTGTTCTTCATTCATTTACTCATTTTGTTCATTTCTTGTCGTCATTTCAGGAGACGAGTTCGGGGTTACGTCGTCTGGTGAGTTGGGAGTCGTAGTTGAGTTGTGGTGATTGCGCGGGGGTCGGCGGGTAAATTTTGTCGTTACAGGTCGTTCCTTGTCATCACGCTACAAATTACAAAATATATTACACTATTCTATAAATTACAAAATATATTACACTATTACTTCTATAAATTACAAAATATATTACACTGTTATTTATATATTGCATTATACTGTTGCAATGTTATTTATGAATTACATTACAGATTACGCTGCAAAGTATATTACACTATTATTTATACATATATTACTTCAACATAGTACACTACATAAAGTTCTACAAAGTCTACAAATGTTTTTCGTGTCTGCGGGGACGAGGCGAGGAGGAGGAGGGGGAGGAGGGGGGGGAGGGGTAAGAGGAGGGATTGTATGGGATGACCTTTGCACTATTTGTAGAAGTGGAGGAGGAGGAGTACGAGAACGGGAGGAGGGAGAGAGGGAGGAGGAGGAGGAGGAGGAGGGGAAGGGGGAGAAGGAGGGAGAGGAGGAGGAAGGGGGGAGGGGAGGAGGGGAGGAGGAGACGACGAGACGACGACGACGACGACGGACGAGAGACGAGGAGCGTGGCTGTGGAGGTGAAGATGGTGGCGGAGTAGGAGGTGGTGGTGGAGAAGCAGTAGGACTGGAAGTGGAGCGGAGGAGGTGGAGGTGCCAAAGGCGGCGCAGGCTAATGAACTCCGGTGTATCAGTTCATACCTTAATTACCCCCCCCCCCCCGACTTCCTTTAATTATGTCGAAAGGGGAGAGTAACGGTCGGGGACTGTTAAGGGAGAAACCGATTAAGTGCATTGGTAAGAGGCTGGGCGGTTAAGGGGGTGGGAGGGGAGGAGGGGAAGGGGGGAGAGGGTGATCCGAAGAGTGAGAGTGTAGGATGACTTTCCCTGACAGTCCTATGGCATCGGTAGGCCTACGGAGTGAGAAGGATCGATGATTTATGAGCCTAATCGATATGGCGTCGGAGAATCAGGTGACTTTGTAGGGATAATTTTTTTTCTTCTTGTTTTTTTTTTGTTATTTGTACTCACCTGTTGTGTTTTCACTTAACCGCATTTGACTATCTATCTTTCTGTCTATTTGAACGCATTTTTTAACGTTATCTGTATATCTGTTCGTCTTTCTGTCTCATTATCTACCCATTTACTTGAATTTTTTTACGTCTTTTGTTTACGTTATTTTTAGTGACCCAGACTACTCAATTCTGGCGTTATATAGTCGCCATTGTGACGTAAATCCTGACCGGCATTTCCTGTGGATATCATTAACCCACATAAGGTCCTTAAGGCCGGGGCGACTGTGGTGCGGATCTGCATATCCGTTCTTATAGATACTCAAAGGCCGGCCGTATATTTCCCCTGGTAATTAGTGCAGTTTCCAAGTGGCGAATTCGGCGCCAGATTCTTTTTTGTTTTTAATCAATTGCATTTTATATCCGGTTAATAATTGCTTTGTTAATTATTTCCTTCAATGGGTTGAATTTAATCGAGTGTGTGATTTGATAAAGGAAAGAAAAAGATCAATGGGAAAGGGAAAAAAAGAGAAAGAGATAATGATGTTGACGGAATTTTATGGAGTCCAGGTGGGAGTGTAACTGGGTAGAGTTTCCAACTAGCCAATTCGTCGACGTATTACCGTAACGTTTGACACACGGCGCGCATACACGACACCGTAGCCGTGGTGTGTAGTGCGATCTGCGGGTGTTGCCAGGGCTCGGTACTGTTCACGCACCATACGTGTGGTGACGAGGATAAAGCGAGGATGAAATTGGAATTCGGGGTCAGTATAGTGAAGTGAAAGTGATAAATCGGTAGAAAAAAAAATAGTGCAGTGGCGGCGAGGTTTTCATTGAGAAAGATAGTTATCCTTGTGAAACGGATGTGATGAATGAGATTCCGAAGTGAAACGATAGTGCCTGTGTATTGGAAGAATATGGTGTCAGAACCTCGGTAGTACGGTAATACAGTAAGGTTTATTGGCGCTGTAGTGGTATTGGACTGTCGTGAAACGCAACCCAACCACAGGAACGTGAAATGAAATACAACAACAACAACAACAACAGCAACAAGGGCCTTTGGTGTTCTTATTTTATTCTTTTTAGTATTGTATGTTGTATTTTTGGCGAATGAGCTTCTTTTGGGGGAAATGTGTTTGTGCTGGAAGCCGTTTGCTCTTGATCACGTGACGAGAGATGTTGTTTTTATTCAAATGTGTTATCGTCAATAAACGTTCGTATTATTTTATTCTTCTCGTCATCTCCATTGTGCGCTCATTTCGTTTATTTATCCTTATTTTCACGCTTGTTCCTTTGTCACTGTTCGTCGTCACTGCTGCTTCTGTTCGTTTTCATCTCCATTGTAAATCCTTCGTTGTCGTTACTGTTCATGCGCTGTTCTGCTTCCCGCTCTCCGTTTCTCCCTCTCTCCTTCTCTCTCCCTTCCTCTCTCCTTCTCTCCCTCTTTCCCTCTCTCCTTCTCCCGTCCTCCTTCTCTCCTCTCTCCTCTCTCCTCTCCTCTTCTCTCCTCTCTCCTTCTCTCCCCTCTCCTTCTCTCCCTCTCTCCCTCTCTCCTCTCTCCTCTCCCTCTCCTCTTCTCTCCCTCTCTCTCTCTCATCTCTCTTCTTGCTCTTACCTCCCCTTCAAACGCTCTTCTCTCCTAACGCCCAAATCTCCCTTCGTCCGTGTCTTCACGCCCTCTCCACCCTCGCCTCCAGCCACCTGTTCAGCCCGCCCACTCTCCGCCCAGCCCGCCCACTCATCGCCCTTCCCACCAGTCCGCCCACGCTGGCGAGATAGTTCCAGGCGGGCGGTCGCCAGTGTATATCGCGGTGGGGTCCAACTTTAGCTCCATCTCCCCCTCCTCCCCTCCCCCGCTACACTTCCTTGCGTCCGGTAATTCTCTTTGCGAAAGTTTCCCCTCCCCCCCCCCACTTCTCCTCTCTCTCTCTCCTCTCTCCTTTTCCCCCCCTCGTCTTTCTTCTTCCTTCCACCTCTTGTTTCTCCCTCTTCACCTTTCTTGTTTCTCCCTTTCCCTTTTCCTTCCTCCCTTTCCTTCTCTCCACTTCTTGCTTTCCCTTTCTCCTACCTTCTTTACCCTCTCCTCCCTCCCTTCCCCCTTCTCGCCTCTCTCCCCTCCTCTTCCTCCTTCCTTACCTCCTCCCCCTCTTCCCTGCCCTCCTTCTTTCCTCTTCTCTTGCTCCCTCCTCCTCCTCCCTCTTCCTTGCTTCTCCTCCCTCTCCTTCCCTCTTCTTTTTGCCTTCCTCCCTTTCGCCTCCCTCTTCTTTGCTCTTCCCCTTTCTTCCCTCTCCCCCTCCCCCTCCTCTGGCCTTTCGCCGCCTCAAGCGTTTGCAACAGGCGTGATCAAGCAGAAGGATTCCCCGGGCGGAGACGCCGCGGAGGGAGAGGAGGAGGAAAAGGAGGGGGAGGCGGAGAGAGAGGAAAAGAGAGGGAGAGAGAGACGGACGGAGAGACAGACATACAAACAGGCAGGCAGGCAGACAGGCAGATACAGACAGGCGGGAGGCACAGACAGACAACAAGACAGACAGACAGACAGACAGACAGAAAGAGAGACAGACAGACGCAGGAGACAGGCAGGCAGGCAGGCAGACAACAATAAGTAGTGAGACAGTGAGTGAGTGAGAGAGAGACAGGCAGACAGACAGACAATAAGATTGTGAGCACAGTGAGTGAGAGAGACAGAGCAGACAGACAGACAGTGCAGAGGCGGTGGCGGGCCGTGTGGCGTGCTGGGGGGTGATGCAGCGGTTTTTTTTGTTTTCGTTCTTTTATGTTTTTTTTATTCTTTTCTTTTTTTCTTAATGGAAGCTCTGGATTATTATTTTTTCTGTTTACTTTTTTGTCTTTTTATCGTCCGATTTTGGAGGTGAGAAAGTATTTCCTCCTGACAGATCAGAATGTTGTTTGTTTGTTTGTTTGTTTAATTCTTTTGATTTGATGCGAATCGTAGTGCTCAAAGGGGGGGGGGAATGTTTGAATGTCGTGTCGCCCACACAAAAAAGTAGGAAAATGGAGGAACGCAATACAGGTAGATGTGTGTTGAGGTGTATGGCAGTGAAGGACGCCAGCTCGTGTGTGATATGAGGGCGGGCGGGCGGGCGGGCGGGCGGGCGAGGGCGTGGGTGCAGGAGGAGGAACTGGTATTGCAGAAGAATTCATCTCCCCTTCCCTCCTTTCCCTCCTCCTCCCCTCCCCTCTCTTCCTTGTCCCGCCCTCGTAATGTGCCGCCGCCGCAACGCCACCTGCGGCCGCTCGTGGGACTCGGAGGGGAGACATTTTCAAGTCTGTCTGGTATTGGCATTCCGTTTTGAGGAGGGGGAGAGGGAGGGGGAAGGAAGGGGGAAGAGGGAGTGGGAGGTGTGTGGTGGATGCCGCCCGTTGAAGTGGAGTGGAAGGAAATGGAGGAAGCTGAAGGTGTGGGGAGAAGATAGATGAGGAGTGGAGAGGATGTTGAAAGCTGGAGGAGGAGTGAAGGGAGAAGGCTGGTGGAGGAGTGCTGGTGGAGGAGTGGAAGGGAGTGGTGGATGTTAGAAGAGGAGTTTTGGAAGTTGGAGTGGAGGGAGTGAAGTAAGCCGACTGGGCTCCCTCTGACGTGCTCTCGGCAAGAGGAGCGCCGAGGAGCCCTGCGTGCGTCGCTCCGTTTGCTTTCGCATCGCCGTCCGTTTTGCACAGGTGGAGGGAGGCGGGGGGAGGGGGAGGGGAGAGAGGGGGAACGAACGGAAGGGAGAGAGAGGATGGGGGGAGGGGTAGGGGAGGGAGGGGGAACGAACGGAGGGAGAGAGAGGATGGGGGGGGGAGGGGAGAGAGGGGGGACGAACGGAGGGAGAGAGAGGGTGGGGGAGGGGGAGGAGAGAGGGGGAACGAACGGAGGGAGAGAGAGGATGGGGAGGGGTAGGGGAGGAGGGGGAACGAACGGAGGGAGAGAGAGATAGAGAGGGGGGGGTGTAGCAGTGCGTGTGAATTAACGTCAAGAGAATGTTCTGGATGATTGTTTAGGCGCATTCCCGGGGGTAAAACCAGTGAATGTTGCACCGGAAGGAGAGGCAGCTTCCCGCCCCCGCGCGCGCTCTGCTTAACAATGCAACACATGTTTCCCCGGCTTCAGGCCCGGCGCCGCTGCCATGCCCGGCCCCGCTCGCCTGCTTAGCAACCTCGCCTCCTGCTGGAACGCCTTCCCTACCGAATGGTTCTGCCCTGCTGCCCTCCCCGGCGCCCTCCGCTGCATCCGGCGCGGCTCGCTCTTTCCCTCTCTTTCCCTCTCGACCGCTCTCGCTCTCTCTTTCTTCTTCTTTCTCTCTCTCCCTCTCTCTCTTCTCTTTCGGTTTCTCTGTCTGTCTGTCTCTCTCTTCTCTCTCTCTCTCTCTCTCTCTTCTCTTCTCTCTCTTCTCTCTCTCTCTCTCTCTCTCTCTCTCTCTCTTCTCTCTCTCTCTCTCTCTCTCTTCTCTCTCTCTCTCTCTCTCTCTCTCTCTCTCTCTTCTCTCTCTCTCTTAACTCCCTCTCCTTTCCTTTCCCCCCTCTCTCTTTCTCCTCCCTTTCCCTCTCTCACTCCTCCTTCCCCTCCCAACCCTCTTCCCTCTCCCCCTCTCCCCTCTCCCCTCCACACACACTCGAACACATCCCAGTGACCACGTACTTACCAAGTCTCCAGCAGTATCACCTGCTTATGATTCACAGCCTGCTTATTTCCATGACATTTGCAAGCGCGAGCAGGAGGGCACCAGAGGGGGATGGAGGGGGGTTGGAGAGGGGTGGGGGGGGTGTTTGGAGAGGGGTTGGAGAAGGCTAGAGGGGGATGGAAAAGGTTGGAGAGGGGTGGAGACGGATGGAGGGGGTTGGGAGGGGTGGTGAGGGGTTGGAAGAGGGTGGAGAAGGCCTGATAGGGCTGAAGGGGACTGGAGGGGGCTAGGGAGGGCTGGGCGCAGTTTGCGGTTTCGCCGATAGACTCGCATGCTGGCAGTCGGTCGGTCGGTTGGTCGGCCGCCGGAAGCCCGTCGTTGGAACTCACCCGCGACACCCTCTCGCTCTGCGCGGTGGGGGGTGGGGGTGGGGGGAGCTTAATCTCTCTCGCCCTTGATCTCTCTTTTGCTAGTCCTGTTTCTAATTCCCCTCTTGTCCCCAGTTTTCTCTGTTTCTCTGTCTGTAATCACCCTCCGCCTCTCTCTCTCTCTCTGTCTCTCTCCCTCTCCCGCTCTCCCTCTCCTTGTCCCTCTCTTTCTCCCTCTCCCTTTTCCTCCCACCCCTTTTGTTTGTGTTATTACTTACCTCTTATTGCCTACTCATTGCACCTTCCTCTTTTATGACTTACAGCGCAGTCGTATTCGAATTGAAATCCACTCCCTTGTTATCTCCACAAACATTAACTCTCAAAGCATAATACAGCCCTTTCCTCACCCTTAATTCTTCAGTGTTTAAGTTGGCACACAGGCCACCCTTTCCCCGCACGCTGAAACCCCCAAACGCACTGCGAATCCGCCTGTTCTCGTGGTGCACACATGGGTAATCATCTGTTCGAGGGTTCCAAGGACACGGGGAACTTGTCATGGTGTTTATGTCATCGCGTCGCGTTTGTTGGCGCCGTCGGGGGTGTTACGTTCAGGTACTGTTAGGTGCTTCGGTGTTTGGTGCTGTGCTTTCCGCGTCTTTGTTGTTTCTTTGTTATTTGTTTTTGTTTTGGGGGGCGTTTTTTTCTTATTTATTGGTCTTTTTCTCGTGTCCTACCTTTATTGCCGTTTTACTATCCTTCATGCGGGGTTTTCTTTTTGTTGGCGCCGTCGGGGGTGTTACGTTCAGGTACTGTTAGGTGCTTTGGTGTTTGGTGCTGTGTTCTGCGTCTTTGTTGTCTTTTTGTTATTGGTTTTTGTTTTTTGGGGCGTTTTTTTCTTATTTATTGGTCTTTTTCTCGTGTCCTACCTTTATTGTCGTTTTACTATCTCCTTCATGCGGGGTTTTCTCTTTGTTGTCCCTGGTATTATTCACCTGACTGCGCATCACGTATTTGTCCGGATAAAAAGTTTATGTGTATAACTTTGTGCAGCTGCGGTGTGCAGTTGTTCACATCATGTTGCATAATACAATGTTACAAGTTGCATAATGCAATAATCTCGGACCCGCAAGGCATAGGAAACTGTGTGTGTTCTACTTTTACAATCCTTTCAAAAGCAACATTTATTTTCGTATTATGGCGACGGGGTTAAGTTAAGTGAGAATGTAAGTTCAAGTGAGAATATATTGTGTATATATAACACTTGAGGCGGTGGCTGCATTGCCGTACCTTCTCTTTCTATTGTTTATTATCCCCTTCCTTGTCTCCTCTGTTCGTTTGGAATTAAACGATATATGTGTTTATTTTTTTCGATGATTTCTTCGATGTTTTCTCCTTCCTTTTTTGAATTTCTGTGGATTATCAACGGTTGTCATCTAGTTGTTTGTTTGTATTATCATTATTATTATTATTATTATTATTTATTATTATTATTATTATTATTATTACTATTTTTTGTTTTGTGGGTAATATTAAAGTTTTTTTTTCGTGTTGTTTGTTTATATTTTTCTCTTTCTTTTTCGAGTTCGTCGACTTGTTATCTTCTTTATTTTTTTCTTTATTTTTAGATCTATTAGTAACATCAACGGTTCTCTTCGCCTTTCTTTGTTTCCTCATATTCTTTTTTGAGATCCGCGAGGGAGCTCTGTCTAGCACACAGCTCGGGAACGACAGATGCTCGAACCCCACGATGCGGCGGGACTCAGCGTGCGCGAATTCTGTGCAGGAACCGGCCGTGATGGAAGCGTTACCCGGGATGACGGCGCACTTGTCACGGAGCCGGAGTTAGTTATCATAGGAGCCGGAGTTAGTTTATAGAGGAGCCAGAGTTATCATAGGAGCCAGAGTTAGTTTTATAGAGGACCGGAGTTAGTTTTATCATAGTTTTACAGAGGAGCCAGAGTTTCAGCGGTAGTTTACCCGGAGTTCAGAGGAGTCTGATTTATCCAGAGTTATCATAGGATTCACAGTTTTCATAGGAACCAGAGTTGTCATAAGCTAGTTATCATAGACGCCAGAGATATTGTAATAGCCAGAGTTAGTTATTATAGGACCTTAAGTTATCACAGGAGCCAGAGTTAGCTATTATAGGACCCAAAATTATCACTGGAGCCAACCAGTTATTATAGGACCCAGAATTATGACAGGAGCCAGTTAGTCATAATAGACCCAAAATTATCACAAGAGCCAGTTATCATAAGAGCCAGAGTTAGTTATTATAGGACCCAATATTATCACAGAAGCCAGAGATAGTTATTATAGGACCCAAAATTATCACAGAGCCAGAGATAGTTATTATATATTATCACAGGAGCCAGAGATAGTTTATAGGACCAATTATCACAGGAGCCAGAGTTAATATCACAGGAGCCCAGTAATTATCAGTTCAGTTATCAGAAGAGCCAGACTGATCATAGCACCCAGAGTTATCATAGCGTGCGGCGTGGTGTGGAGGCTGCAGTGACCTTCCAAACACACGCTCCTCCGTACATGTGCTGCTTTAAAGGGGGGGGGGTGTCGTCACGCGCATGTGTGTTTGTATAGGGTAGGGCGTGTGTGTGTGTGTGTGTGTGTGTGTGTGTGTGTGTGTGTGTGTGTGTGTGTGTGTGTGTGTGTGTGTGTGTGCGTGTGTGTGTATGTGTGTGTGAGAAAGAAAAAAAAAGCAAAGAAATAAAAGAAAAGCAAAAGAAGAGCGCGAGCGAGTGACGCGGAGGCGCCGAGTGGGAAGCGAGCGCGGAGACGTCGCTCAAAAAGCAGTCGAGAAATGCCGTCTTCGTCGTCGGCGGCGGGGAAAGGGGCGCGTCAGTAGCCAGGAGTCCCTCGCGGCTCTCCCATCGACCCGAAATGCGTGTAATGTCACGAGCCCGTATCTATCGGCGTCGTCGTCGTCCTGGCCGGAAACTGCGCCGGGCTTTCAATATCCTGCGTCGGTCTGAGGAGTGTGCTATCTGGTCCCTTTTTTCAGTTGGAGTTTCCTCTCGCGGGTGGGAGAACAATGGGTTTTCTTGGAGGAGTTGTCCCTTCTTGTCTGGCTGGCTGCGTGTCTGTCTGTAGGATCCTGGCGCGGCGTTGGTCTGGCTTTTGATATATTTTTTTCCTCTTTTTATGTGTATGTCTATATGGTTGTGTATTTATTGCGTCTCTGCACATACACATACACGCGCGCGCACTAACACGTATACAGAAAGATACCAAGGTTTCTTGTATTGTTTGATTGCAATATGCATGTGGTTACAATACGTATGAGTGTTAGTCATGCCTGTTTACGTTCCCTGTCCCTTCGTTTCTCGCCTATTTTTGTTTTCCTATTTTTAAATCATTTTTTATCACTCCTCGTTTGTGGTTTTCGAATGGGCGAATTCTGCTTCTGATTTGTTCCGTGTTTGGGGATAAAGTATGGGCGTGTGTGTGTGTTCGTTCGCACCACGCCCTCTGACCTTCACCTTTCCCTTTCTTCCCTTCCTGTCGCCTCCTCCCCCTTGCCTCGCTTCATTTCCTTCCTTTCCAGGTTCCAGGCTCCCCCCCCCCTTCTTTACGCTCTCTCTCTCTCTCTGTCACACACACACCGCGCGCGCGCTCGCATGCACATGCATATGCATATATACATATACACACGTACACACATAAACACACAACTACTCCCACGCACACATACCGACCCCCCCCCCCCCCCCACACACCCTACATACCACACTATATAAGTATCAAATCTCAGCAAGGGAGTACCCGAAGTACAAAGTTGCACAACAGGTTTTTTTTCTCTCTATTTATCACACGCGGTGCAAAGTCCCCCTGGCAGAACGTAGTGTCTCCCTTGCGTCTGTGTGTGTGAAGGGGTGCGAAGTAGTGCGTGTGTGTTCTCTGTGTGTGTGTGAAGGGGTGCGAAGTAGCGCGTGTGTGTTCTCTGTGTGTTCGATTTTGCTCGCGGGAGGTTGAGGTTGAGAAGAAATGCCCTCGATCGATTTGCGGAGGGGAGGTCGTGGAGGTGCGGGAGGTCGTGGAAGCAGTGGAGGTTCGTGGAGGTGATGGAGGAGAGGCGACGGACGACTCCACTCTCTTGTTAGTGCGGTTGTTTGTGTTGTGTTCAGAGAAGTTGCATCCGGTGAATTGTATTGTTTTTATTGTTAGTGTTATTATTGTTATTGTCACAACATCATCATCATTATCATCAATCACCACTGTTAGTATCACTGTCACTATTGTTATTGTTATTGCTGTTGTTATATTAGGTAATGTTATTATTATTTGTATGGTCATTATAACCATAATAAGGATAATGATAATAATAATAATTATTATTATTGTTATTACTATTGTTACCCTTACTGTTATTGTTACTGTTACTATATTTGTTCCTATGTAAATATTGTGTGATAAGGCATTTCACAGACGATGAAAACGGATAGCGTGTCCTTAAGAACATTATTGTGTGTCTGAACAGGCATCGATGTTTATCTAAACATGTATCCCAGTGTGCCTCAACAAACATTCTTTTTATATGCTTAGAACATCCCTGTGTATCCTCACAGACATCCCAGTGTACCTCAACACACATCCCTATGCACCTAGACAGACATCCTTTTGTATCCCTAAAACATCCCTGAGTATCGTAACGAACAGACATCCTTTTTGTGTTCCTCAATCCCCCCTGTGTATCCAAGGCAGGAATCCTTGTATACCTTAATAAGCATCCTTTTGCATCCCAGAAATGTATCCCTGTGTATCCCAGGCAGGAGCTCCGCCCCCAGCCACCTCCTTGAAGACAAGCTCATTAGTCAGGTGTGCTTGAGAGAGCTTGTGCGGACCGGGAGAGCTCTCTCGGCATCTCTGGAGGCTGTGCAACAACATCTCTTATTTATCTCGCTGCCGATGCTCCTCGGGGCTGTGCATCGCGGTCAGCTGTGTTTGTTTATGTCTTGTTCGCAGGTTTATGGAGTGTTTTGTTTTATGAGGGTGGAGATTGCGCTGATGAAGGTCGCACGTGTTTGGAATGTGGTGGGAAATGGGCAGGAATTCAGATGATTGGAGAGGCTGGGGCCTTTGTCCAATTGGAATTATAATGGTTAGATTCAGTACACGCACATACATACATACATACATACATACATACATACATACATACATACATACATACATACATACATACATACATACATACATACATACATACATACATACATACATACATACATACATACATACATACATACATACA